>JACEFZ010010558.1:530000-865000 GCA_014155875.1 Cepaea nemoralis | reverse complement strand
TGATATTGTTTCATAACATATCTTTAAAAAAAAGCAGTAGGTTAAGAACCCCTTTCATAACATGTTCATTTTATAAAATGTAGCAAAAACTGCATTTTATGAAATGAAGAACATCCATCTTATGCAATAAATCCTTGTCATTTGATGTTAGAGAAACTATTCTTGCCTGTTACATAGAACCAATTTTAACTGATTTAGTACCATGCACCACTTCAGTGACAGAAAGTATCGACACCGGAGTGCCAAGCACCACTATAGTGACAGATTCTTGACAGTTCATTATTTGTTTCATTTTGTGTATCTTCCTTAATTTTAATGCCCTGTAAATGACGTTTTGCACCGGAAGAAGGTCTGTCATTTCAAAACAGCCCACGAGAGAAAGAAAGTATATAATATTTGAGCATGAAATATTTAAAATTGTGGTTACTTTTCTGATTTTAGAAATGGCAACGCCCTTTGTTTTTGGCCTCGGATATTTACATTAGATAATAGTTTTAAACAATGTTAGATTATAGTTATTCTGATTTAAAGGACTTTGTGAAAGATTCTAAACTGATAGCACATGGTTAATGTGGTTTTTCAGTTAAAATAAATTATTTAGCAGGCATTCAGAATGGAAAACAAAACTAACCGTGAAAGTTCGTCATAATGTTGAATTATGCTTGCACTAATGGGCACTAATTTTGAGAACAAATGTCTTAGAAGAATTCTAAATCTCCACTGGACAGATTTTAGAACCAATACGCAAATAAGACAAGAGACTAAGCAAGATACAGTATCCAATTTCATAAGAAGACGCCGTTGGAACTACATCGGCCATGTACTCAGAATGGACAAGACAAGACTTCCCCTACCAAGCCCTCATATGGACACCATTTTTTTTTCTTTTTCGCATATCCTTTACAGGACATTGCTGTCAACAGCAGCATCTTTCAGCTGTCTGTTGATTTCTTGGCAAGATTACGCTCAGTAGTTTGCCATTGCTTTCTGAGCGGCTGGCTCAGTTATCCCGCAAGTCACCAGCGGGGGTCGAACCGCTCCCAGTTCTCGCCCGCTACAAGACCCTGCGTGATAAACGGGATTATGAAGAAAGTGTTGTAACCCCTCGGCCAGAGAGACCGGCATGGACACCATTAGGGAAAAGAAAATGGGGAAAACCAAGAGAGACCCTGCATAGAACCATCATCAGAGAGGGCTCATTCAATGGCCAAACAAATATCCAAGATCTACAACAGGTAGCAGCGAACTGCCAGACATGGAGAGCCATGACTTCTGCCCTATGCACCGCTTTGGGCTCAAGAGGAAAGACTAACTAACTAACTAACTAACTAACTAACTAACTAACTAACTAACTAACTAACTAACTAACTAACTACCTACCTAACTACCTAACTAACTAACTAGCTAGCTAGCTAGCTAGCTAACGGGCCACACTTGTGCCCCTAAGTTTGCTATGTCTTACACATATAGGCTGAAGAATATATAAATAATTAAATTTAAAAGAATAATAATAACTAAACAAAAAATAGTATACATATTGTTTTTCAGTAGAAAACGGTCAAAATCTGCCATGTGTTTCCCTGACATTTTCCACTTTGTGTGAAAAATATGATGTTTTAATTGTGTTTTATTGGTGTTATGGAGCAGCTCTAGTGATATTCGTGAAGAAAAGTGGTGTATTTATGATTATTCAGTAAATTTCATTGGATTATCATCAGCAATTAAGATGTAGTGCCTTGGTAAGTGGAAATTTCATGTAATTGTCACCCCAGTCTTCATTTTTTTAAACAGCATCTGCTAATATGATTAATACATTTGTAAACTATAGTAATAGTAGCAATACCAACATGTTCCGTGTGCAATCGTCTTTAATTTGATATATAATACAATATATCTGCTACAATTTTAACAATTTTTACAACATTATTGTGACGCACCCCTACTTCTCATTTTCTGCCATCAATTTCTGTTTGGTCCAAACACACTTTTTGTTTGGCACTGAATCAGTTAAATATGGCTATGAACTTTGGACATGTAGCAAACAACTCAAAAAAGATCTCTAGAAGTTGTAGGATGGGGTTTTCATAGAAGAATGCTGAAAATTCATTGGATATACAAAATTAGTAATCTAAATGTTTCGAAAGAGACACAGACAACTTATTACAAACATCAGAAAGAGACAGTCATCATTTTGTGGCCACATTATTAGAAGACAATAGTAAAAACATATTGTGACAACTGGAAAGATTTGTGGAAAGAGAGATGGAGGAAGACAGCAAGAGAAAATGCCATGACGCAGAAGGATGTCAGCGCATGCATTGACACCAGTTGAAAGGCAGATGATAATAAAAGGACCACTGTAAACAGCATCAGGCATACCGGGTTTGTGGTAAAATAAAGTCAAGGACCCTTTACACCTTAGGGGTGTATTGGGCATATGGTGCTCGCTCCATATTTTTCTAGATCATTTGGTACTAGACAGGTGATGTGATTAGATCATTAAGTACTAGACAGGTGATGTGATTAGATCATTAAGTACTAGACAGGTGATGTGATTAGATCATTAAGTACTAGACAGGTGATGTGATTAGATTATTTGGTACTAGACAGGTAATGTGATTAGATCATTTGGTACTAGACAGATGATGAGTAATGAGATTAGATCATTTCGTACTAGACAGGTGATGAGTAATGAGATTAGATCATTTGGTACTAGACAGGTGATGAGTAATGAGATTAGATCATTTGGTACTAGACAGGTGATGAGTAATGAGATTAGATCATTTGGTACTAGACAGGTGATGAGTAATGAGATTAGATCATTTCGTACTAGACAGGTGATGAGTAATGAGATTAGATCATTTGGTACTAGACAGGTGATGAGTAATGAGATTAGATCATTTGGTACTAGACAGGTAATTCGATTAGATCGTTTGGTACTAGATGGGTGATGTGATTTATACCATTTGGCACTAAATGGCCGATGTGATTAATATCATTTGGAACTAGGTAGGTGATGTGATTTATATCATTAGGCACTAGATGGGTGATGTTATTTATACCATTTTGTACTAGGTGGATGATGTGATTTATATCATTTGGTACTAATTGGGCAATGTGATTTATATCATTTAGTACTAGATGAGTGATGTGGTTTATATCATTTAGTACTAGGTGGGTGATGTGATTTATATCATGCCGGCCATCTGAACTTCTTATAACATTTTTTAGGAGCCATTTTAGGCTGGGGATACCAGGAAGCCAAGGTCAATGAAAAAATCCATCTCAGTGGGGATTTGAATACATGACCGCCAGGCAAGTGTGCTGCCACTGCGCTGTCATAGCTCCTCTAACATATATAGTTAGCATTATTTGTTTTTTTGCAATATTTGTTTGTTTTAAATTTTAATATTTGTTTTTAAAGATACTTATATAATAGGAAACAAGGCACGACACTACCACTTCCCCTATTCCTCCAATAGGATTTGATCATTGAACAGGATGATGTCATTGTTTTTACTGTATGCTGAAGATAATCTTAGCTCACAAATGAACAATCTGTTTATCTATAGGATTGGTAAGTACATTGTGAGACTTCATGCAGAGAGTCCTGTTAGCCAGAAGGATGTCACCAAGACAATATTTGTGCTCACAAAGGCTTGCAGTTCTCCTGACATCAAAGCTTTAGGCGTGGTGGCATCTGTGAATCAGAGTGAGGTATCCTAACTTTATTTGCATTAGTATTTCTTAATCTCCCTGTTTCTCTCACTTTCTTTGTTTCTTCTCTCTTGGTCTCTCTCTCTTTTTTTCTCTCTCTCACACTTTCACTCACTCTCTTGTTCTCTCTATGTCTATCCCTCCTTTCTCTGTATCTGTTCTTTATTTTGCAGTCATAACTCTTTCTGTCTGTCTCCTGTCACTCTCATTGGACCTGTCTATGTCTTTATCTCTGTCTCTCTGGTCTCTCATATACTGTTCATCTTTATGTCAGTCTTTGTCTCTTTTTAAAACTCTCTTTAATGGTTTGTTTCTCCGTTCTTTTTGTATCTCATTCTTTCTTTTCACCCTCCCTCAAGTTGTATATTTTTTTGTAATCTGTTATTGCCATGATTGGTTTGCACCAGAACATATCCCATCATTATCTGTTTGCAGCAGAACATATCCCATCATTATCTGTTTGCAAGAGAACGTATCCCATCATTATCTGCTTGCAGCAGAACATATCCAATCATTATTTGTTTGCAGCAGAACATATCCAATCATTATTTGTTTGCAACAGAACATATCCTATCATCTGTTTGCAACAGAACATATCCCATCATTATTTGTTTGCAGCAGAACATATCCAATCATTATTTGTTTGCAACAGAACATATCCAATCATTATCTGTTTGTAACAGAACATATCCCATCATTATTTGTTTACAGCAGAACATATCCAATCATTATCTGTTTGCAACAGAACATATCCTATCATTATTTGTTTGCAGCAGAACATATCCAATCATTATCTGTTTGCAACAGAACATATCCTATCATTATTTGTTTGTAACAGAACATATCCAATCATTATCTGTTTGCAACAGAACATATCCTATCATTATTTGTTTGCAGCAGAACATATCCCATCATTTATATCTTTAAAAAAGGACATATCCCATCATTATATGTTTACAATAGAACATATCCCATCATTATCCGTTTACAAGAGAACATCTCCTGTCATGTCTGTGCTTGCAGCTGATGTTTCTACACTCTGAGCCTGTCCATGTGGAAGCTGAAGTCAAGATCAACTGTACCACCTCATCCCATGTGACATTCACCTGGGAGGTCCTAGATGTCCATCGGCGACCTATTCAACAGTTGGTCAACTGGGCCATGGAAAAACGTCAGAACCATTTTCACTACCCAGCTCTGCTGTTGCCAGCCAGGATCCTGGAGAGAGGGCAGTATGTGGTTAAGTTGAGTGTAAGTGTTTCTTTAACTACATCTGTCTGTCAGTCTAAAATGTATTTATTGACACAATAGTTAGCATTAACTCATTCCACAGACAGGTAGCACCTTATCTCCTCCTAGCCTTCTGTTAAAGAAATCCACTCTGTAAATAAGTTAAGGACCTTTTTACATGCCCTGAGTTATACAAGGTGCTGGTGCCATATTTGTATAGACCAATTGGCACTTGAGGCGTGGTTTGGTCAACATTACATTGGCCACCTTGACATTCCATGATATTTTGTGGTACCAATTTAAGGGGGCTGCGGTAGCGTAGTAGCTAGACACTTGCCTGTTGGTCATAGGCTCACATCTGCATTGGGGTGAGTTTGTACAGGTAATCTGGGCTCCCAGGTCAACCTGGCCTAAAATAAGTACCAGGAAATGTCTTGGGAAGCAAAGGCGGCTGGTCTGTGGAAACATGAGTCTAGCACCATGTATCCAGTGTGGTACTGACAACATCAGCCACTGCGTGCCGGCTGATCTGTGGAAACACGAGTCTAGCGCCGTGTATCCAGTGTGATACTGACCACATCAGCCACTGAGTGCTGGCTGATCTGTGGAAACACGAGTCTAGCACCGTGTATCCAGTGTGATACTGACCACATCAGCCACTGAGTGCTGGCTGATCTGTGGAAACACGAGTCTAGCACCGTGTATCCAGTGTGATACTGACCACATCAGCCGAGTGCCGGCTGGTCTGTGGAAACACGAGTCTAGCACCATGTATCCAGTGTGATACTGACCACATCAGCCACTGAGTGCTGGCTGGTCTGTGGAAACACGAGTCTACCACCATGTATCCAGTGTGGTACTGACCACATCAGCCACTGAGTGCTGGCTGGTCTGTGGAAACACGAGTCTAGCACCATGTATCCAGTGTGGTACTGACCACATCAGCCACTGAGTGCTGGCTGGTCTGTGGAAACACGAGTCTAGCACCGTGTATCCAGTGTGGTACTGACAACATCAGCCACTGAGTGCTGGCTGGTCTGTGGAAACACGAGTCTAGCACCATGTATCCAGTGTTGTACTGACCACATCAGCCACTGAGTGCTGGCTGGTCTGTGGAAACACGAGTCTAGCACTGTGTATCCAGTGATACTGACCACATCAGCCACTGAGTGCTGGCTGATCTGTGGAAACACGAGTCTAGCACCATGTATCCAGTGTGGTACTGACCACATCAGCCACTGAGTGCCGGCTGGTCTGTGGAAACACGAGTCTAGCACCATGTATCCAGTGCACCTCCAGGTGTGTGAGTGAGTCCTGTACTTATTTTACATTTTAGGCCGGGTCAACCTGGGAGTCCAGGTGGGTATTTTAAGTCTGCATCTATGGGGATTCAAACAAATGACTACAAAGCTGGCAGGCAAGCATGCTAACCACTGTGCTAGCTCGACTGTCCCACACAGTTTTCTCATTCTTGAATTGACTTGTTCTCATTTGCTGCCCTATCTCAGGCAATCATTCTGTTAACTCCTCCAGGCACCAACAGTAGTTATTTGAAAGTAACATGTTTGGGACAGAGAGAGTCAGCAACATTTATTTGTATATTCATGAACAACACGTTTTACAACAGATCCTATGTAGGTATTGTTCAGACCAATGGCCAATAGTGTATAACATTATACATTTGCTCTCTGGTATTACATAGAGGCAAAACTAATTATCAGCTAAGATTTGCTTAGTACTATTTTTCAGTTTAGACTTTAATTTGGCTTTGGTCAACTTCTGTAAGCTTCTAATGAGGAAATTTTATATATTATTCTTTTTAAACATAGTTTATATGGTCTTTTTATGTGTCATTAATTCACATTTGGGAGAAGGGTGGGTGGGAGTGCAAACACCTGCAACCAGATGCAAAATAAACTTAGCAAACTTGAGGAGTGATCACAGAATGCAGGGCTGCTGATGTGCCTCGGTCAAACTTTACTAATCAAAACCTCTCTATACCTCTCTATGGGACATCCAGGGAAACAGAAACTAGACTGGCAAACTCAGAGAGGATAAGCCATGGTCTTAGCTGTGATGAAGCCTTCCGAGGATTACAAACGTGGCCATCTCAACTCTATATCATATCAAGATATGATGAACAATATACAATATTGAAAACATCTGCTCAAAGATAGATGTGAAATGTTTGAAATGACATTCACTTTGGCTTCATCACTAGTGTATTCTTTGTATCACATTGTGTAATATTTGCAGTACAACTAACTTCTTAATATGGAACAGGTGTGTAAATATTATATTTTCTGCTATTTTTATTTGTTTTGTTGTTTCTTGTAGGAAAAAAAAACAGGGAAAATTATATTGGTGATTGTTGCTTTATTCCTTCCATGATATTTAACAAATTTTTTAAAGGAGAAATAGGTGGCAAATCTTTCCCTCACTTTGGCAAGTGAAGAGGCCAGGTTTTGAATGCATATCCAACTGTGCTCGTGACATACCCAGCACAATTGGCTATCAACTTGGCTAGCATTCACACCCTTTACACCAATGACAGGGTAGGGTTCTCTACATGGTAATTGGTATTGTTTATGTTTACAACATTCATTCGACAATGCTTTTTCCTACTGATGAATGAAAGATGAGTGATTGGAAGGGCCGAATGTAAGACAGGCCTGCGTGCCCATTTTGTGACCCTTTTAAAATAAAGTTGAATTGAATACATTGGTCAGGTGGACTCCAATGTTGTCTTCTCATTCAGAAAGCAATGGAAACTACTGATTGTAATAAACTTACCTAGAAAATCAACCTGGGCTTAGGGTTAATCACAACATCCTGCGAAGGATATGCAACAGTGTCCCTGGTATGTTGTACATAATTTTTAACATTGTCTTTATTTTTTATTGTATTGCATTTGAAACACGTGGCTTGAAAATATTGCAGGTTGAAATGGATAAAACTGAAATACGAGTCTACTCGGAGTTAGAAATCACAGTGTCCGTGTTGGCATCACCCTTGGTTAGCACTATACGTGGAGGCATCTCCAGATATGTAGGCCAGGAAAGCCTTGTGTATCTGGATGGCAGGGCTTCAGGGTTTCCTGATAATTCTTCTGCTATTCTAAGGTAAGTTTACTTTCTTGAACAAGTTTGTAAAATAGTACAATTTCAGGTTTTCACAATGATAGCAACACCAGAGATGCAGTTGGAACACTGAGGTTTCTGGCAGAGAGAATTATTGAACAAAATAAACCTCTCTTTATTAGCTTTGACAGGGTAAAAAGGAACAAAGATTTCCCAATTTGGGAGCAATTTGGAGTAGAGAAGCCAAGTTTTAATCTTATTGTTAATGTACATGAAAAACAGTTTGAAGACAGCACCCAAAAAAAGAATAACTAGTAATAATCCCAATCATTAAAAACAGCTTGATGAAAAACTTGTTCAAAGGTGCACACAAATGAGCAAGCTGATATGCCGATTTCAAAAGTACTTATCATTGGTGCACTGAAGATGGACATGAGGTGATACGTAGCAGGCAATACATGGTAGCTTAGTGCATGGGCACACATCTCTTGATGAATTGTTTTAATTATGGCTGTTGGAATGGAGAATCTAGTATTGAAACTGGTTGCAAGAAACACAGATAAAGACGGACCCAACATGTCCCTAACCAGCTTGCATAGAGACAGCATCTACACACTTTTGCTTCTGCTGGGAGGGACTGAGCAAGTATTGACATTTTCTGAGTGTCATAATGTCAATTTTGAATTATTGAATCACAATCATTATAGTAAAAGGGAAAGCTAACCCTCAATGCAAAATCAGTTCAGTGCATTCACTAGTAGTAGCAATCACTACTACTATACTTGTGTGGACTACGCTTGAGTTCAAAGTGAGCTAGGGGAGCCTCCGTGGTGAAGTGGTCAAGCTGTCTGCCTCGAAGCTCCGGCAGAATGTCAGACGGGCCTGCGTGCCCAATTCTTAACCCTTTGAAAATAAAGACTTATTATTATTATTATTATTATTATTATTATAAGATAGTGAGTTCGATTCCGGGCTGCGCCCTTCGGTTCACGAGTGCATTTTTTTCTGAGACTCATGGTGGTCGTCACTAGAGCTACGGAGTTTGTGCTTTGTGTGACGCTTTCCACACTGCAGAAAGAGACTGAGCCATATGGGATAAAACCTGGTGCAATAAAGATGACCTTGTCGATCTTTAAGCAACTTTTTAAGCGACTTTCAAAGTGAGAAAATGCACACAAACCAAACAGATTTGATATATTGTCTGATTTAGAGATCCTTTTTCAAGATGTGATGGACAATGGGAAATGTTGAAGAATTCAATCAGTTTGGCGCAGAAACAACTATTCCAAAATTAAAGAAAGTGGGTCGTAAGATGGATGACTGAATAATTTCTACAACTAATGGAAACAAGAAAACTCAACACAAGTAATTCTGCCAAATATGAAGAAATTCACAGAAAAGTCAGAAAATTATGCAAGGAGGCAAAATAAGCATAGCTTGAGAATAATTGCATAGAAATTGAAAAACAACACAACAGTAAAAATACCAAATTACTGCACAAAAGAATTAATGAGTTTACTAATAAAAGAACACATACATTAGCAGGCTGCCTAACAACAAAATTTGGAAAAATCATAATAGAAAAAAATAAGTTTTACACATATGGCAGACTATGTTTAAAACCTTTATGATAATAACAAAGAAGAACAGTATGACATTCAAAATAATAATGAAGAACCAACAAGTTTGAAGATGGAGGTTCAGAATGTTCTTAACCATATGAAAACTGGCAAGACCTCCATTCTAGACAACATCACAACAGAAATGATTAATTCTTTAGAAGAATATGGAATAGATCAAGTCACCAGACTGCTGAACACAATATATGATTCATTCATTCATTAAGTAGCATGTTCTTTGTAGAACCTCGCTCCTATAACAACCTTCCAGAAAACCTCTTGATCACAAGCAAGATGTCCCGCTTCTGATACACCCATCTGGAGATCATCCGACACATCCTGCACCCATCTTCTCTTTGGCCTTCCTCTACCTCTCTTCCCAGGCAAATACCCCTCCATTATTGTTCTCTCCATACTTTCGTGACGTTTCAAGTGACCAAAATATTTCAATTTTCTTTGTTTTATCGTCTTTAATAGCCATCAGTCTTCAATATTCAGCTCTTGAAGTATGGATGTATTTGTTCTTTTCTTTATCCAAGATATTCTTAGAACTCGTCTATAACATTTATATTCAAAGGTATTTATGCGCTGTTCAGCTTGTTTAGTAAGTGACCAGATCTCACAGGTGTATGTTGCAATGGGAAAGATGCATTCATCTAATTTTTGTAGTTATATCTGTCCCACTCCACAATCTTATTCAGTTGTTTTAGTCTTTGAAGAGCAATAGACATTTGTTATTTAATTTCTTTCTTTGTGTCACCATTGTTGGTAATCAATGACCCAAGATATTTGCAATTTTCCACCACCTCCAATTTTTCCTCATTAACATATATTTCTTTCTCCATAGTAGTTTTATCTGTATGCATTATCTTTGTTTTTGCTATGTTAAGATATAATTTATGATTTTCACTATTCAATTGTGTTGATGTTATCAGGTTTTCTATACCATTCTGTGTTGTGGATAGCAATACTGTATCAGCATATCAAATCTCTGGTTTGTCATAACCACCGATATTTAGGGCATCATATTGCACCTTGTTTATATCATTTCTGACATTTCTCATTATATTTTTGATACACAGATTAAACAAATATGGTTACAAACCACAGCCTTGACGGACTCCTTGCTTAATGTCAAACCAATCGGATGTCTCGCCATCTATTCTAACCACTGCTTGTTGGTCTAGATAGAGCAGTTTTATGAGTGTTATTACATGTGATGGAAAGCCCATATTCCTCATGATTTCCCAAAGTTTCTGATGTTGTGCACAGTCAAATGCCTTTGAATAATCCACAAAACATGAGAATAGGTTTACATTAAATTCTCTGCACTTCTCTTTTATTAAACGTATGTTGAGTATGTGATCTCTTTTTCCTCTTCCTTGTCTAAATCCAGATTGAACTAAGTTAATTTCTTCTTCCATTTTCTTATGAAGTCTTCCCATTATGATTGTTAGTAGAATTTTACTTGCATGACTGATCAGGGCAACAGTTCTATAGTTGGTGCATAATTTCAGGTTGCCCTTTTTTGGTATTGGAATGAAGATAGTTCTCTTCCAATCTTTTGGCCACATATCATATTTCCATATCTTTTTACATAATGCATGATAGATTTGTATGCTTTCTTCTCCTCTCACTTTAATTAGTTCAGCTGGTATCTCATCACATCCAGGTGATTTACCATTGTTCAGGTTCTTTATTGACCATGCAATTTCATCTAACGAGGGCTTATTATGGCTCACCTCTCATAACGAGGTGGAAACTGCCACCTATGTATTTCTGTATTTATTGCAATCCCAAATAAATCAGGATCTTTGGAATGTGATCAACATCAAACAATTAGTATAATGAGTCACATCACAAAGATTTTGCTAAGAATTATCATGCAAAGAGTTAAGAAAATACAACCTGAAATAGGAGAAGAACAATGTGGGTTTGTAGAAGGCAAGGGTACAGTAAATGCTGTGTATATGCTGAGAACAGTAATTGAACGATGTTGAATTCTATAGAAGTAAACAAAGATCTACATCTTTGCTGTATTGACTACACAAAGGCTTTCGATAGAGCAAGACATGTCAACATGATTAAGATGCTTGCAGATCTACAAATTGATGGGAAAGACCTTAGGCTTGTAAGAAACATATATTGGAAATAACAAGCTGCCATCAGAATTGATAATGAAGTAGGTCAATACCAGCCTATTAAGAGAGGTGTGACATAGGAATGTGTAATGTCTTCATACCTTTTTTCCCTGTATAGTGAAAATATTTTCAGAAATATAGAAGATATTAAAGTAATTATCATTGGTGGATGGAACATCAATAATATTAGATATGCAGATGATACATTTTTGAAATCAGACAATGAGCAGGATCTTCAACATTTAATAGATGTGGTTGTTGCACACAGTGAACAACTAGGGTTAGAATTGAATTATCAGAAGACACAGATTTATGGTTGTCACTGGGAAGAAGGAAATACCAAATGTAATATACTGTTAAATGGAAATATTCTTAAACAAGTGAATCGGTACAATTATCTTGGAACAGTTATAACATCTAATAGGAGATTAGAACAAGAATTGTCATGGTGAAGGTAGCCTTTCGCAAGATATGAAACCTACTGACCAATAAAAAGTTGTCAATTTCAACGAGAAAAAGAGTGTTTAAGTGCTACATAGAACCTGTACTTTAGTATAGATGTGAAGCGTGGACAATGAGCAGACAAGCTGAAAAACATCTAATGGCTGTGGAAATGTGGTTTCTGAGGACAATGCAAAGAATACCATGGACAAACAGAAAAACCAATGACCAAGTCCTACAAGAAACAAATGAAAATCGCAAACTGATTAGAGAATTTAGACGTAGACAGTCAAAAATTTGTGGGCATGTTATGAGAAGAAATAAATTGGAGAACTTGGTGATAACTGGCCAGATCAAGGGGAAGAGAACAAGGGGAAGACAGAAGTAATTACCTGGATGGCTTGGCCACGTAGTCTAGTCGAGACAAGAACACTTAGCTGATCCACAACTTAGGTGATCGAGTGAAATGGTGAATCATAACCACCCATGCTTATCGGCATGGCACATGATGGATGGAATCAAACCAGAAATTTTCATTGTCTTCTGCATACTTAAATATCAATGCTGAAAGTATGATCTATTTTGAGAACATGCATATTGTATTTTTATATGTTGTATATAACCTGTGTAGTGATGGAAGTCTTTATTATTCTTGTTCACTCCTGGTGCTCCCATGGTACTGCTGATTCATTTTATTATAAAAACTGTTTTTCAGATATAATTGGACATGCTATACATTGCCTACAACTGTGTATGATTGCTTTGAATCTCATGATCAAGTTCCAGCGATGAATGGAACACAGGTGATCTTTCCTGCAAGCTGGTTGAATTCTAAGTTCACACAGTTTCGCTTCAATTTAACAGTTTTAAGAATAGATGATCAAGGGATGGCTCTGGAGACTGCCACCTCAGACCAAGTGATCGAATGGATGTCCATGCGTAGAACTATAGAGTAAGTTGTTTATGAACACTCTATGACTGTTCCATTATGTGTATAAAGACAGTTCTCTTGTATTCCATCACAACTATTGAGTAAGTTGTTTATAACAATTATATGACTTGTCCATTATATGTGTATTAAAACAGGTTTGTTCTATTCCATCACAATGAAGCAACGTCAGTTGGACCGAAATGTTTTATTTCTTGTCCTTTACTTGGGGACATAAAGTATCTCACAGGTTGGAGTAGGTTGCCTGATGGCGAGGGACACTAGTAATAGGGAAAGCTAACCCTCATGCAAATTCAGTTAGTGCATTCACTAGTAGTAGCAATTACTACTACTGACTTGTGTGGACTACGCTTGAGTTCAAAGTGAGCAAATGTAAAAAAGACAACAACATAGCTAACATTTAGTTTATGTGATTGTGATTGAATAAGTCAGAATTGTCCTATTTCATATAGAGTAAGTTGTTGAGTACCTGTCACTGTTGAATCGCCTGCTTAGTGCACTATTTCTACATATACTTTAATACAGACACCAAGTTATTTCTTAGTTTATTATTAATTATTTTAGCCATTATTCATGTTTCTGATCCATACGGCAGTACTCATTGTCTTTTTGTTAAATTCTCTAACTATGGTGTTTAATTTCTTTTGACTGCCACACATTTCTTAGTGCTATGAAAGCTTCTCTTGCCTATTGTACTTGTATTGTAATATCTTTATGTCTCATCTTATCATGTTCCTCTTGTACCTTGCGGTGTCGAGGTGAAGTATAAACTTCGTGAGAGTGCCCGATTATGTGCTTCATGTATCGAAATTCCCATGGACTCTGTTATTCCCTGTGTCCATCTTTTACGTGGTCGGCCTCTTCCTCTGCTTCCCTGTGATTTGTATGTCATTGCTTGTTGTAGTATACTGTTAGTTGGTAACCTACTTGCATGGCCAAACCATTTGACTTGCTGCCTTCTAATAAAATCTAGTGCAGCTATAACCCCCATTTTAGTCCTGATTTCTTCATTTCTGATCTTATCTCTTCTTGATACATTGAGTATTCTTCTCAGGAATCTCATTTCTGTTCTGATTTTTCTTTTCTCTTTTTCTGTCATTGTCCAGGTTTGGCATTGGTAACATAGAGTTGGTAGGAAGATTGTGTTGTCAAGTGCTTTCTTAGTAGTTATTGATACATGTTTGTTCTTTAGTATTGGTGCCATTTGTCCAATGAGTTGGTTTGCCTTATTGCATCTATTTTCGATCTCGTCTTCTGATTTGCCATTTGATGATATTATACTTCCTAGGTACTTGAAACTCTTTACTTGTTTCAAGGGATGTTCATTTAGGTGAATTGTTGTTGTTTTTCTTCTTTAGTTATAGTCATTACCTCTGTTTTACTTGTGCTAATTTTCATGTTATGTTCCCTACACATTTCGTTTAGACTATTCATATGGCCTTGTAATTCAGCTTCTGATTTTGCTATTAGTGCTTGGTCGTCCGCAATCAGGAGTTCTCTAATGGTTAGATATGCAGATGGTTCTTCTTCTGTGTTCTTATCATGCGGTATTCTCGCGGTCTCTGTTTGGCTGGTTTCTTTACATTGTTGTCTATATATGTTTTAAACAAGAGAGGGGACAGGACACAACCTTGTCGTACTCCAGATCTTATGGTGAAGGGTTCTGAGTGTCCTACAGTTGCTCTCACTGTGCATTCACTGTTGTTGTATAAGCTTCTACATAGGTTTGTTAGATGTGCACTCACTCCATATTGTTTAAGGATTTCCCACAGCTTGTTTCTATCTACTCTATCAAATGCCTTTTCTTGGTTGACAATTGCTAAGTAGAGTTTTTCATTGAATTCGATTGATTTTTCTATAAGTTATCTAAGAGCAAAAATGGCATCTGTGCGTCCTTTGTTTTTCCTCAATTCAAGTTGTGTTTCACTTAGCTGGGGTTCTATAGTAGTTCATAATCTTTTCTCAACAAATTTGCAGAATATTTTCTCAGTATGACTCAATAGTGAAATGTTTCTGTATTGTGTGCAGTCTCTTTTGCTGCCTTCGTTTTTCCAAATTGGGATAATTATGGCGTTTCCCCAGTCTCATGGTGTCTGTTGTTCTACCCAAACATGGTTGAATAGTCTATGTAGCCATACTGTTCCTACTTCTCTTGCTGCTTTAATTACTTTATTTGGTATTTCATCTTGTCCTGATGATTTCTTCAATGGGGCTAATCTGACGGCTTCTATAATTTCTTCTTTCATTATGTCTGGTCCTAGTTCTTCGGTGGCATCTGTGTCGATTTCTTGAATTCCTGTGACATCTGATGGGATGTTGGGAAGTTATTCGAAGTACTGTTTCCATCTTATTAGGATTTGTTTTTGTTCATTTATTGGTTCTCCATTTTCACTGTTAATTATTTCAGCTGGGTCAAAGTTTCTAATTGCCTCCTTGTAGTTTTTATTTAGGGTTCTCCACACTCCTCCCAGTCTATTTGTATTTTTCTCTTTACTTTTCTATTCACACGTCTTCTCGCTATTCTATATTCTATGCAATCGCATTCCTGTTTGCTCTTCGACCACTTTTTATATTTTTCCTTTTTGTCTTTTACATCTTTGTTTACTTATGCTTTCCACCAACTTGTTATTTTCTTTATCCGTATTTTGCGTTTTTTCATGGTTCCACATATTATTTTTGCAGTATTTAAAATGCTTGATTTGAACATCTCCCATTCTTCTTCCACTGTCTTTCTTTCTATAGGTAATTTTACAAAGATTTCAGTTAGTTCTTTCTCATAATTTTCCCTAACTGCTTTGAGATTTTTTAAATTTACTGATTTGCATGGCATATATTTTCCTGGTCTTTGCTTTCTTCTACTGATGGTTCTTATTGTGGCAATGACTGCTTTGTGGTCTGTGTTTATTCTTAAGTTGGGCACTGCCCTTGCATCTAATATATTTCTCTTTCTGTTATTTCTTGTTAATATAAAATCAATCTTTATGTGTTCGTTCATTTTTGTCTACCATTCCTACTTTAATAGGTGATGATTCCACCACTTGAAGTTAGGTTTCACTAAGGTAGATCAGGTTATTTGCTTGATTTATTCTCATTTTCTTTGTCCTTCCGCTATGAGTTTTCAGGCCTAAGTGTTGTGACCTCCCGATAAGTGTGTTTAAATTATTTTCATCTGATTTCATTTGTGGGACAGGAACAGGTTTAAAGTCCTAATTATTTACTAATGAAAGTCATTAAAAAAACAACATGTAATGAGTTTTCTGCTGGTCTCCGTGGCGAAGAAATTGCGGACACGATTCGTAACGGCAGAAATGCTGGTGTTGACTGCGATGTCCTATAAAGGATAAGCTATAAACATGAGTTTTCTAAGATAATTGTGTATGTAATGAGTTGTATGAGATGATCTTTTATTTACCGAGTTTTGTAAAATGATCTACATTTAATGAGTTATCTAAGATGATCTTATTTGTACTCAGTTTTCTAAAATGATCTCCTGCAAAGTGAGTTTTCTGAGGAGTTCTTATATGTAATGAGTTTTCTAAATGATCAAATACTTAATGGCAGTTGTCACTATCCATGGATTGACTCCGGATATATAAAACAACATAAATAAATAAAGGTCCTTTTGCCTCAACAACCTTCTACATTATAGGAAGGAGATATGGCAAGCATTGCAAAGGTGTGAAAAACAGACACAGATTACGAAGATTAAAGATACCGTTTAACTTGATATTGTGGAAATGAAAGATTCAGCAACAGAATTGATAAACAGCATAACAGAACTGTCTTAGTGTAGAAGCATGATGAATAATGAAGTTTGTGAAGAAAAATTAGTTTGATACAAATAGCAAATATTTCAGTCATGTCTTTAATATATAATTCAATATCTATGTCAAGATTTGGTGTCTAGAAATAGAAAATATTTGTCTTGTCTTTGGTATGTATGTGAGCATTCTATGTTAGATGGTAGTGGCCATTCGTGTGTTCTGAAAAATGCCAAAACCTTTCAGAAGCACTTCTTGAAATGTCAAATGGCTGTACTGAACTATGTGTAATGTTGGATCAGATCTAGATTTACTTGTCAATTTCTGTTCTGCAGCCTTCTCTTGGAGTGTCCCCAGTGCTGGAACAATACAGTCAATCCTCACAGAAAAGTATCACTTCGTGTGCATTGTCCAACATGTCCAAGGGGACCTCTAACTTATGCCTGGAAGATTGAGGCTCTCACACTAGAGCACAAGGACCAAGAATTCACTAGCAAAGGTCTTGGTGTCTGTAACATGACTACAAGTTCTGAAGTCAATCACCTGAAAACGAAAGATGAAGGGAAGATGAAGAAAGGGAATCTTAATGCGACAACCCTGACATCTAAAACCATGTCTTCAGTTACCACAATGGTTGTAGATGGAGGTAAGATTTAAGTTGTCATATTTGTAGAAAACAAGTATGTAATTGTATAGTTTGTATTCTCACACATCATGAGATACGGGCTCAAATCCCTGTAAGGCAAGAGATTTTTGTATCTATTCCAGGTACAATGTTTTAAAAATCCTAACTTTGTGTGTGCAAAAGAGGACTCGACCTTTCTAATTTAGCCCAGAAAATCCTCAGAAAAGATATTCATAATGATGCAATACACCAAAATAATTCTTTCATTAGATAATCTGTTAGCTACTATAATAGATTCGTTCGATCGCCCAGCTACTGAGTTAAGTCCATGGAGTGACACCTTGAGCTGTGGATTTCTTCTTCTTCTTCTGCGTTCATCCAGAGTTTTTTTCTTTCCGGATGTGATTGCGTTGTGCCTGTTTACAGCAAAGCTGCGTTCTTGCGCCGTTAGGCCGACACATCCGACTTCTGCGGGCATTTGTTGACCGGGTTAACCATCCCGGGAGCTGTGGATTTAATGGGGAATGCTTTTACATTTGTCCACAGTTGTTTATATTGTGAACTGCATTATCAGAAAAATAGTGGACGGCTGGTTGCTGAACTAGTTCATTTTGCCTTATGCAGCAATGAGTGTGCAACAGCTGGTTTTCTAATGACTGCGCTTCCATCACCAGTGAACTGTAATTTTACTGACGGACTGTTGTGATGGCATTCTGGCAGTGGCTTTATGCAGGTATGCCTGTGCATGCTGTTGCTTTGTCATGACTGTTGTCTGTTCCACTTTTCCCATGGGACAGTGAGGAGCATTTTGTTTGATATTCACTGGCACTGTAACGGAGCATTACGGGGTGACCTTTGAAGTTGGAACTGCGATTATTTAACTAACTTAGCGCTGTAACTACATGATTGGATGTTACCAACATAATGATGTGTAAGTTTTATCCAAAGTGATGTTAACAACTGCTAATTTCCTTCCTTTCAGTTCAAGTAATAAGATCACAAACTCAGCCTGAGATGATAACAGACTCCGGACTGCGTAAGTGATGTGAAGTTTTCACATTGATTTTGAAGTTGTCTTCAGTTTTGTGACGTGATTCCCAGATCTAAATGTTGTGAACATATTTTCATTTAAAGTTAAAAACCTTGAAACATAACAATTAGTATGGTAGCATAATGTATTTTGCCATGTGGAGCACATTACAGCATAGCTGTCCACTGTGTCTGTTAACAGCAAGGGATGTCTATTAAATATGTTAGAGTAAGTTTGTTACAAGTATTAAGATATAAGAAATTCCCACTCACTCTTCTCTCTCTCTCTCTCTCTCTCTCTCTCTCTCTCTCTCTCTCTCTCTCTCTCTCTCTCTCTCTCTCTCTCTCTCTCTCTCTCTCTCTCTCTGTCTGTCTCTCTCTCTCTCTCTCTCTCTCCCTCTCTGTCTCCCTCCCTCTCTGTCTCTCTCTCTGTTTGTTTCACTATCTGTCTCTCTGTGTCTCTCTCTTTCTCTCTCTCTGTGTCTGTCTCTGTCTCTGTTTGTCTCTCTCTCTTTCTGTGTGTGTGTCTCTCTCTCTGTCTGTCTCTCTGTGTCTCTCTGTGTTTGTCTCTCTCTCTGTTTGTCTCTCTCTCTGTTTGTCTCTCTCTCTGTCTCTCTACATTGTCTCTCTCTGTCTCTCTCTGTGCCTCTCTCTCTTGCTCTGTGTGTCTCTCTCTTGCTCTGTTGTCTCTCTCTTGCTCTGTGTGTGTCTCTCTCTTGCTCTGTGTGTGTCTCTCTCTGTCTCTCTGTGTGTCTCTCTTGCTGTGTGTGTGTGTCTCTCTCTGTCTCTTTATGTCTCTCTCTGTCTCTTTATGTCTCTCTCTCTATCTCTCTTTCTCTCTCTCTCTCTGTCTCGTGTGCATGCACATATATACATGCTAACATATACACATACATTAGAAGTGCTAAATTGTCTGTACAGATGCAGGTCCGGCACCATATACCCAGTGCACCTTAAGGCGTATACAAGGACCCTTTTGCTATATAACAAATGTCTTAGTGCCATGAATATTTTGTGTGTGCTCACTCGCTTTGAACTCAAGCATAGTCCATACACATTACTTCTAGTAGTGTTGGACTAATTTTTGCGTGTAGATTAGCTTTCCCTATTAACAGGGCCCCTCGTCATCAGGCGAACCCACTCTGACTTCAGAGGTACTTGTAATTTATGTCTCAAGGTCAAGGATGAGAGGTCAACATTTTAATTCAACTGTCAAGGGTAGTGGTTGAATACCTTACCTCAGCATCACCACACAGGATTTTTAATAACACGTTCTTATCCATTCGGCCAAGCTGATCTGTGCTATTAATATGAAACACAAAAATTTTAGTTTGTGATTGCCAAGTGCCGCACTTGTGTCTGTTATGATGGATGACTAATTCAGACACAATTGGGCCACGTGTCTACAGCAATGCCCAATGTCCGACATCTTGGTATTTGTCTAGGTTTAATGTTTATAATGGGCTCGAACAAACCTTTATCACTCTCAGATCTCAGATGCACACAACAGAAAAGTCAGTCGCGTCCTTAAATGATACAAGCATATTTATTGTTACACAGTACTACACGGGTCTGGCATAGACCGCCGGCTCCTACCGTTTCACATTCTGCCTATGCCCAGCACACCGTCTGCCACCAATATATAATGTCTTGCTCATCTAATCATAAGACGACTATCATTGCTACATCTGATCTGTCTGACGAGAATACATCTTATCTATTCAATGATTTACCAGTTAACACATGACTACTCAGCACTACTCACACATACTGTGGTAACCACCAGCTCTGGTCACAGCGTGCATCTGCCGGCCATTTTTGTTGAAGTGTTGTCACAACAGGGCAGCTGTCTAGCCATCACGTTTGTGTTCATCAAGCGACAGCTTTGGTGCGTTGCTTCATCATTGCCGTCGTTCACAATAGAAACAATCTTCACTCAACTGCATCTCAGATGTTTCCCATTCCTTCGAACACTGAAACACTTTCACAACTCTTCAAAACACAACCATCTTTGCTCACATCCCATCGCCCTCTGTCCAGATCGCAACCTTTTCCGGCTTTGACCTGGGCGCGTCACGTGACCACATTAGCTCCGCCCACTAATCTGCCCATGTTCGCTTGCATTTTTGAACTGTGTGTCAACGACATCTCTCTAGTTTCTACGCTTGACACACTTGCTGTGATGTAGACAATGAGAGTAAAAATGCCATAGGTCATGTTTTAAGTTCCTACCTCTGATTTGTGATTTCTATATTTGTTCAGTGGAGCGTCAGGAGAGCAGAGCAAATGAAAGAATGGACAGAGTTCCCAGTGGTGAGCATATTCTTTCTCCTCTTTGAGAAAGTTATTTTTCTTTTTTACTTTCATTGTGTTGTATGCATGAGGACAAGCAAATCTATTTCTTAAAAGTGTTACAGTCTGAAAATCAATGTTTTCAGGAAGAATGACAAATAAAAGTATATATTTTCAATAATTTTATAATATATTGCATTCTTTGGAAAATAAACTGTTAAATTAAAATACATTATGTGTTCTAATGTTTCTGAGTGGTCTCGAGGTATGGTGTCAGCCTTGAGTTCTGGAGGTCCCGGGTTCAAGCCCCGGTGAGGGCAGGGATTTTTTTTCACGTGGACTTCTGGTAACAAACTTTCCCCTGGTCTCTGGGTAGTGAGATCGGACACCCGTGTGCATTGTTGTGCATGTGAAAAATCCCTTGGCAGTAGGAAATCGAATAAGAGTAGCCTAACTGCCCTGCCCGGGCAAAATTTCAAGTTAAAAATCTATCCAAAGTATTTCAGGATCCTCGCTGGTGCTATGGAGTTTGTGCACTGAGCTGAGATTCTCCAGACTCAGGCTTGAGTTAGGAGCAGAATGGAGCACTTATGGGTTACACCCGTGTGCCGTGATGTTGATCCGTCAACTAAACTAAACTAATGTTTCTGAAAACTAGGACTTCATCTGAGATATTTTGAACATACTATAGTATATGGTTGATTGGTTGGTGAAACCCCAGGAAGACTGAGCCATGGGCTGTTCTCATAGTTTGACATCCAGAAATCAACACATAGCTACATTCCTTCAGTGGCTTGTTGTTTTTTGGTTGCTGTTTTTTTATAAAAACAACTGTCAGCACATTAATAATAAAGAACACAAATACTGTAGGATCTTTAGCCAACAAAGCTGTAAGGACATGTTGACTATTTCCCACAGATCCAGCAGAGGTAAAAGGTGAAGGTCTTTCTTCACACATGCTACCTGATCCGTCAGAAGCCAAGAGCCCAGGTGTAAGACGAAACATGTTTGCCTGGAGAACAGGTATTTAGATATTATCTTCCTCTATGAATAAACATGACAGCAAGAAATACAGCTATGTGGACAATAGTCTCACACAACTTTCCCCCACTCCCATTGACATGAACTGTAGAGACTGGGTGGCTGATGTGGTCTGTATCATGCTGGCTGCCTTTACTTTCCAAGACATTTCCTGGTACCCAATTTAGACTGGATTTACAAGTTGGTTTTAATATTTCAAAACAACCCAATGCAGATTGAACCATCAATCACAGTGCTGACAGGTGAGTGGCTAGCCACTGCACCACCATGGCTTCCAAACAGAGTTCTGTCTCTCTCCATTTATATCAGCTCGTGTGTTTATGTGTCTATGAATTCATTCTCTCAGTTAATAAGATTTTACATGCTGAGACTGTCACCTTGTAATTTGAGAAGATTAGCATGTGCAATATACCCGCTGTGTAATGGTAGTAGTTTTTGTGTGTATGCTTATTTTACTTGCATATCTTCTTTCAATTTGCTTGCTCTGTTGTTAGCTGTCATTGACCTGAACAACTTCATTATGAAGAATTGTTATATCAGATTTCATGTTTCATATTTTTATTATCAGCTTAGTTGTCTATAGAAAGATTATTATTAAATGTGTGTGTGTAAATATGTAGCATCAGCATCATCAGGTTAGCCACTGGGAATACTGTCGTTGAAGTTGCCTGATGTCACACCACTGTTCCTTGTTATAAATTCTCTGAACAAGTCTAAACCCTGATGTTCCTGCATTTGTGTGCGATATACTTGTTTCTTGCACATGCAAGCTTTCATTACTCCTGGATTTTGCCTTTCAGTATTTTCTGTGGTATACTTCCATGCCACATATTATGACTAAAATAAGACTTCTTTTCTGTATACTTTTCAATGTGTAAGTGGTGTATATGTATGTGTGTGTGTGTTTATTTAAACCCTAGTGTGTCTAAAGCTTTTCATGTTTAAACTGGTGAGGGTAGAACTGTGGAGGTAATTGTGCTTCTGTGCCCTTGTGGCTATCCATTTAATACCATTTCTATGGAGGTTGAATACATGTGCATACAATATAATACCGCATGAATCCATGCAGAATACAATAGGCAAGCTGCTGGAGAAGTTAATTTCCAGAAAAATATCAAACCAGCTAGAGAAGCAAGATGTTTTCCCACCTACCCTGGGAGGGTAGCGTCCCAAAAGAGAAACCTGGACCAATGCAGCAGTTTTTGCTCATGATGTTTGTAAAGGTTTCCACTCAGGCATTGAAACCTTTGCTGCAGCGATTGATCTTGAGGACGCGTACAACAAAGTACCATTGGATTTTCTAATGCTTCAGCTTCTTGAACTCAAAATAAGTCCGTTCCTCCTTAGGTGGATCGCTGCAGCCCTCTTCCAACGGAAAGTAGTTTTTAGATGTGGCAGTTGGACTTCGGAACCAACAACAATATATCCAGGCCTAGCACAGGGATCACCATTATCTCCGGAGCTGTTCAACGCCTACACAGTGAGAATCACCAACCAGCAGATCACTGGACCGGGGAGGACATTGTTATATGTCGATGATGTTTTAGTGTATCTCAGGGTAAGGATAGAGATAAGGTTGCTCTGGAACTGCAAACCGAACCCAAACGCATAAGTACTTGGTGTGCTGAAGCTGGGGCAATGGTCAACCCAACAAAGGCAACAGTGACATGGTTCTCTTTGAATAATCATATTGTCAACATTCCAACACCAACCGTTAATCTGTGTTCAGAAAGAATGCAGGCAATGAATTACCTGGGGATACGTTTTGATCGAAGCCTTGCTTATAATGAGCACATAGACCAGGTGATAACAAAGGCCAAGCGGAGTTTGGCTGCGATGTGGATGATGGCGGCAGCAAACTGTGAGCAGCGCCATGTGTGCCTCCTATATCACTGGTCACGTCTGTTTTTGAGTATGCGATGGCGATCCTGACTCAACCGTAAGCAGATAGAAAGGATGGAAAGGATACATAACGAAGCTATGCGCATTATTCTTGGATGTACAAGAGATACAGCATGCAGAGCAATGCGCTACCTTCATGATTTTCCAACCATTGAAGACAGACTACTCATTTGCAGAGCACGTGCCTTCCTCAGAGTTAACGCAAACACACAACATCCACTGCATAGTGAAATTAGGAAGGTGAAGGGCAGCAGGTTAAAAAGAGGAAGGTCGTGGATGGGTCAAGCCGAAGACATTCTTCAACAGGTGTGTTCACTGGAGGACTTAGAACCTGGCGAGGAGTGGGTACAAGTGCCAACATATTTCTGTACGTCCTTTTCAGTTTGCACCCAACTAGACAGAAAATGCAGACAAGAAAATTCGGCTGCTGTGGAGGCGGAAGTACAAGCATTGATTTTTGAGAATTCGTTAGACGGTGATGCTGTCATTTACACAGATGGGTTGGTCGTTCGACATGTGAGAAGCTCATGGGCCTTTACGGTGCGTGCCGGAGAGAAATTTGTGAAGGAGGACTCGTGCTTTTGTTGAGACCACAAGTAGCCTGACTATGGAAGTCACGGCATTAAGTAAAGCAATAACATGGCTCGAGACACAGACATTCAATAGGGCATGTTTCCTTAGCGACTCGGTGAGCATGCTCAAGAGGATAGAGATGGGGTGGATCCCAAGAGAGTGGTTGCTGTCTCTGTGGCGGTCTCAGCAGACAAAGATTAGTTTCATCTTCTTTCCAGGGCATGCAGGAGTACAAGGAAATGAGCGGGCTGATAAGCTCACAGGTAAGGCTAATGTGGAGGGCAGACGCGTCATAGACCAGGCTGAAATTCTGAATGCTCTACGAGAAGTAAGACTTTTGCGAGAACCAAGTGATGACTGCGAATCTACAACCATGGTCAGACTGCAAGAACAGCATATTAAAAGAGGTGTGGCCAAACAAGAACACTACGCAGGAAGCCAAAGAAGATTGATAAACCAACACAGAACTGGTGTTTTTAGGCGCTACACGCTGCAGGGATTTGCTGAGGTGTGGATCCGAGCACTTATGGACTCAATGGTTCGATGTGCAATGAGGATGATCTGTAGACTAACTAACTAACTAATCTATGGAGGTTGAACTTTCTTTTCTCAGTTTGATGCCCCCCTCCTACATTCTTTTTATTACATCATATCTAGTCAGCTGACCTTATAATATCATGGCACAGATTGATTTTTGTGTCCGGAGAGGTAAGACAGAACACTTGAGAAGGTTATCTTCTTCTTCTGCGTTCATCCGGATTTTTTTTCCAGATGTGACTGCGTTGTGCCTGTTTACAGCAGAGCTGCGTTCTTGAGCCGTCAGGCCGACACATCCGACTTCTGCGGGCATTTATTGACCAGGTTAACCTTCCCGGGGATGAGAAGGTTATAAGGATCCTTGTTTTTGAGCTAAAGATAATTTCTCATAGTGTTTTAATGTAAGTGTATTAGTGTCTGTTGTTTTTAATTGCTGATGAAAAATTGCTAGCTGCAATTTCCATTTCATTACTTGTGATTGGATTTTGTAAAGCTGACCCTTTCTACTTTCTTTATTTGTTGATTTATTTATTGAATGTTAGCAACTTTACTCATCTTCAGCCCATTAAATTTTTTTCTTAACAGATGGAGGATTTGGAGATCCAAAGGAAGTCCCTGCAGGAAAAAGAAATTTTCTCATTGGTAAGTTCTCATTAAAAGTCTGCTACTACATTTAATACTAGTATAACATTTAGGTATACTAAAACAACATATGTACTGATCTAGGGAATGTTATTTAATTTAGAACAGTATAATTGACATTAAACATTCAAAACTATTGTTGTTTCTTTGCTTTTGATTGTGTTTTGTTAAAATTATTTAAATTGTTAGACTTGTCTAATCTATTTAGTGTTTGTTTTGGGATAATTAGAATGCAAGTTAGCACATTGATAGGTGACACCAATAAATGGACGATAAGATGAAAGAAACAAATATGTATTGATGTCATGATGATTATCATCAGCAGTGTGGCAGGTTACAATATGGATTAACCATTTTAAAAACCAGATAATTCAATGGGGAAATTCTCTGCAGAAGATGAAAAGGTCACTCAGAAAAACGATGAAAGTACAATGTGGATGAATGAAAATATATAGGACTGTAGTAAGATCTATTGTGAATTACCTGGTTCAGTTCTAATGTATACAGTGACATCTGATTGAAGATGTGACGTAGAGAGACTGAACCTCGCTATTGATTGGCTGCATTAGCAACTAAGGTTTTCTTCGATTGAGGACATTGGTAAACTATTTAAAACAAATAGGATGGGATATTGTTTCAGAAGTCTCTTACAGTTCCATTCATTGTTGTATCTAGTCCTGCAAACACCTGATTGTCTATGACCCAAGAGAACTTTTTTCATTCAGGAGTAACTGATTCAACTCCAGCCACAACTGAAGATCCCTGTGGGAGTATGTGTGTCAGGCATACATTACCACCTCCTCCAGCTCCGGACCATTTAATCAACAAAATGAGAGACCCAGTTAGACTGACACGTGATCAGACCCTGACGGGGCTGGACCAGGCATCCCTGGTCATAAAGCCTGGAGTGTTACAGCCAGGGAGGGCTTACTTTGTTGAAGTGAATGCAGCAGCTGCTGGTGAGTCTCTTGTTTGTGTGAGAGGTGGGTGTGTAGATTAGGCTAGTGTCACATTGTTTTACATGTAAGGGCATATCTCGGAAATATTTCAGGTTCAGTTTCATATACCCTTCTGTGGAACAAACTAACCAGTCATGTGAGCAAAGATGACTCAAACAACAGATTGTAGTTTATTGTCTGGCATATTTTGCTGTCTCTCATGGCGAAGGGGTTATGGGCGCAGTTCATAATCCCTCATACCCGCGCTCAAAACACAGCTGCGGGCAATTTGCCAGCATACTGCCTTGCATTGTTTTGTTTTTTTCAAAATGGTATGGGTGCCACTTGTTTAGAAAGCAATGGCAAACTACTGAACGTAAACTTGCCAAAAGATCACAACAGCATAAAAAATGCTGGTGTATGATGCGACTTCCTGTAAAGGATATGCAACTAACTTTAACATGGATGAATCCTTTTTCAGCCAAAATGCATAGCACGCAATGTCACTGATACTACTCTCGGTGTACATGCACATGGATTCATGTTAATCTATTCACTTTATATCATATTTCATTGTTGTATACACCTGGCAATATACAGCAAAATATGGCTGGCAATAAATTGTACAATCTATTGTTTGTGTCTTCTTTGTTCAAACTTACAATGGAAAAACATTGCTTTTAATAACATTTATGCCTGTGCTTCAGATGTTCATAACATATAAAACCCAATACAACAGCCCATTGTACGAGTATTCATGTGCTTGTTATTTGACATATGTTTGGGCAATAGAAACCTATAGTGCTGTAAATATGACTGGGTACATACTCAGTCCATATTTCATAGTTGTGGGTTCAGGTGTAAGATCTAACCTGGCTAGTGATGACACCTTTTTTAAGCATGTTGAGTTGACATGCATCAAGGTACGATGTCTTTCTTCAGCAATGCTCTGTCAAAATTATGGATGTGATAGGTTCAAATGTTGATGCCTATAGCTTTCAGTTTTTCTGTTGCCAACTGTCCTCCAATTTCAACTATTCTCGTTACCTTTTATGAGGCAAATCAATATCTGTGAGTTTATTTCTGGGATTGCCAGAATGTTTCTTCTTTTTGTGATCACATCTTAAATTTTTGCCCATCAGATGAGATCTCCAGTTAAACTTTGCTGTCTTTGTGGAGTTCCATTCAGCTTGATGTTTGATGATTCCATAACCAGCATTTATTTTTAAGCTCTCTGCACAGAGGTCAATCCTGCAGAACAATGTTTGCAGTTTGTTCTCTTCACCCACATGTGTATTGTAGTGAAGAAGACAGATGAAGCTTACACATGCTTCTTTGTGTGTGTTATACCTCATTCTGAGGTGAAGAATGTTGATTTGTGCCTTCTAGTAAAGATGAGGTAGTTGTGTTTGAGTTGATAAATGACTTGTTTTATAGCCTGGGTAGCTTTCATTTTCTCAAATTATGAGATGTCATTGTATTTCTGCTGACATTTTCCTTCATTTAGTTGCATGTTTATCTGCTCATTATAATCCTTGACACCATTCTGGAGCGGCATTATGCACAGTGTACCTATGCAGGTTGTTGGCTTGCTGATACTCTTGTCTGTTCCACTTTTCACATTGGGCAGTGAGGAGCATTTTGTGTGATATTCACTGGCACAGAAACTGAGCATATTGGGGACAACCCGTTGCCATGAAGTTCGAACCACGACTAACTAAGTAACTAACTAACCGACCGACCGACCGACCGACTAACAAGGGGATCATATTGCAGTACAGATAGAGCAACAGTAACAATGGCTATGTGAAGGCAGCCAAGTCCTGTAGATCATGTGTGCAGCTTCCTCTATAGCTTGAACCTCACATGTATAGTTAGAATATGTGAAGGCAGCCAGAGTAAGTCCTGTAGATCATGTGTGCAGCTTCCTCTATAGCTTGAACCTCACATGTATAGTTAGAATATGTGAAGGCAGCCAGAGTAAGTCCTGTAGATCATGTGTGCAGCTTCCTCTATAGCTTGAACCTCACATGTATAGTTAGAATATGTGAAGGCAGCCAGAGTAAGTCCTGTAGATCATGTGTGCAGCTTCCTCTATAGCTTGAACCTCACATGTATAGTTAGAATATGTGAAGGCAGCCAGAGTAAGTCCTGTAGATCATGTGTGCAGCTTCCTCTATAGCTTGAACCTCACATGTATAGTTAGAATATGTGAAGGCAGCCAGAGTAAGTCCTGTAGATCATGTGTGCAGCTTCCTCTATAGCTTGAACCTCACATGTATAGTTAGAATATGTGAAGGCAGCCAGAGTAAGTCCTGTAGATCATGTGTGCAGCTTCCTCTATAGCTTGAACCTCAGATGTATAGTTAGAATATGTGAAGGCAGCCAGAGTAAGTCCTGTAGATCATGTGTGCAGCTTCCTCTATAGCTTGAACCTCAGATGTATAGTTAGAATATGTGAAGGCAGCCAGAGTAAGTCCTGTAGATCATGTGTGCAGCTTCCTCTATAGCTTGAACCTCAGATGTATAGTTAGAATATGTGAAGGCAGCCAGAGTAAGTCCTGTAGATCATGTGTGCAGCTTCCTCTATAGCTTGAACCTCAGATGTATAGTTAGAATATGTGAAGGCAGCCAGAGTAAGTCCTGTAGATCATGTGTGCAGCTTCCTCTATAGCTTGAACCTCACATGTATAGTTAGAATATGTGAAGGCAGCCAGAGTAAGTCCTGTAGATCATGTGTGCAGCTTCCTCTATAGCTTGAACCTCAGATGTATAGTTAGAATATGTGAAGGCAGCCAGAGTAAGTCCTGTAGATCATGTGTGCAGCTTCCTCTATAGCTTGAACCTCAGATGTATAGTTAGAATATGTGAAGGCAGCCAGAGTAAGTCCTGTAGATCATGTGTGCAGCTTCCTCTATAGCTTGAACCTCAGATGTATAGTTAGAATATGTGAAGGCAGCCAGAGTAAGTCCTGTAGATCATGTGTGCAGCTTCCTCTATAGCTTGAACCTCAGATGTATAGTTAGAATATGTGAAGGCAGCCAGAGTAAGTCCTGTAGATCATGTGTGCAGCTTCCTCTATAGCTTGAACCTCAGATGTATAGTTAGAATATGTGAAGGCAGCCAGAGTAAGTCCTGTAGATCATGTGTGCAGCTTCCTCTATAGCTTGAACCTCAGATGTATAGTTAGAATATGTGAAGGCAGCCAGAGTAAGTCCTGTAGATCATGTGTGCAGCTTCCTCTATAGCTTGAACCTCAGATGTATAGTTAGAATATGTGAAGGCAGCCAGAGTAAGTCCTGTAGATCATGTGTGCAGCTTCCTCTATAGCTTGAACCTCAGATGTATAGTTAGAATATGTGAAGGCAGCCAGAGTAAGTCCTGTAGATCATGTGTGCAGCTTCCTCTATAGCTTGAACCTCAGATGTATAGTTAGAATATGTGAAGGCAGCCAGAGTAAGTCCTGTAGATCATGTGTGCAGCTTCCTCTATAGCTTGAACCTCAGATGTATAGTTAGAATATGTGAAGGCAGCCAGAGTAAGTCCTGTAGATCATGTGTGCAGCTTCCTCTATAGCTTGAACCTCAGATGTATAGTTAGAATATGTGAAGGCAGCCAGAGTAAGTCCTGTAGATCATGTGTGCAGCTTCCTCTATAGCTTGAACCTCACATGTATAGTTAGAATATGTGAAGGCAGCCAGAGTAAGTCCTGTAGATCATGTGTGCAGCTTCCTCTATAGCTTGAACCTCAGATGTATAGTTAGAATATGTGAAGGCAGCCAGAGTAAGTCCTGTAGATCATGTGTGCAGCTTCCTCTATAGCTTGAACCTCACATGTATAGTTAGAATATGTGAAGGCAGCCAGAGTAAGTCCTGTAGATCATGTGTGCAGCTTCCTCTATAGCTTGAACCTCACATGTATAGTTAGAATATGTGAAGGCAGCCAGAGTAAGTCCTGTAGATCATGTGTGCAGCTTCCTCTATAGCTTGAACCTCAGATGTATAGTTAGAATATGTGAAGGCAGCCAGAGTAAGTCCTGTAGATCATGTCTGCAGCTTCCTCTATAGCTTGAACCTCAGATGTATAGTTAGAACAAATTTGCTAGTGGGAATATACCTCATCTCATAGTCATTGTTAGGAAATGGGATATGGATGCCTACACCTCCATTCTTAACAGTAATGGTTGAAAGTCTGTGTGTAGGTGTGTATCCATGATAACTTTCTGGGTCATACACTCAATGTCATAGTGAAATGAACATAGTAATAATGTTAACCACGCTTAATTATATGGCTATTCAGAGCATCAATAACATAAGATATGCGAATGATACAGTATTGATTGCAAATAATGAGCAGGAACTACAACATTTAGTAGATGCAGTTGTTGCACACAATGAACAACAAGGGTTAGAATTAAATTGTAAGAAGACACAAATTATGGTCGTCAATAAGAAGGAAATACCACAATGTAATATGCAAGTAAAAGGGAATATTATTAAACAAGTGAATTGATACAATTATCTTGGAACAGTCATAACATCTGATGGGACATGTCTTGAAGAGATTAGAACAAGAATCACCATGGCGAAGGTAGACTTTTGCAAGATGAAAAACATACTGACCAATAAAAGATATCAATTGCAACAAGAAAAAGAATGTTGAAGTGCTAAATAGAACCTGTACTTTTGTATGGATGTGCAGCGTAGTGGATGAAATTGGACGTCAGAGAAGTAAAAACTTGGATGGCGTGGGACGTGGTATGGTCGAGACAGGTAGATTGAGCTGATCCACGACTCTGGTGACCTGATCGAGTGAGGTGGAGAATCATGACCGCCCATGCTTATCAGCAATTGGTACGTGATGAATAAATGAATTTGGAGCATATAACAACAATGTAAAGTTAGTACATCATAGTGCTAGATCTGAAAAATGCACTGTAAATTATTTTGTTTTAAAAGATGTGGTAAACAACACGGCACTGTTATATTTGAATGATGCCGTGTTACTCTCAAATATACAGATTATTGCATTTTTGTGTGTTGTGATCCAAAACTCACCAAATGCATGCAGTAGTAATGTTTCGTTTTTAGTGGAATGTTTAAAATAAAGCACAATAAATGCAGGTAGGCCTGTCGGTGTTTAGAGCTGTAAGTTTTCCTGTTATCTGCCAAAATCTGTGATTTCTACTATTCTCTTTGTCTTTTATGAGGCACATAATTACCTATGAGTTTATTTCTTAGATTTACCTTCTTCTTGTGATCCCATCTTTTATGCTTGCACCATCAGATGAGTTCTCATTGTTATCAAGACCAGGGCACACATATTGTAGTTGTACAGTGGTGTGTGCACTGGTGTATCAATACAGCAGGCTGGGTGTCAAACCTATCTTGTGGATTCACGAGTGCATTTTTTCTGAGACTCCTGAGGGTCGTCGCTGGAGCTACAGAGTTCGTGCTTTGTGCGACGCTTTCCGCACTGCAGAAAGAGACTGAACCATATGGGATAAAAACCCGGTGCAATGAAGTCGATCCTGTCTACTTTTAAGTGACCTTTTTAAGTGGCTAGATGTTTTCTGACCAGCTATGTTGTGAGAGCCACTCATTATCTTGTGGCTGGATGTTTTCTGACCAGCTATGTTGTGAGAGCCACTCATCTTGTGGCTGGATGTTTTCTAACCAGTTCTGTTGTGAGAGCCACTCAGTCTTGTTAAACAGTCATCACCGATTTGGCTGGGAAAATAAAGATATGTAGTGCAACACCAACTGTATTACTGCTCGTGTAATCTTCCCTGGTGGAAACTAGGGGTCAATGGTCACATCCCCAATATGGTTTAATCTGTTTTCCTCTTTCTGTCTCAACTAATATCTGTTTCTCTTTAAGTCAGAAAGCCTTGTTAGCTTTTGGGGTTGGGGTGAAATCAGGTTGAAGCTAATATAATAGTATTCTGCATTGCCCTGAACTTGAGCACTAGCGAATTTGATAGCCAATTGCGCTGTAATGTCATGAGCTCGGTCGGACACGGCTTGGACGATTGGGCTCATCATCTGCGAAAGTGAGGGAAGGACTGGCCACCTATTGCTCCGTGCATCCAGGCCCACAAAATGTGGTGGCACAATGACATCACACACACACAGCAGGAAATTGCTTCCGGACCATTTATTGATTGGTTATGTCTGCCCTGATTTGTCCAATCGTAAGTACATATTCTCTTATACGGAAGAATATGTCGTATTTCATGGAAACAAAAACAATCAAATACAGAGGTCCAAGAAAAACTGGGAATGAAAAGGGAGTTGATGAAAGAAATGAAAAAGAGGCAAGTGAAATATTTCGGCCACGTTAAAAGACATAACACTCTTATAAAAACCATAATGGATGGCAAGGTTGAGGGGCAAGCGAGCAAGAGGTAGACAACGATACAAGTGGGAAGATAGCATCAAGAGATGGATGAACATCAGTCTGACACAATGTATAGCCTGGGTGAGAGCCAGACAGTGTTGGAGATCCATTACAGCCGATCTTCATTGTGGAGACGGCACCTGATTGATTGATTGAAGTCAGTATCTACATGAATATACCCTAGTTGGGCACGTGTTGTACTACTGTAGGAATGTCGGTTTGCCATAACCAGTGTGCTGCCAGTCTGTCTCTCTGTCTGTGTCAACTTCACTATCTCTCAGCGGACGTACTAACTCAGAAATTACGATGTCCGTCCGCCTCTGGCTGTTGCTGACCCGTTTCGTTTCACGGCGTCAAGGTGTGAATTTCTACAATAAGAAATGGATGTTACACTTTCCTGATCCCAGGGGAGGGGATCGGGTGTTTAGCCATCTCGGACAGGGCGAAAAACTTGGATGACCCCTTGCACATTGGGCACGTTAGAAATCCCTCGGCATTTGGATATCGACAAGAGCAGGCCGCTGCTCACACTCAATTTGAAAATTGGAAAAGCCTGCCCACAAATGAAAATGTATAGCGAATGTGATTATAGTACGCGCACATTTGGATCATTGCTGGTTCAAGGGAGTTCATGCACTGTACTGAGATTCTCCTTGTGTGATCTTGGGAGACTGGAACACCCAGGAAGACATCCGCGCACAATAAGTGATCACGAATCTTACCAATCTTCCTGTCTGTCTGTCTGTCTGTCTGTCTGTCTGTCTGTCTGTCTGTCTGTCTGTCTGTCTGTCTGTTTGTCCTCTCTCTCGCTCTCTCTCTCTCTCCTCTCTCTCTCGACAGAGAGTTAGTGTGAGTGAGAGAGAGTGAGTGAGTGAGTGAGTGAGAGAGAGTCTAAGGGAAAGAGAGAGAGAGAGAGAGAGAGAGAGAGAGAGAGAGAGAGAGAGAGAGAGAGAGGGGGAGATAGAGAGAGAGAGTTGAATTGCATCACTAGTTTTTATGCTTCACAATGTATATGTACAATTTTTCTCCAATTTTTACAATTTTTTGCGAGAATGCTCACGACAATCGTCAGTGTATGTGTGTGTAAAGTGTGAGAGTTTGTTCATAATAGTTTCAGTGATTATGTGAGGCATCATGTAAGTGTCTAGGTGTGAGGATGTGTGTGTGATTGTGTATGTGGGGATATGTGTGTGTGTGTGGGGGGGGGGGGGGAATGTGTGTGTTGGGGATGTATGTGTGGAATGATTGTGAATGGGTGATGTGTGCGTGAGTGAGGGATGTGTGTGGATGGGGGATATTTGGGTGGATGGGTGGAAGTGTGTGGGTGTTGGTGGTGGGGGGTTGTGTTGGTGGGGAATGTGTATGTGGGTGGTTGGATGGGTGAGGGATGTGTGGGTTGAGGGATGGGTGTGTGATGGGTGTGAGGGGATGGGTGTGGGGATTTGTGTGTGGGTGGGTGGAGGATATATGAGTATGTGGTAAGGGTGTTTGTAGGTGGGGATGTGTGGGTGGGTGGGAGATGTGTGAGTGAGGGATGTGAATCGGGGGATGTGTGTGGGGTGGGGTGTTGTGTGGGAGGGGATATGTGTGCTGGCGCGGGACGTGTGTGAGTTGTGGGGGATGTGTGAGTGGGTGGATGTGTGAGTTGGTGATGGGTGTGTGGGTGGGTGCGGAGATGAGTGGGTGGGTCGGGAGGTGTGTGTGTGGGTGGAGAGATGTGTGTAAGGATGGGGCGTTGTGTGGGTGGGGAGCATGTGGGTTGGTGAGGGATGTGTGGGAGGGGGATGTGTGTTTGGGTTGGTGTGTTTGTGTGGGTGTTGGTGGGTAGTGGTATGTGGGGGTGTTGGCGGGTGGAGGTTTTTTGGATGTTGGTAGGTGGGGGATGTGTGTCTGGGTGAGTGTGTTGGGGCGTGTGTAGGGGGAGTGGGGGATGTGTGTATGCGTGGGAGATGTGTGTGTGGGTGGGTGGGGGAATGAGTGTGGGTGGGGAATGTGCGGGTGGGTGGGGATGTATGTGTGGTTGGTGGGGTGTGTGGGAGGATGTGCAAGTGTGGGTGGGTGGGAAAATGTGTGTGTGTGTGGATGGGAAGATGTGAGGGTATGGGTTGGTGATGTGTGAGTGGATGAGGGATGTGTGTGTGGGTTGGTGCGGTATGTGTGTGGTTGGGGGGTGTGGGTGGGTTGGTGGAGCATGTATGTGTGGGTTAGGGTATGTGTGTGTGGGTGAGGGATGTTATTTGGGTGGTTGCGAAATTTTTGGGTTGGTGAGAGGATCTGTGAGTGGGTGGAGGGATGTGATGGGTAGGGGATGTGTGAGTGGATGTGTGTGTGTGGGTTGGTGCGGGATGTCTGTGTGGGATGGGGATGTATCACATAACATGATAATATGGATTGTTTATGCTTATAACATTCATTTGACAATATTGTTTTTCCTATGTGAATGTATCATGCACTGTTGATGAACGAAATATGAGTGATTGGAAGAGCCGAATGTAAGACGGGCCCACGTGCCCAATCTTTAACCCTTTTTAAATAAAATTCAATTCTCTCTCTCTCTCTCTCTCTCTCTCTCTCTCTCTCTCTCTCTCTCTCTCTCTCTCTCTCTCTCTCTCTCTCTCTCTCTCTCTCTCTCTCTCGCACAAGCTCTATTTATTTCTCTCACACTGCCTTTTTCAAACATTATCTTTTCTTTCAGTTCTGATACAGTATTCCCTTATGATACCCTTCGTCTCTCTGTATGTTCTATTCCCATGTTATTACACAGCGTTCCACAACATACAGTTCCTGACTAGATACGTCCTCCCTGTCTTTGTGCTTCTAGCTTGCAGTGCAAACGAAATAGATTTCCGCCTTCTTTATATGCAAATTCTGTAAACGATTTCACCCCCCCCCCCCCCCCCACCCCTTTTTAAGGGTGTCTGCTACAAAAATGTTACCGCGCGTTTGCGTGATAAAGTTGCGATTGAATGGGTGCCTCTTAGCTTCAATCACGAGTTGTATATTACACATCAAAGAAAGCGTAGGGTGAGGCTGAGGGGAGGTTAGTGAAACACCCATGCCACATAGAAATAGTTTCTTGAATAAAACATTCAAACGGACTGAAAAGCGTGAACAAATGACGAATTATCACACCGCTGCTGTTTAGCAGAAATAAGATGTGCGTAAAATAAGGCAAAGGTCACATGTACATGCTCTGAGGCGTATTGAGTGAATATATTGTGCTGGCCCCATATTGTTATAGACCGATTGGCCCTCGATGAGTGAGTGGACAATATAACTCCGGCCGCCTCTACTTCCTGTGGCATTTCCCGGTGCCTATTTTAGTCTGGCTCCACCTGGGAGCCTAGTTCAATTAAAATAATCACCTCGATGCTGATATGGAGAAATGTCCACCTGCTCGGCAAATAAACGTCTAGTCTGCTAAACCTCTATAGAGAAAAAAAAAAAATGAGAAACGTCAAAAGTGACGAGACCTGTGACAATTTTTATCCACCCATAATTGTTGGAAATCCAATGACAGTACAGGGATGACACGGTCTGCCTCTCAAACGGTTCAAAGGGAATTAGAACAGGTAATACTGACACAGCGAAGGTCGTATGTTTGAGAACTTAACAACAAATTGTCCACAGACAACACGAGATGTCAACCACAAATGACAATCAACGAAGAAGTAATTGAAAATGTCACGAAGTTGGCTCCATATATAACAATACTGGGGACTGTTAAAACAAAACTTTAAAAGTCTGGCCATTGTAGATGTTGAACAATGTGAACTGATTCAGTGCCAAACAAAATGCAGGTTTTACACCAAACATAGTACACAGTCAAATGAACAAGTATTATAATGTAATTTCCGTTCACTGAGCATTACAAAACAGATAACACGATGACCCAATTATATCGATATATCGTCCTTCTGTACACATGGGAGGTCACATGTCGTGATATATTATCCTTCGGCACGGAAGCAATTACGTATATATGACACGTAACTCAAGTTTTTAGAGCAAGTGTTTTTCTTGTGGCAACATACAGATGTGAGTCATGGGTCATTTTGTATCCATTGCAGAAGTACATTGAGGGTTTTAAATTTAAATCTTTTTACCACACACAAACAAAAGTAGAATAGTCTAGATTAAGATGAAAAATATTGACATTCTACAAGATCTGAACAAGAAACCTGGCTTATAGACAGGGCCATGTCTGAAAACTGAAATACGTTTGTCGTATTACACGCCAGTGGTTTAGACAGACAAGAAATGATAGCTGTGGTTGCTGGAAGTGGAGACAGGGTTCGATCAGCACAAAGGTAAACGTGGGACACTAAAGGCGCATTGGATATGAAAATACCCAAGGCAAGGGAGTTGACAAGCGACCGAGACTCTCTCCGGCGGGCGTTAGTGGGAGTGACGTTCTGCAAGAATACGTGATGACGATGAATCGCTTCATTTCCAATTAATGAGCACATCTCTCGTGCTTTTATTCTTCCACGTATTGACTATAGATTGAGAGGCTACCCGTAATGGTAACTGAAATGTCTAATTATTGCAATATGGTGGACGCTGTCTACGTCATCTGAGACTTTGATGGCCATTTCTGCTGACACAAATGTCAAGCTGGATCTGCTGGTCGCACCATGGGCTCTATGGAAGAGTGTTAGTGGGGTTACTACACTGGAGCGGCAAAAGGTTTGAAGTACTGCATAGCTCCTCTACTTCTATTCTTCTGTTGCCGAACTGGCGGTATCCTAGTGATATACTTTTTTTCGGTTCGCTCGCTTTGAACTCACACGTAGTTTACACATATGTTATTACTACTAGTGCACTGGACTGATTTGTGCGTATGAGTTAGCTTTCTATATTACCAGTGTTCCTCACCATCAGGAAAACCACACCGACATCTGAGATACTTGTAATTTATGTCCTCAAGTCAAGGACGAGAAGTCAGCATTTTAGTCCAACTGACCGGTATAGGGGTTGAACACGTTACCTCAGCATCAACACACTGGAAGTTGTTGTTGTTTTTTCTTTTTGCGCTCGCTCGCTCGCTTTGAACTCAAGCGTAGCCCATACACACTACTTCAAGTAGTGCTGGACTGAATTATGCGTGTGGATTAGCTTTCCGCCATTAACAGTGTCCTTCGCCATCTTGCGAATCCCACTCTGACTTCGGGGGTACTGGAAGTTTAAGAACGAGCTCTCTTATCCATTCAGCCACTAAAGATGGTATATTGATTGGTATTGCAGTCATGACAGTTGTCTTCAGTGCTAGCTGTGAGTCCGGTGAACTTGCTACTGAGACATGACAGTTGTCTTCAGTGCTAGCTATGAGTCCGGTGAACTTGCTACTGAGACATGACAGTTGTCTTCAGTGCTAGCTATGAGTCCGGTGAACTTGCTGCTGAAACATGACAGTTGTCCTTAGTGCTAGCTATGAGTCCGGTGAACTTGCTACTTGGGTCATAGGGCAGTAGATATGGTGCTGGGAATTCTCGATGTTATTAGTGCCCCATTACTTTATTATCTGATGATCAATTTCGGCCACAGTGTTATCATCTATTGTAGTTTGGATATCGTTTCTTAACAAAGTCGTAACATCTTGACATGCAAGGTATTAACTTCTATACTTTGATAAAGTATGGAGGGAGGGACTGAAAGTAAAACTGCAAAAAATGCATGTTTGTGAGAAAATGTACAAATGGATCAGCCACTACCTTGAGAACAGAACTGCCAGGACAAAAGTACAAGGACAAACCAGTAAAATGATGCTGTTGGAGCAAGGTGTCCCCCAAGGAGGAGTTCTTTCACCAACATTATTCCTAGCATACATCACGGAAAATTTTCCAGCCAGAGTACACACATCATCCTTTGCAGATGACCTAGCCGTATGGACATCTGAAGAATATATTAATACATCTTACAGCAGAATACAGCAAGCCCTATTAGCACTAGAGGACTGGTCAAAATCATGGCTAGTGAAGATAAGTGAGGAGAAAACAACATGCACAGTGTTCTCCCTCTCAAATAAAACACAGCAACCTAAGCTGGTATTGAATGGAAAAATATTGCGCCATGAAGAAAATCCAAACTATCTCGGAGTCACCTTTGATCGTCGCCTGACATGGAAAACACAGGTTGAGAAAAATCGAACAAGAGCAAGGCAAAGAATGGCAATCATGAAAAAGCTTGCTGGTACAACGTGGGGAGCAGATGAGAAAGTTCTCAAGAAGCTATATACTGGACGGGTGAGGCCAGTACTGGAATATGGCATTGCAGCTTGGGCAACAGCAGCTAAGTCAAACTTTAACAAAATAGTAGAGTCCAAAACCAAGGAATGCGAATCATAACTGGAAGCCTGAAGACAACGCCTATTAATGAACTAGAAAAGATCACTTGTTTACAACCAATGCAGGACAGAAGAGATAGCAGAGCCCAGCAACAAGCAGAAAAATTTAGAAGATTGACAGACCACCTGTCCTGTTATTTTCCCGAGAGGAGGTTGGAATCAACAAGCACATCTTCAAACTTATTGTCTGTTGGGATTATTGACTGACTTTGGTCTACACTCCTCTCTTCTGTCTTCCCTTCCATATATCTATTTCTTTCACTCTCTCTGTTATTCTCTCAACACATACTCAGACAACAGTTCCTTTCAACAATAAATAAAAGATTTATTAATAAAAACTATGTCTGGTGTATGTATGGATATTGTCTATGTAGTTGGTATGTTCTTCTAGTGTGGCTGCCAGATAAGATGTTGATAGATAGTCTCCGTGTCTTCTCTCGTCTCTTCTCTCGGCTAAAGTACAGGACGGTACATAGATACAACAGAACGGTCTCACCCTGAATGCTCCGTCTGCTTGAGTCTGTAGATATATCCGTTTTTTTTTGTAATGAAAAATGTTCACCACTGTATCAATGTACTTAAACCGATCACTATATGCTGTCAGCTTAAACTGAATGTTCGTTGCTTTCTTATAGCGTTCTTAATTCCATCCTGGAAAACACATCGAGTTTCTAGTATTCTCTATTTTTGTCCTGTAAAAATTCTACACTGGATAGTTCGTAATTGGTATAGGCATTTGGTATGCACCTTGCAACTCTTCGATACTGAGTCATTTGAGTCTTTTTTTTTTAGTTTGTATGATCTCTATTTTCCGTTCTCTGTCCTCCTGACTTATTACGATGACACTTCTTTTCTTTCCTTTCTTATGCACAAGTATCGTGCTTTATTACTTTATAAAGTGCTTTCTTGTGGGTTATCAACACTGAGTGATCTTGACCACAGCCATCTGTGTTATATCTTAGTTGATAAGTCTCGCACTGGTATGGGAACCTGTGTGATATACATTTAATAATGAGATCTGTGTCTGCTTCCTCTTCTCTCCTATGTGAGTGTCTTTTCCTCCAGCCGAAATGAAAAGGCTTCCGAAAAAACCCACTCTGACATAGGATAGAAGATTCACCTAACGTCTATACTATTCCTACTAATAGAAAGCAATGTTAAATGCACTTCACGCACATCTATATTCCTATGCTAAAACTATACTCTAATATATTAATACCTTATTTAGGCATCTATGTTCCTGGAATCGAAAAACACTTAGCGAATAACACACTACTATCCCCTCTTTCCATCATTAGGGACGTGTATTTCTATTCCCACTCAGGAACATATCTCCTTCAGTTCAGTTTGGAACACACACTAAACTCCTACAAAGAAGTGGACACTCTTTATAGGTCATTTTTGCCGCATAGTCCTTGACCTTGCTTGACACCTCAAGTCCATACTTCATTATCACCGTTAGTGGAAAATTACAGATCTGAAACTTTTCCGTTATTCATACATCCAGACCGCAATATGCTGTCCAATAATGCTGTCTGCCTTTGTCGCAAACCAATTTTTCCACGCGACAGGTTACCTGTGCTGTTGGCGGCCCCTTCTGTGTCTTGACCTATAAACACATGCGCCTGGTCACTCCGTTGTTGGTTACCCTTACTGCTTCGTTTGTTAACCCTTCTTCTACCTGGTTAGTCGGTGTATACAGTCGTCTATCTGGGAATCATTAACTCTCAGTATTCCACGACATAGGCCCCCTCTTAAGAGATTAGACCGCGTCGAATCTTTCTCACTGTAGGTTTGATTCCCATGATCCACAACCCTAGTCTTCTTCCTCCGGAGCTGGATGTCTGGATAAGAAATATGCTCCTAAATTCTCCTTACCAAGGATGTATTCCACGGTGAAGTCCAGTTGCAGCAATCAACGTCCATCACATCCACCGTGCGTTGAGCTTCTGCGAAGTAGCTATGACCATCACGTGTTGATGATATGATTGGATCCTCACATGGCTCACCTCATTATCCAGTAGGCGCTCTAATTGACACCCTACTATACTACTCACGACTGAAACTAGTGTTGGCTCCTCGCTCCTGTACGTCCGGTCGACCTACTTTCGACTTGCGTCAGCGACGGCTCACAATACAGACGGATTGTCCCATCCTGATTGTAACACTGCTTCCATGTCCTCTTGGTTTCCCCCGGCTTTGCCTCTGGGGATGTTCCACCTCGTCCTCGATGGACCGAGTCGTCTTTCCCAAATCTCCTGGACTTTTGCTTCCAGGACCATCTTGGGCGATATTGTATCTGGTCAGCCAATCTTCGGTTGGAGTCCTGGGTAATTCCGCGTCTTTTCCCGACGTTACCCACCCCTTCTGAACTTGGTTACCGGTGAAACTTTCACTCTTGTCCTTTCCCTGACTTGTGATTTCCCTCCTCCTGTCGTTGGGTAAATCTGACCTATCACGTACTGTCCCATAGGCCCTCCTATGTTGTACTGGCGATCTCTGGTCTTCGTCTGGACTGGTAACCTTTGTCCCAATGGCTGCCATCACCATAAAGTGCGAAGCTTTGCTCCCGGATCTCTCTTCATATTTCCTAATGAGATGTCTAGGGAGATTTTTCTTCTCTTCCCCGATCCGTATTTTGTAGATGTTCTTGGACACCACCTTTTCCACAGGATAAGGTCCTTTCCATCCTACTTGGAGTATATTGGTCTCTGCTGGACTCCACACTTCCACTTTGTCTTCCACTTTAAGAGCTAGTTTCCTCTTAATTCGCTTGTTGGGTGGTGCTTTCTGGCACTCCGAACAAGACTTCAACCACCGGCGTACATCTCCGGTCATTCCTGGCCAGCAATAATGGCCGGAAATTTGCTGCAAGGTCTCTCTGACACCCATATGTCGATTCTCGCCTATGATGTGTCCACTCTGAAGAATGTGAGGACGGTGGGTCTCTGGAACCACCCACTGCTCGTGCAGGTTATCTCCCCTCCCAGCTCTCCGATAGAGTAGTTGATTCTTCAGAAAGTACTGTCCCCGTTCTGGTGGCTCAGCACTTCTTTGCAGCTTCCTGTAGCAAGGATGCAACGTAGTATCCTTCCTCTGGGCAGTATGCAATTCTCCTATCCCTGAGTTGTCGCATAGTGTCTCTGCCTCTTTTTCCTTCCCTTGAGATCCACTGACTACTGTTCCCTTTTGGGCTGGCTGTTTGGGCATCCCCAAAAAGACATATTTCGTGCCAATGATCATGGGAAATAAGGAGTCAGATAATACAGCAGCTGGAATAATGCCCGTGACGTACCTGGATTTAATCTCCACCTTGGCGATTGGCAGCGTCATGGTAACAGCACTCCTCATTGCCGGCTGTATTTCTATGGTCTCCCCTGTAAGTTGGTCTGGGCTTACCAAGCTGGCGTCCACCACCGCTTCCCCATCCAAACCGGTATCGTAGAGACAAGCAACCTGTTGGCCATTTACTTCAATCAGTTCAACCACAGGTGGTCTCTCTTGGTCCTGAGTGCCTTTCATCTCCTTGACCGTTTCCTTGCCTTCCTCTTTTAATTCCTCGAGGTTGGTTATGCAATTGGCGTCGTTTGCCTTGCATCTGCAGTCCACAGTATTATGTGTTATCGACTGGCAGTGTGTGCACCATGTTCCCTTCCTAGGTTTCCGTGTGTCCTTTTTGTTCCTTTCTCCTTCGCCGACCTCAGCCTTGTCTGTGATCACCGATGTAGGAATCACTTTGCATGCTGCGAAGTAAGAACTTTTAGGTTTCGATCTGCAGTCCTTCGTGTTATGAGATGGTACCTTGCAGAATGAACACCACCTCTCAGACCACTGTCGTTTCGCTTGAGAATTCGAGGTGCTCTGGTTTCCTACCTTCACCTTCTCTGAACTCTCCTCTGTGTGCTTTATATAAGGTTCCACTTTTTCTCCTTCCCAGTTTTTAGGTTTCTTTTTCTCTGGTTTCTCCTGACCTTTGGTTTGTGTACTTAGTTCCTCAGTTTCACCATGTACTTCCACGAACCTTTCCGCCAGCTTAGTCACAGCCTCAATCCGTTCCGCCCCTTGTTCTCCCAAGAAGGTTCTGAGAGGTTTCGACATTTGCTTTCGCATCTGGTCGACCACCATCATCTCTTCGAGACTCTCATAATCCCTCTTGAATTCTGCCAAGTCCATCCATTTCTGGAGATAGGATTTCAGCCTCAGACTGTAGGCGGCGAATAGTTCTCCCGGCTCTCGTCTAGACGATCTAAACTTCTTCCTATACGTTTGTGCTGTGACTTCATAATGTTTCATCAAAGCGGCTTTTAATTCCTCTTACTGATTTTCCTGTCCTGGTGGTAGGTGTGTGTAGACCTCGTACCCTGAACCACGTAAAGCCTGGGATAATTTAAGAGCCCATCTGGTTCTATCCAGTCCCATAGCGACTGCCATAGCCTCGAACCGATCCAAAAACTGGTATATCTTCTCTTTACTTTCATCAAAGACCGCCAAGGGAAACTTCATGGCATGGTAACCCTGTCCAATCATGTGGGTTGCCCCAGGTGAAGATGAACTTCCTTCTGCTGCATCTATTTCACCCTTAGTTTGTGTCTTGAGCTCCAGTTCTCGCATGCGGTATTCATGTTCCCTTATCTTGTGGGCTTCTTCTGCTTCCAACTGGGCCTTCCGCTCCTCCCTTTCCGCTTGACGAAACTCTCGCTCTCTTTCTTGTATGTAATCAGTTAGCTCGGAACCAGCTAAACCAATTGCCTCCCCGTTGGCCCTCAGTTCGGCTGTAGTTACTTTAGGAGTTGCCATAGTTAAAGCAGGTAAGTCAGCACGTTGAGTAAAGACACCTCAAGGCAGTAAAGAAGTACTCACTATACAATTATATTCCACCTAGAACCTATATCATTTATCTATGTCTATCTAATATTATAACTCTACAACACCACACAGTACATCACAACCACTCTCTCATCCACAAGAGGAGATATAGGATAAAGACTTATGTAGACGTGTGACCGTGTGACTAGGTATGTAATGTGTCTTACCACCTATCCACATTCACCCTGTCTGGAACTTTCTCACTGTAAAGTCACCCGCATTAATGAAATGTTTCTACCATAAATGTAATGGCACCATATATCCAATGGACGTACTTCCATTAAAAGTCATCAATATATACTTCTATTTATTCCAATCAGTATGTCCCAACATGCAGGTACTCCGCTATGCCTGTGCCAATATGCAAGTACCCCTTTATGCATATGCCATGTTATGCCTTCAGGTCATATGGGTATTATGTATGTATCCCGCTCGCTCCACCAATTATGTCCTGTTATTTTCCCGAGAGGAAGTTGGAATCAACAAGCACATCTTTAAACTTATTATCTGTTGGGATTATTGACTGACTTTGGTCTACACTCCTCTCTTCTGTCTTCCCTTCCATATATCTATTTCTTTCACTCTCTCTGTTATTCTCTCAACACATACTCAGACAACAGTTCCTTTCAACAATAAATAAAAGATTTATTAATAAAAACTATGTCTGGTGTATGTATGGATATTGTCTATGTAGTTGGTATGTTCTTCTAGTGTGGCTGCCAGATAAGATGTTGATAGATAGTCTCCGTGTCTTCTCTCGTCTCTTCTCTCGGCTAAAGTACAGGACGGTACATAGATACAACAGAACGGTCTCACCCTGAATGCTCCGTCTGCTTGAGTCTGTAGATATATCCGTTTTTTTTTGTAATGAAAAATGTTCACCACTGTATCAATGTACTTAAACCGATCACTATATGCTGTCAGCTTAAACTGAATGTTCGTTGCTTTCTTATAGCGTTCTTAATTCCATCCTGGAAAACACATCGAGTTTCTAGTATTCTCTATTTTTGTCCTGTAAAAGTTCTACACTGGATAGTTCGTAATTGGTATAGGCATTTGGTATGCACCTTGCAACTCTTCGATACTGAGTCATTTGAGTCTTTTTTTTTTTAGTTTGTATGATCTCTATTTTCCGTTCTCTGTCCTCCTGACTTATTACGATGACACTTCTTTTCTTTCCTTTCTTATGCACAAGTGTCGTGCTTTATTACTTTAAAGTGCTTTCTTGTGGGTTATCAACACTGAGTGATCTTGACCACAACCATCTGTGTTATATCTTAGTTGATAAGTCTCGCACTGGTATGGGAACCTGTGTGATATACATTTAATAATGAGATCTGTGTCTGCTTCCTCTTCTCTGCTATGTGAGTGTCTTTTCCTCCAGCCGAAATGAAAAGGCTTCCGAAAAAGCCCACTCTGACATAGGATAGAAGATTCACCTAACGTCTATACTATTCCTACTAATAGAAAGCAATGTTAAATGCACTTCACGCACATCTATATTCCTATGCTAAAACTATACTCTAATATATTAATACCTTATTTAGGCATCTATGTTCCTGGAATCGAAAAACACTTAGCGAATAACACACTACTATCCCCTCTTTCCATCATTAGGGACGTGTATTTCTATTCCCACTCAGGAACATATCTCCTTCAGTTCAGTTTGGAACACACACTAAACTCCCACAAAGAAGTGGACACTCTTTATAGGTCATTTTTGCCGCATAGTCCTTGACCTTGCTTGACACCTCAAGTCCATACTTCATTATCACCGTTAGTGGAAAATTACAGATCTGAAACTTTTCCGTTATTCATACATCCAGACCGCAATATGCTGTCCAATAATGCTGTCTGCCTTTGTCGCAAACCAATTTTTCCACGCGACAGGTTACCTGTGCTGTTGGCGGCCCCTTCTGTGTCTTGACCTATAAACACATGCGCCTGGTCACTCCGTTGTTGGTTACCCTTACTGCTTCGTTTGTTAACCCTTCTTCTACCTGGTTAGTCGGTGTATACAGTCGTCTATCTGGGAATCATTACCTCTCAGTATTCCACGACACCACCCTATGTATAACAGGTTTAATGGTTTTGGAAAAAGAAGACTGAAGCGTAGCAACTTTGTAGAAACTGCAAAACTAAAGATTAGGGCAGATCCCATACTTAACATATCAACAGTCAAGCCCATTTACTATGCACACAACTTCCCAGCTTGGAGACAGCAGCAACTGCCTGAGATGATAGAAAACATTCCTGGTATTTAGAAAAAGAACACTCAGCATGAAACCGAAAGAAGAGAAATAACCCTAAACTACATAAAAGAACATTACCCAAACAGCAATTGGACCCATGCATATACAGATGGATCAGCCAAAAATTCAATAGAGAATGGAGGAGGAGGAATTCTCCTAAATTTAAAAAATGGAGTGACAAAAACACATTCAGTGGCAACTGGAAAGTTTTCAAGTAACTTCAAAGCAGACGTAGAGGCTCTGAAAACTGCAGCAGAAATGCTCTTGATGGAGGAAAATAAAGAGAAGCAAATAGCTATCTTCACAGATGCAAAGTCAGCTGTCTCAATACTGAAGAGCAATAACAGCACAGAAATAGCTGACCTAAGAGCAGCACTCCATGGTCTAAGCCAGAAATCCAAAAAAGTTGTAATACAGTGGATCCCATCACATTGCAGTATACCTGGAAATGAAGAGGCTGACAGACTGGCAAAAGAGGGCGGACAACTATCACAGCCTGACATAGACATAACTTACAATGAGGCAAAGAGGTTGATAAAAAGCACCTATAAAACCAAATGGGAATCAGAGCATCCAGGCCACCAGAAGGATGATGCATATTACAAACTCGACCGAAGAGAACAAGTAGCAATCTTCAGACTCCGCACAGGACATAACAGGCTGAAATACCACTTGTTCAATAAACTAAAAATAGGAGATACCGATGAATATAATTGTCGAACTGGAAAAATGACAGCAAAACATTTGCTGCAGGATTGCCCAATATATGCAGAACAGAGAAAGATATTTTGGCCCACACCTGCTTCATTTGAGGACAAGCTCTATGGAGATATCAACAAGCTCAAGTTGACCGCAGCTTACTTTAACTACATACAGGTTGACATTTAAAGGTGTATGAAGAAGTATTCAGACTGCCACACATCATACCACAGGTATGTCGGTTACAAAAGCCTCCTAGAGGCATGAAATGGAATATTGCTCGGATAGCAAATCCATTACGTGGAAAGTCCGAATCAAAAGCTCACAGTGTGAGCTTCATAAAAGGTGGAAAAAGTGTCCTAGTGGCACGAAATGGAATATTGCTTGGATAGCAAATCCATTACGTGGAAAGTCCGAATCAAAAGCTCACTGTGTGGGCTTCAAATAAGGTGGAAAAAGTGTCCTAGTGGCACGAAATGGAATATTGCTCGGATAGCAAATCCATTGCGCGGAAAGTCCGAGTCGAAAGCTCACTGTGTGGATGTCATCTGCACACTGCATTCTTCTGGTTTCCGGAAGAACAGCCTATGGTGAACGGAAGGCCCAATATACGGAAGTGAGGCTAAGCAGCCATGTGCAGGACGTGACGATTCCTTGGGTGAGCCCACTACCAGAGCGCTGTGTGTTGGCTCTGCAATTATGGAAGCCTCCTTGGATGGAGGGGAATGCCCATGGTCTGCCCCTGCCTTCCCTTGAGGGCTGACCAGGATGTCTTTGGCTGTTCTATATGGGCCAGCTAGAATGGGAGATAACACCACACCAGTGAGAGTCAAACGTCCTAATAAACCCCCGGGAAGGTTAACCCGGTCAACAAATGCCCGCAGAAGTCGGATGTGTCGGCCTAACGGCGCAATAACGCAGCTCTGCTGTAAACAGGCACAACGCAATCACATCCGAAAAAGAAAAAAAAACTCCGGATGAACGAAGAAGAAGAAGAACTTCTATATCAAGCATACCTTGGAATGTGTATAGCCCTTCGCTTGGAGCGTGGTTTCTTGCAAATGGGCTACATGCACTTGGTGTTCATGCAGAACCTCTGCAGACTCCATTGTGTTATTCCAAAGTCAAGCTCTGGAGAAAATCTCTATGCTTAAGAGTTCATATGGAGTTGACAGAAATGCATTCAATACTAGTTACCAGCGCTCAAGTGGCAGGCCTCATTTCTTCACTCCGACCCTGTTATACTCTGCACCCTGCACCTTTGCCCCTACATAGTCCATTTCCATCAGGCCTGGTTTGGAGACAGGCTTGAGTATTACTATTGGTGCTGAAGACGGAGGCAACCAGCCAGGAGGCGCACCACAGAAATCAGGATGCCACGCAATTACGCAAAATGGAATATGTCGACTGCTGCTAAAAGTTATGGTGCTCGCCCTGCTTTGGACCCCCAGGCAGGTGCAGTGCCGGGCCCTATGTCTCGAAAGAAAAAAAAAAAAAAAAAAATAGAATTAGAAAACATCCTGGACCAAGAAAAAGTAAGCATATGTTGCTTGCAAGAAACTCACCTCAAGGAAAATATAGCCTTCAAAATCAGAGGCTACCAGTGTTACCGATCTGACCGAAAGTACAGGCGAAAAGGTGGGATACTTACCCTTGTAAAGAATAACATCACTGCTTCCCAAATCGAAGTCTATATGGAAGGGGCTGAGTATCAGACACTTAAACTTAAAACAGGCTATACAGACCTACATCTGATCAATTACTACTGTCCAAGTGACCGCCTACAGGCACTGGACACACTACCATTAACAGAAAAAATGATTGCGTGTGGCGATTTCAACAGCCACTCGCAGAGTTGGGGCTATGATCACATGGACCAGAGAGGAGAGAGACTGGAAGACTGGCAGGATGAGAATAGATTCATCTTGGTTAACAAGCCGTCCGACCCTACTCGAGATCATGACACTCTACAACTACACCTGACCTGGCTTTTCATTCACCAGACCTGGAGTGGAACATTACACGAATTGTTTGGAAAAACTTGGTGGCAGCGACCATCGGCCAGTCTTTCTAACTGTAGAAAATGAGCTTGTAAGTGAAAGCAGCACCCTCTTGAGGTGGAACTACAAGAAAGCAGACTGGGCAATGTACAAGAATCGCACGAGCATACTGGTTAGAAACCTAAACACTGAGAAAGACATAAATAAAGTAGTGGAAGAGTTTGGGAAATGCATACTACAGGCAGCGCGAGAAACAGTACCAAGAGGAGCCCGTAAACAATATAAACCCTACTGGAGTAGTGAACTGGAACAGTTGCATAATGATTTGGAAGTATGTAGAAAGCAAGCAGAGGCCACACCCAGCCAAGATCACCACAATAAATTCCAGCATACAAAAGCCAAATTTCAAAGGGCCAAGCTGCAGGCTAGACGGAAAAGCTGGCAGGAAAAAACAGTCTCTGAACTCTGAAAGAGACACAAGGAAATTGTGGAAGCTAATAAAACAACTTAACGATGAGGGCACAGGGAGAAACTCAAACATTGCACTACATAAAGATGGAAACATCTTAACAATAAAGCAAGCAGCTGACCATTTTGCGGACTCATTCGCACAAGATAACAATATCAAAATTAGTCCAGAGAAACAACAAGAGATTCGAGAGAAACGGCAACATAAAGGACAGAAGGAAATAGTACATGAGGTTCTGGAGGCACCCATCACAATCAGCGAACTAAAGCTAGCCATATCAAAACTGAAAATGAGAAAAGTCACCAGGATCTGATCGTATCTCCACTGAAATGATCAGGAACCTAGGAACAGAGGCCAAAGCAAAGCTGTTGCAGATCTTCAATAATAGTTGGACCTTAGGCAGTGTTCCACAAGCCTGGAGAGAAGCAATCATGATACCCCTCCTAAAATCAGGGAAAGATAGTTCCATTGCCTCTAACTACAGACCAATTAGCCTCACCAGCTGTCTCTGAAAAACACTGGAGCGCATCATCAATCACAGACTGCAGTGGTACATTGAAAGTAAAAACATCCTTGTGCCACAGCAGGCTGGCTTTAGGCAGTGCTACTCTACGGAAGATCAGACAACCTACCTCTCTCAAGAAATTGAGGATGCATTCCAAGAGAAGAAGCTGGTGCTTGCAGCATGGATAGTTTTGAAGAAAGCCTTTGACAAAGTCTGGAAAGAAGGTCTGATGAATAAACTGAGAAACTGCAAAGTCAATGGAAGAATGTACAAATGGGTGAAAGCATACTTGCACAACAGAAGAGCCCGAGTACAGATAGACGGACTAAAGAGCAAGAAAGTACTACTGCGTCATGGTGTTTCCCAGGGCGGAGTCTTGTCTCCCACACTTTTTCTAATCTTCATCAATGATCTTGTTGCTAATCTACCGCATGGACTTAAAGCGGCAATGTACGCCGATGACCTGGTTCTATGGAGCACAAATGAACATGCATCAGTGGCCACCAGATTACTACAAAGAGCTGTAAACACATTTGTTGCATGGGCAAATAGATGGTGTGTCAGCATAAACACTGACAAGTGCAGCACCACCCTATTTACCCTCTCTCCAAAACAAAAGGCAGGGACCATCCAGATAAATGGAACACCCCTAAGATAAGATAAAGAACCAACATACCTTGGAGTAACATTTGATGGCAGGCTGACATGGAGAAAGCACATCAACAAAGCAGTAGCAAAAGCCAGAAGGAAAATAGCCATCCTGAGAAAGCTAAGTGGAACCACATGGGGAGCCAGTGGGAAAATACTTAGCAAAGTTTATCAACAGAGCATACGACCACACCTGGAATACGGGTCAACTGCGTGGTGTTCGGCATCAAAAACCACACTACAAGAGCTGGACAAAGTGCAAAATCAAGCACTTAGAGTCACCACAGGAGGTATGAGATCAACCCCTATAGTGGAAATGGAGAAGATGGGGAGGACACAAGCACTGAGTGAGCGCAGAGATACGAAAACGCTAATACAAGCAGAAAAGTTCCTCAGCTTGCCAGGCCACCCTATGAAGAACAGATTTGAAAACCTAGCTATGAGGCGGTTGAAAAGAAGTAGTTTTATCCACCAGGCTAAACGACTCTGCAGAGAAACCACCGATCTGCCCACAGTTGGTATCCCCCTAACAACTATTCCAGAGCGAACTCCATGGAAAGATGAGCATAGACTATCATTACAAATCCAGACAAAAGTGAGAGGAATATTTGACAAGGAAGAACAGAACAGTGTGCAGCGCAGAACAGCCACTCTCAGCTTCCTTGATGAAGAATACCCACAGGACCTCTGGATCCGAGTCTACACAGATGGGTCAGCACAAAATGCTGTTCGAAATGGAGGAGCGGGAGTGTACATAGAATACCCAAATAGTACTAGGGACACAGCTAGAGTACCGACAGGAAAGTACTGCCATAACTACGATGCTGAAATTGAGGCAATCAAGATAGCAACAGAGAAATTACTAAATACCAGCAATGGTACACAACCTGTGGTGCTATTGACAGATGCAAAATCAGTACTCGAGGCGCTCCTGTCTGGGAAATTGCCAGTACTCAGGACACTACTTTCTGAACTTAGCAGTCAACATAAGGTCACCATACAGTGGATACCATCCCACTGTGGAGTACCCGGAAATGACAGAGCTGATCAATTGGCTAAGGAAGGAGCCAAAGAAGAACAGCCTGATGTGCCCGTTACATACCACCAAAAGAAAAGAATGATCAAATCAGTCAGAAAGCCACCAAAACCTGCTCAAGATGACTACCACGTTATGGATAGACCAGAACAAGTCATTATTCTGCGCCTCATAACAGGGCACAATAGATTACGCAACCACATGTATACAAAATTCAAGATTGGTGAAACAGCCATGTGAACATGTGGTTTGGCGTCGCAGACAGCAGAGCACATTACTCCAAGACTTCCCAAAATATAACATATCTAGGCAAACCTTCTGGCCTAGAGCGACGACAGTGGAAGATAAACTCTATGGACCGCTGTGTGAACTGAAAAAGACAGTTCAATTCATACAAGAGACAGCATTGCAGTTATAGACATATTTCAAGCGAACGAAAGAAGTAGAAGAAGAAGAGTATTACCATTGCCTTTTGGGGATACTTTCGGTATAGATAAGAATAGACAAGAAAAGATGGTAGATGAGTGTCACACAGTTATATTAAACATACAATCCATAAGAGGGTTTAGGTTCGTGAAGACCAGAACATATTCCACTGGCTTGTGGGATCTACTCCTTTTATTAAATAAAATAAATTACAGTCCTTTACATCAACCTCAGCATTTATTGGCTGTTTGTGGTTTTCTGGTATGTTCAGTAATTTGCCTTTGCTTTCTGAACGGCCTGCGCTAGTGCCATTGTGAAAAGTATCTGTTCCCAAATCCCTGCTGCTGACTTCAAACACGGTATGTCGGCATTGGGAATCTGCGTTCACTAACCCCACGCCACAGACGCCGACAATTAGACGCCTTTAGTTAACGAGCCCCACACTATTCCCAACCCGAATATACTGCCGGACACTCGGACGTCCCCATATCAAACTTGTGAGAACAGGGTTATCACCTGTTGTTGCCGTTGACACATACGTACACTGTACAGTTCAGGAGAGGCTAGTGTTTGCTTTTAAGAGCATAACGGTAGCTTCTGCGGCTGTCACTGCGTCTTGAATGTGAGGCTGTTCACTTGCATGTCAACATCCATGTACATAGACCCCGAAATATAGTTTACAATGCTTTTGATCTCGTCACTGCGTCACCCGCAACGGAGAAAATGAGCAAGGTAAACAGACAGAACTTGAGGAGGAGCATTCAGCACGAGACCTGGGAGACTGAAGTGACTTTGTCAATTAAACACGTACTCTGTGACACAGTCAAGGAACCGTAACTAATGGACGTGGGATAAATACATGGAATGTGATGCGTGTAATTGGTTTCGTTAATTGAACACAGAATGGATAACTGTTGAATTGCCTGGTTAGACCTGCTTTCTAGACTGCACTGAGAACGGTATAATGTGCTGTAGCCTCATGTCGTTCGCCCAAAAGGAATCGAACAGACAGTCGGGTCTATATAGTTTGGAGAAACTCCGACTGCCCTGAATTCCCTCATCGCATATTCCGGCTCAGCATGAGCCATGTCTATGGGAATTGGAGAACGCAAGATTGCTTCTCATTTTTTTCTTTGTAGCATACGCATGAGAGGCCGACGTGATCGAAGGATTTAACACACTCACGCTTAACCTTCCTTTGCGCTGACGGCGAGATTAAAGGGCTTATTTCACACACCGGCCAGTTGGACTTAAATGTTGACTTCTCGTTCAGAACTGTAAACTGCTGAACATAAAACTGTCTAGAACATCAACCTGGCGTTGTTGTTGTTTTTTTTTTTTGCAACGTCCTGCAAAGGACATAGACCATTTAAAAAAGCATGCCCACGAAAGTTCGTTGTTGTTAGAAGTAACTGCGCCTAGTTCTGTACAGTTCTGTACTTCCAATCATCGCTACCGCAGAGACAAGTCCATAGCTGCTGATTGCTACTCATCCTTATAGAACCCAGGGATAGGAAGTACGTATGAGAAGACACACTAATAAGGGTCTAGGTCTGAAGGGACACAGACGATGCAGAACCTTGTTTGGTCAAGTCAAGAAGAAACTATCCACATATGCATAGGGTGACCAGACGATGCTGAACCTTGTTTTGTCAAGTCAAGAAGAAACTATCAACGTATGCGTAGGGTGACACAGACGATACGAATGGTGACGAGGAAGGGATTTGGTCACCCCCACCACATATGTTATGGCCTAGAAAATTTTATGGCGTAACACTTAACATCCCAACTGCAATAACTGATATGCCTAACCATTTTATAACGGTAAGGGAGTAGTGTAGAACTACAAGCTCCGTCTCTGACTGAAGAAGACCAGGTAGGAATCATACTGTAGATGCGCTTAAACAAGTTAATAGCCCGAGGATGATATACAAAAAAAAAAAAACAAGTCCCGAAGCACGAACCTCCTGTAGTTACATGAAGTGTTAGGCCCATCATATTCTGTAGGCCTGAGTGCACGGAGTGCACACATAAAAACCGCTGTGTACAATATTCTTTACTTTTTACCCTACCCTCTCCTAAAACCAGATGGCACTAGCGGAGCGGCCACTTTCTACTTTGAAGTGAACAGCACACCTGGGAAAGGCAGATGTACCTTGCAGCCAGATACAGGGGTAGCACTGAAAACTCTGTTTAGAGTGTTTTGCAGTGAATGGCAAGATAAAGATAAGGTGAGAACATTGTGTTTCAAATTGTGTGGACATTGTGTTTCAAATTGTGTGGGTATAATGTGTATTTTATGTAAGGGGGGAAAAAGCAATCCCATAAACACGAGATTAACGCACATAGAGGATGTAAAGTTGCTCGCTTACTTACGGTTATTGAACACGGAGCGTAATTGTTATTTGTGGATCCTCTTTTATGGAACACACAGGGTAATTGTTGCTTGTGAATCCTGTTATCGAAAATGAAGGGTAATTGGTTGTGAATCTTCTCTTATTGGAAAAAAAAAGGGGGGGGGGGGGGTAATTTTTTTTTTTTTTTTTTTTTTTTTACATTTTCTGTTATGGAACACGCAGGGTATGTGTTGTTTGTGAATCCATTGCTATCGAACACGGATAGTAATTAAAAAAGATATCGGAGTAATTGTTTGTGAATCCATTGTTATCGAACAAGCGGGTAATTGTTTGTCAATCCATTGTTATCGAACATGGAGGGTTATTGTTGTTTGTGAATCCATTGCTATCGAACATGGAGGATAAGTGTGTGTGTGTGTGAGTGAGTGAGAGAGAGAGAGAGAGAGAGAGAGAGAGAGAGAGAGAGAGAGAGAGAGAGAGAGAGAGAGAGAGAGAGAGAGAGGAGAATCTGCAGATCTGCAGACTGGATTTTAACCCTGCATTGGCGTTCATGTGGCTTGAGCCCTGAAGAAGGCTTGCGGCTGTGGAAGTGAAGCTGGCGTAGATTTCTTATCGACCCGGTACTAAATTTGCATCGACAGGGGGAATGTGTTGCAAGTTGCTCCTTCCCCTTCCTGAACTCAGAAACTCATAGGGTGTGCCATAGCGGTACTTGACCTGCACATCAGCGGAGAGACATATTAGGATGTTGCCAGGTCATAATGTAGCACAGCACGTACGGACTGGTGGAGATGAGTCACGGAGGACAAACTGGTCAGTCTTAAGTTGGCCTACGTAAGTATCGCCTCTGTACCCTCATTATACCACGGTGGTATGGAAATATAGTCCTGTTTTGAAAGCGAACCTGGCAGGTATTGAAGGCGGGGTCCGTCAGTAAAAACCTGTATGTGTTGTAGTGAGGGAGTTAACGATAGTCAAATAACAGACACTATCCTAGGGGTGTGTAATGTTAGTATTTCATGTCTACAAAGTGTGGTGACACACTATCGCTAGCTGGCTATCGGACATATTGTCGCTTCCACCGTCTAACATGCAAGCGCACACGCCCATTCTTCATTCTACCATTAGTCTAGTTCTACTTTCCCAGTCTTGCCTTCTAACACATGATCACTCAGGGTTCTCCCTCCCTCCCTCGCAGACAGCCTCCCAATCTGAGCGAAGCTACTTTGATATCTCAGTAGTTGTGCTCACGGCGGACCAAAAGAGATTAGTTGATGTCGTTCTTCGGCCTCATTTCCCCACTGTCTACGAAAATTCCAGACAGAAGTACAGTTCCCGTTATAGGACTGAGAGACCTATGTTTTTGTTAACTCCTTTAGTCTCATAAAATCTTAGCAGCTGCCTAGTGGGTACTGGGCGATGTCACGACAGCAAAACAATATGAATACGTGCCAGTGAGTAGAGATACTTTGGCTGCTACATCGGAGGACTGATCACGCATGGGGTTGACCGATGTGCGGGGATGTCGATCGTCATCACATAACACAATATAACACGACATACGTGTCATAAACAAACAAATTACAGCTGTATTACCCACACAGGGGCCGTGTAGCTGTGGCTCAGAGGTTACCATGACTGCCTTAGGTTCGGAATGTACGGGTTTGATCTCAGCATAGGGCCAGGAACTTTTCCAAGAACCACTGGTATCTGATGATATCACACGGCCCCTTGATCTCTTGGGTAGTAAGATTGGATATCTAGTCTTCTCGGATTAGGGGGGAACAAAAACAGGAGGTCCTGTTAGAAATTACAAAGAGTAGATCATAAGGCCGATGACATGGCATAATTCTTAGGAAAGAAAATATACCCATGGATTGAGTCCGTTACCTTTGTTGGAATCTGTCTAGAGACTGCAATTCTTGCACGGATGCATGCCAAAGTCGGACGCCCTGACCTTTGAGGTGCATATCTAGGCGTGACACAGTCCCGTCCAAAAAGGAACGAAGAAGATTTACAAGGGCCAATTGTTTAAGCACATGTGTTGTCAGTTGTATCGAGTCAGCCCTGACTACATATCAGAAGTAAAATTCAACATGGCTGGTTCATTGGTACACATGATACATAGCACGTCATACATGTTACATAGCACGTCACACATGATACATAGCACGTCGCACGTGATACATGTCACGTCACACATGATACATCGCACGTCACACACGACACATAGCACGTCGCACATGATGCAAAGCCAGTCGCACATGATGCATATCCCGTCACACATGATACATAACACGTCACACGTGATGCATATCACGTCATACACGACACATATCCCGTCACACATGATGCATAGGCAGTCACACATGATGCCTAGCCAGTCACCCACAAGACAGACATAGCATAGCCAGTCACACATGATGCGTTGTTTGTGACAGAAAGCGTTACAATATATGTTAACCTAGAAAAATGAAATTAGTGTTCCTGCAATAAAGATACAATGAGAAGGTCAGGTCATTAACGAACCCGTTCACACATCTTAAAGAGCATTCGGTGCTAGACCCATATTTTTATAGACCAATCGGGCATCGATTAAATTGATTTACTCAGTGTTAACCTAGGCACGTTAAGTGTTTGTGTGTACACACATACACTTTAACTCACTCACTCAACCCCCCTCCCCCCCCCCCCCGCTCCCCACAGAGAGAGGGAGAGTGAGAGAGAGAGAGAGAGAGAGAGAGAGAGAGAGAGAGAGAGAGAGAGAGAGAGAGAGAGAGAGAGAGAGAGACAGAGAGAGACTTTCCAGATTTCCCCATCAATTTGATCTGTGCTGCCCATGTACTATTGGCTGCGGTCCAACCCCCACAGAACATGTTCGACCATTTGGCGACTTCCCCTCGGAATAATCAGCCGAAGGAGATGTGGTCCGGCCTTACTGTTTATTTAATAGATTGTTGTACGCGGTGGGATCGGGCTGTCGATTTTGTAACATGCTCGGGAGAATGAGCGGTTCTTTTTCAGAGCACATGAACAGCTACACACGGACTCATGATCGTTAGCAAATGTCAGACAGTTCTCTTTATTCTATGAGTGCAATGATAGCACCCATGTTTGCCATGGTAACTTGCCTGTAGTCCGCAATATGAGTCAGCTGGTTGGCTTGCCAGGATTACTTCCTTTTCATCATTGGCATGAGTTCAACTATTGGTGCTGGCAGACGACAGGAAAATGGCGATTGTGTGCGCGCTTGCGTGATTGTGTGTGTGTGGGAGGGGGGGGGGGGGAAATGAGTGTTAATGTTTTTTTCTTCCCATAAATATATCTTATGGGTATCCATTCCTGGTCAAAATAGCACCTAGAAACATCAGTTGCAGGGAACTCTGGGACTCAGGGGGCATGAGAGATATGTATAGGCATTGATTGTCATTCGTAGTCAGGAAAGGAAAGAAGTAAACATCAGAGTATACACTACTGAAAATGCTAGGAAGTTTTTTACAGACCTTGCGGCGCATTGGGCTTATTTTTTTTTTTTTGTTGCTCGCATATCCTTTACAGGACATCGCTGTCAACATCAGCATCTTTTAGCTGATTGATGATTTCTTGGCAAGATTACGCTCAGTAGTTTGCCATTGTTTTCTGAGCGACCGGCTCACACACCCCATAAGTTACCAACTCGGAGAGAACCGCTACCAATTCTCGCGCACGTCACGTTACTCACGAGAGTATACGGGAATACGGAGAAAGTCGTGTAACTCCTAGACCAGGGAGACCGACTGGGCTTATATTGCTAGACTGATATGTGTATAGACCAACTGACACTCGCTGGGTGATGTGGTCAGTGTCACGGTGACCGTCTTTACTTCCCACGACATTTTCTGGAAACAGTTTTAGGCTGGGTTGACCTTCATGGAGCTCAGGTCAGTTTGTAAACAAATATCCTCGATGCGAGTCCAAACTTCTGACAACCAGGCCGGCAGGTAAGCGTCCAGACACTACTCTACCTCAGCTCCCTTGTGGCATGGTCATAATTGACGTCATAAAGTCCCAATAAAGAGATTTCTGGAAGATAACATTCTTGGCAAGTGAACTTTGAACTCTGTCAATGTAATTTGTCCACGGTTTATCACGAGCCCTGGTGGTTTAATCTGCCGGAGAGACCCATGGTCAGGCTCTAAAGCACTGAGCACCTTTGTTGATGTTCCTGTCCGCAGGTGGCTGTACTACTAGCAGTAGAAAGTAATAAAGTATTGGGAGATAAAGCGGAGAACCGCCCTGGCTTAATGACGCCGGGGCTTATGTTACACCACTGGTTTGGCACGTAAGTCACTCTCTGAGCACAATTTGGCACTTAAGGGGCGCCTTTATCTGTAATGAAGTCAAACGACCGGAGAATCAACTACGTGCTTAATGTACACCTAAGAGAGTCGGTAACCAACCTGAATGGTGTCAACCTGGTTATCAAAGGGCCTGTTCACCGGGATAATCTAGGGGTGTAGCCATTGCTTGTACATTTTATGGGGTGAAACCTGACCTCTCGGTGAAGAGCCTAGAGTCTCACCGCGAGAAATGGTTTAGTTGTTACATCGTCCGTCTCTAACTCTTGCAGACCTGGTTGCATTTGCGGGAAGTGTATTTTTACAGACCGAGAAAAGATGGAATTTTACATCCGGATAACTGGATTAGTGGATCGAACATCTAGTCGTCTCTGAAAAAGTTCGCAGAACTCGTGGGTACTTTAAAAATAACTTGGCACTTGCGAATTGAAAAGAGCAAGCCGCACTTGCCGCTGCCTGTGTAACTTTTAACATCAGAAAATCAACGCACAATAATAAATATGTATAATCAAGTGTCACTTGGTGACCGTCGACATCGCGTTCGTGCACTGTGCTGTGATTCTCCTCGTGTGATCTATGGATGGAGACTGGAGCACTTATGGAGGTATCCGTGCCCAATGAAAGCTATTCATTATGGCAAGCGTCATCAGAAAAGATACTGCTGTAGAGAACTTAAGAAATAAATTTTTTATTGGGGTCTTGTATTCGAATCTCTGTACTTGCAGATGTTTCTTCGTTTGCAAGATATTGTTTTTGTTTGTTTTCTATTTCCGTTGTGTCGTTTTACAGCAGATCTACGAAATGTGAGCCTTTTCGGCCTAACATCCGACTGCTTAGGGCGTTTGGTAACCGGGTTAGCCTTCTGGGGTATTTAATATGACGTTCCACGGTCAAACACTTTAAACTTAATCTTCGTCCTTCTACCCACTGGAGATACACCAACAGCCGCATAGATGCCGGTCAGCCCTCAAGGGAAGGCAGTGGCAGACCACGTGCTTTTCCCACCATCTAAGGAGGCTTTCATAAGCGTAGAGCTGAACCATGGCGCTCTGGCACAGGGCTCACAAAAGGAATCGTCACGTTATGCACATGGTTGCTTAGCCTAATTTCCGTAAACTGAATCTCCTGTTCACCACATGCACCTTAGGAGACCAGAAGGGCTAGGTCTGCAAATTTTGGGCTTTGATGAGCCCACAAAATGAACTTTCGATTCATATTTTCCACCTAATAAATTTGATGGCCAAGCAGTTTTCCATTTGGTAGCCACCGAATGGTTTTTGGTGCCTACATGCCTGGGGCATGCAGTTTTGCAGATTAAGGATAGTCAGAATGTATGAATTCGTGCGCGGTTCCATTGTTTTTATTTCCATTTTCCCCCCTCAAAATGTGGCCACAACTGATGGCGTCCTCTTTCTGATGTTTTGTGATAAGTTGTTTTTATGTATTAGACTCTTCCAACATATACAGATTACTCATTTGAACTGTCCAAAGGATTTTCAACATTCTTCTATAATACCACATCTTCGAGACTTCAGGAGATTTTTCTGTGTTGTTGCTGGTTCACTCATTGTCAAGGATCCACTGCTATATGTTAACACTGGATATATGAAACATGCAATAATTATTTTACTAGCCCCGAATGACACTGTTGTGGTGTTTTTAGAAACCGCTATCGCAGCAACTCGACTCCCCACAACGACCGACCGCCGTTATTGTCTGTCCACGACCGCTTATACATGTTCATGACTAACTCGTAAAACTAGAGGCCTCCCCACCTTTCGTCACCTATAAAGTGTAGGCGCCTAGTAGTAGAACAGGCTGCCACCCTAGGAGCTATATCAACCCTTTCATTGTCATTGCATAAGACAGGCCCGCAACTTTACGTATGCAGTTGAACAGCACAGAGCTCAGGCACAACTTTTTGCATAACCTTTCAATCAGTTATTCATCATCAGGTGCCTTGCCGACTGCCGTGGGCGACCATGCTTTTTTCATATCTTCGATCTACAACAGTTTGTATGATCTACAACAGTTTGTATCAGTTAACGTACTGATAGCCTTTCGTGCCATAACCCAAAACTCAAATAATTTTCATCTTCTGTCTTCCTCTGTCTTTCTTTTCACAAGGAAGATGGCCGGCTGCTTTAATCAGAGCATTAGGACAGCGTCAGTACCGCAGGATTGGCTGCATAGCTATCTCATCCCTCTCCTTGGCGGCTTTAGGATCATCACCCTTCAAAATACATTTGGGAAGGTTTTAGAGAAGATAGTCGCTGTTAAGCTGCAGGATATTTTGGAAAGGGGGAAGCTTCTTCCAAGAGGTCTGGGGAGCTACAGGCCAGGAAAAGATACCTGGTCAAATGCAGCCACCTTTGCCTTTGACGTTTATGAGGGGTTCCAGAGTAGACAGGAAACGATGGCGGCAGCGCTTGATCTCGAAGATGCGTACAATAGAATTCGCTATGATATTTTGATGACCGCACTTATGGAGAAGGGGGTCAATCCCTGGTTGGTGAACTGGATAGCAGCCGTCCTGCATTCTCGTCAAGTTGCTCTCCGTCTGGGCGCATGGACCTCAGAGCCACATATTTTAACCCCGGGACTGCCACAGGGATCTGCAATCTCACCGGTGCTCTTTAATGTGTATACGAGCAAGATTGCATACCTAGAAGCACCAGGGGTTGGAAGGATTCTAACATTTGCAGATGGTATTCTTGCATACAGGCAGGGGAGAAATAGGGATCAAACAGCCCAGGAGCTACAGGTGACAGTAGACAAAGTGATTGACTGGTGCACTGAAATGAGTGCTGTCATCAACCCGGAAAAGGCGGCGGTGTTGTGGTGCTCTCTGGACAACAGGATTGTGAGAGATGATACCCCAAGCCTCACGATAGATGGTAGAAGCGTCAACAGAGAGAACAAACTGAAGTATCTGGGAATCACATTTGACAGGAGTCTGTCCTTCAAGGACCATGTGGAGACGGTTGTGACAAGATCTCAAAAGGGACTCAATGCACTTAAAACTATGGCTGCAATGGACACAGAGCAGAGAATGCTCTTCACACTATACCAGCACTTGATCCTCTCAGTGATTGATTATGGACTAGGACTGCTCACTGTCTCAAAGAGTCAGCTGGTGAAATTAGAGCGCATACAGAATGAAGCGATGCGGGTCATTCTGGGATGCACCAGAGACACTCCAGTAGTGTGTATGCGTTACATCCTTGGTCTGCCTACTGTTGCTAGTAGGCACAAGGTGATGCAAGCGAAGGCATACCTCAGAGTAGCTGCAGACACAGATCACCCGTTGCATGAGGCGCTGGACGTAGTTAAGGGTCAGAGACTGATAAGAGGGAAATCATGGATGGCTCAGGTGGAGGATACGATCAGACAGGTGTGCCCCTTGGAGAACATCAGGCGAGGAGAGGAGTGGGTCAGAGTGCCAGCCGTGCAGTCAGACTTGTGCAGAGTTGTAATAACATTGAGCCGGGAGTGCAGGGAGTGGCCAGCAGGGGCCACGGAAGTGGAAATTCAGCAACTAATTCAGGAAAATTCTCGCCCGGGTGATGTGATTATCTACACGGATGGGTCAGTGTTGAGAGGTAGGAGAAGTGCCTGGGGGTTTTTGGCAAAAACTAATGGTCGGCGTTTGGTGCAGGAGAGCCTGGCGTATGATAACACTACATCTAGCTTAAGAATGGAGGTGGAGGCGGTCAGTGCAGCTTTCCGCTGGATAGAAAACACGATACATACACACATTGTGATTGTAACTGACTCAGAAAGCATGCCGAGAAGGGTGAGAACAGGCAAGCTTCGTGCAGAGTGGCTTGCTTCGCTTCGGAGGTCACGGGTAGTAAGCATCACCTGGATCTTTTCTCCTGGGCATGCCGGTGTGCTGGGGAATGAACAGGCGGACAGATTGGCTGGCTCGGCAAAACTTGGTGGAGTATTGATGCATGACAAGGCAGACGTGGTTGCGGCCTTGTGGGAGCACGTGTACACCTCGGAGGAGCAGATGGATCACCATAGTCTGGTAAGAATGAGACAGCGAGGTGTGACGAGGGGATCTGGCCGACGCTCGGCGCTCGGAGGAAAGGCGAGACGGACATATAATCAGATTGCTACTGGAACTATTAGTGTTGGAACTCTTCGCTGGCTGCTGAGAATGGGGACGGAGCGCTTATGGGAATGTCCCGAATGCTGTGATGTCGGTTCCTAAATCAATCAATCAATCAATCTTTTCACAAATATTTCCAGTTGTCACAATATGTTCTTATTTTTGTCTTTTCATAATGTGGCCAGCAGTCACGTTTACCTCTTTCTTATGTTTGTAATAAGTTGTCTTTATGTCTTAGCATCTTTAAACAACAGTTAGATTACTCATTTTGTCATATCTGCAAAACCACGTCTCTGAAACTTCTATGGATGTATGGTTTTGTTTTTGATTAAGCAGTTATTACTGTAATAAAGAGGGATATAAAACTGTGTACTAGTATCCACTACGGCAGAGGTGAGAGCCTGTTCTAATGTTGCCAGAACAGAATGTGTGATATGATACATCTAGGCTTGTTCTGACCCCTCACCACACGGTCTCTGACCCCTGCGTCCCATCTCCACTTTCCCGTGTTCGTGACCTCAGCACAATCTTGGCTTGTCGGCGTGATGGAGTTTTGTTTAAGACAATGTGGTTCTCTTGTAGTCTTCGTGAAGGAAATATTTCCACATGAAGTTGGACATTTGAAATAGATCATTCTCTACCGTGTTCCCAAGCTTTCATGGCTGATATCGGTTACGCTCAGCCCTGCAGTTCCCCACTCTGTCGGTCTCTCTCTCTCTCTCTCTCTCTCTCTCTCTCTCTCTCTCTCTCTCTCTCTCTCTCTCTCTCTCTCTCCCGCCCCCCCCCCTCTCTCTCTCTCTCTCCCCCCCCCTCTCTCTCTCTCTCTTGATGAAAGAAAGATGAGTGATTGGAAGGGCCAAATGTAAGACGGGCCTGCGTGCCCAATTTGTTACCCTTTGAAAATAAAATATGTTCGTTCGTTCGTTCTCTCTCTCTCTGTATGTGTGTATATATGTGTGTGTGTGTGTGTGGGGGGGGGGGGGTCTCTCTCCCCCTCTCTTACTTTCCCCATACACACACACACACACACACACACACACACACACACACACACATATATATATATATATATATATATATATATATATATATATATATATATATATATATATATATATATATATATATAATATCGTTAACTCCTCATTTCATACTCCTATGACATAGTGTAGTTGATAGAGAGGGCTATGGCGATAATGCTATGAGCGCTGTCTGATGAGGGTTCGATGCTTGCTTTCGTCGTCCGCCAACAGAGGAATGTAAACGAAGAACCCTTTTAGACGCATAAGGTGTGTCGGGCAAACGCTGCCAGACCAATGTTTATATAGACCAATATTTATCAAGACCAGTGGGCCAACGGATGTTATGGCCAATATCACACACTCCGTCTTTACTTGCCACGGCATTCTCTGTAGCCATGTTAAATTAGGTCGACCTAGGAGCTCAGGTCAATGCTTTAAAACATCCGAATGCACCAACTGCGGATCTAACCCATGACCACCGGACCGATAGGCGTATCTAGCCACAACGCTATCACGGCTCCCCCCCCCCCCAACAGCTAGGCGTATCTAGCCACAACGCTACCACGGCTCCCCCCAACAGATAGGCGTGTCTAGCCACAACGCTACCACGGCTCCCCCAACAGATAGGCGTGTATCTAGCCACTACCTTATCACGGCTCCCCCAACAGATAGGCTTATCTAGCCACTACCTTATCACGGCTCCCCCAACAGATAGGCGTATCTAGCAACTACGCTACCACGGCTCCCCCAACAGATAGGCGTATCTAGCCACTACCTTATCACGGCTCCCCCAACAGATAGGCGTATCTAGCCACCACGCTACCACGGCTCCCCCAACAGATAGGCGTATCTAGCAACTACGCTACCACGGCTCCCCCAACTGATAGGCGTATCTAGCCACTACCTTATCACGGCTCCCCCAACAGATAGGCGTATCTAGCCACTACGCTACCACGGCTCCCGCAACAGATAGGCGTATCTAGCTACTACGATACCACGGCTCCCAAAGCAGAAGAGCAGACAGTCCACTGATTCCTCCGTGCATCTGTTGTTTGTCCATCAAGAATGATGATGACCATTCATTTCATCCAGTGGGGTTGAAGGTGTGGAGCCGTGGGTTCTAAGATGGCTGATAAGGCCTATTTTGGCTCGAAATGTTCTTTGACAATGTGGGCAAAGAATGCTTGACGTCTCTGGAGGAGGATTTCCTGCAGTGGTTTTTCTGTCCTGCCTTTTCTTCACAGCTCTTGCAGTCCTGGTTGCCTCACATATGACTGCACCTTTGCGCAATGATGCACGCCACAAATTTCGGTCTCTGGCTGCAGCCTCCCAGGTGTCATGATGAATTCCAAAAGCATTCAGTGAAATTTTCAGAGTGTCTTTAAAACGTTTCCTCTGGCCACCATGGGAGCGTTTACCACAACGCAGTTCGCTGTAGAAAATTCGTTTAGGGAGCCTGTGATCTGGCATGCGAGTCAAGTGACCAGCCCAGCGAATCTGAGTCTTCATCAGTAGAGTGGATACTGGGCATGGATGCTCTTTCTAGGACTTCAGTGTCTGGAATCTTGTCTTGCCATTTAATCTTCAGTAGCTTCCTTAGGCAGACTGTGTGGAAGTGGTTTAATTTCCTAGCGTGTCGCTGATAAACAGTCCAGGTTTCACAAGCATATAGCATTGTGGATAATACAACTGCTTTGTAGACTTTTAGCTTTGTTTACAGGCTTATTCCAGTTCTGTCCCATACATTCTTGTACAGTCTGCCAAAGGCTGCACTGGCCTTGGAGATTCTTGCATTCACTTCGTCATCGATTGTGGCAGCTTGTGACACGGTGCTGCCAAGATAGGTGAATTTGTCCACAACACTTAGTCTATGATCATTCACTTTGATATTCGGCACAGTGTGATTATTCCCTGGAGCTGGCTGGTACATAACTACGGTCTTCTCCAAGTTGATATTGAGCCCAAAGTTGGCACAGGCATGTGAAAAAGCTGAAACATTATGTTGCATGTCCGCCTCTGAGTTGGCGTATAGAGCGCAATCATCAGCAAATAGGAGCTCTCTGACGGTGCCGCTGTTAATTTTGGTTTTAGCTTTCAGCCTTCTGAGATTGAATAACTTTCCATCCATACGGTAGTTGATGTCTATTCCAATGTCGTCGTTCTCGAAGGCATTCATCAACATGGCTGAAAACATGAGGCTGAACAGTGTTGGTGCCAGGACACATCCTTGCTTCACTCCATTGGTGACAGGAAAGGGTTCAGACAGTTCACCATTTTCCTGTACTCTTGCCTGCATGCCGTCATGAAATAGCCGCACTATTTGGACAAACTTTCGTGGACAGCCATATTTTGCCATAATCTTCCACAGTCCTTCTCTGCTGACTGTATCAAAAGCCTTGGTAAGGTAAATGAAAGTGGAGAACATTTCGCAGTTCTGTTAAATTCCGTGCATCTAGGCTTACTGTGATGACCCCATCGCCATTAAAAATATTTTTGCCTAAAATTCTCTCTCGGGCCGAATATATTTGCACGTCGGTTGAGACCTCTCGGGCCTGATATGATTGTACGCCGGGCCTGATGTGGCCCGCGGGCCTTGAGTTTGACACATGTGCCCTATCGCATCTGTCACCGTCACTGTCATTTACTGTCAGTATAGTACCTTGCGGTGTATGGCAGAGGGGTCTTTGAGCCTGAGGAATTTAGGCCGCCTGGCTAGTGCAGTCGCAACGAACTGTGCATGTTAGGACTTTCTTCTTGCCTCCGACAGAAAAAAATCCCACACCTTACCGAGGGATCGAACCCGGGTCTCCTGAAGGAGAGTCCGGCGTTCTAGGACATGTAGTTTTGCCAGCTCCTGCCGCCAAACTACTTGTACCTGGAGCAGTCAACAGTGTCAATATTTAATGTACACGTATTATGTTATTTTTGCAGCACTTCCCATTAGGTTATGAAGTCAGCTACAGCCTGGATGAGTCTGAGAACAGCCAGCGCATTGTCTACTACGGCATGAAACACGTGATTAACTTTCAGCTGCCCGCTGGACTGGCCACAAACAACTATCAAGGTGTGTAGTATTGTGTAGCCTGTATAATATTTATAATACAGACAGGACACATTTAATAGTCTTCGTTCGAACAGTGAAGAGCCATAACTGTTGTACACCAAATCATCACCTGTCTGTTCTCTCTCTCTCTCTCTCTCACTGCATGTTTGTTTTGTTATATTGATTATTATAACTCAGTATGAGCGGTATGGTGGCTTACCAACCCACCTGCCTGTACACTTGTGCTTGTGTATGAGCTGTTTCCCACAACAGGCAGGATTTTGTCCTGACAACATATTTCTGGGTCGACCCAGATTTATTAGTGTCTCCATGTTTCCGTGGTTTTGCTGCCTGCCTCGCGTTCCGAACTTCATGGGTTCGTTTCTTATCTTAGTCTTTTATTTCAAGAGTGTAATTTACTTTGAAACTTGGGGAAGTCGTCACTGGAGCTACGGAGTTCGTGCTCCGTGCGACGCTTTCGGCAGACCGCCCCACAGAAAGAGATCTATATATGGTCATATAAAACGCCGAGGGCCATTGGAAAACATCACGACTGGAAAGCTTATGGTAGAACAAATAGAAAGAGATAGCGGTGAATGATGTTGGCAGGGCCGTGCCGTGCTATGATACATAGAGGCGGCCGCATCAGGCGACACCGTGAGGGGCCGGCATAAGCAGCGAAATCAAAATGCATATTGAAACCATTCAATAATTACAAATCTTTAAGGGCTGGCATTTCGAAAAGAAGAAAAAAACAAACATTTAAGGGGCGGCATTTCGAAGAGCTGCTTCATACCGAGAAAATCTACCTCACGGTCCTGGATGTTGGATGTCTGTGGCCATGGCATATAAGAATAGCATCAATAAAATTGATTCTGGACATCAGGATCGATGTGTTTGATAATGTATGAACGCCTACGCTGGATGACACCTGATGATAATGATGAAGGCGGCTGTCGTCTTTCTGGCTCGTTCCATTATCTTTCACATGACTCAACAGGCCACATTGCCCCATTTATGCATGTGTGGATAAATGTATCGTTGAGATAAGTCTTCAGACTTGCCCAATAATCTCAGGTATTTCCCTGTATGTAGCCGTCTCTCCGGCCCTCTCTCTGGCGCCACTGTTCTCCTGCCCCTCCCACTTGCTATCGGAGTTAGTTTCAGCATTCTCGTTTGAACAGGACGAATAAAACAAGGGCAAATAAGCAGGTCGCTGGTAGGCGTCACATTTCGGCGTCTGTCCGCGGCCCGCGCCGGCCCTTCACAGACATGGCTGTAGCAAACGTGATTGTTGCACAGGTAGTGACTGCTGTAGACCCTGCTGGAACATCGTAGTCGACAGCCGACTATCGCTAAATGGACGCACTGCATTTCTGTTGTGAACTGACACCGTCTTGCAAGGCAATGCTTTCAACTCAAGCTGATCTTCCCTATTGCAGTGTTGGTTCAAGTGGCGATCATAAACAGATTGGGTGCCAAAACTTTGACGTGCATAACTCCAATAGAAGTGCGACCTCATGCCGAAAATGGGCGATCATCTACCACAGTTTTCTTACAGTAAGTAAACAGTATTTGATTCATATTGTTTTCCTTGTGTAACGTGTATGTGTAGTTATTAATATTATTATTAGCTTCTAGAGCACTGGCTCAACCACCCCGCTGGTGTTCACTCAGTGTGGACGTGCTGCTGTTGGTATTGGTACATTATTTATTTTCACGGTCGGCGTTTGTGGCCTGGGGTAGTGAACGCAATTTCACAATCCCGACATCCCGGGGTTTGAAGTCAGTTGCAGGCGGTTTGAACTGATCGTGTTGCGTTGAATTTCAGAATGGTGTAAGCGTTGCCCATCATACATCAATTGCAGACATCTTACGGTCCGTACCCTGTGTCGTTGATCTCCATGTCTGTCCACAGCCTTCTGTCTATGGTGCAGCTAATAGATTCTGATACTGATTTTCCTCCATACCATGATGTCATGTGTCGAACTGTCCAGCACCTTTTCTTCTCCACTCCAGCTTCCCCTTCGTGAAGATATACACACCAGCTTTCTTCCCATTCTCATGCGGTGCCTAGAATATGTGGACTTCTTGTGATGCGAGTACCGGCTCTCTGTGTGAGTTAACTTCTTTCAAGATATCTTCATTGCAGTTCTATCTCTCCACGATGTTCTCATCATTCTTCTATAATTGCAAACTGCCGATCGTAACATTGCCTAGACATCACAATAATATAAGGGAGGCTTTATTCGCAAACGGGGCCCTGGAACATGTATTACTAACATGTATTCCCTAACCCAAACCCTAACCCTAACCCTAACCCTAAACCAATCCCTAACTCTAATCGTACACAATAGCACTTGCTTGTCTTCTTTATCTTCTATTATATGTATGTATATATACTGAATACATTATACTGGCCCCCAACGATATGCCAGTTTGTACTGCTCTCTAATATAGAAGATATAGTCGTCACGTGACCAGAACCGTTTGCGAATAAACACTTCGATAATATAATAAATGCTGGGATCGATTGTGACGTCCTTTAAAAAAACTGCAATGTTACCAGCACGGTTGATCGCGCGCGCGTGTATGTGTGTGTGTGAGAGAGAGAGAGAGAGAGAGAGAGAGAGAGAGAGAGAGAGAGAGAGAGATTCACCATAAACGTGTCTCATATTGGGGGGGGGGGGGGGGGGTTGACGCGCGACTACATAAAATGGGTAACAGGGGTTTCTTTGTGGAAGTAAACGCAGTTGGCATAATACTGACATTATCGCTCTTGTTCCGATGCCCCTTGGTCGCCGGCATTATGGTCCTAACACCAAATTTTCCAGTAGTCCCTTAATGACATTTAACGGTTCTTACAAAGCCTAACGTATACTTTACTGTCATTCTTTACATCGCCATATTGCCTGTCTCATCTCATCTCATCTCATCACATCATGTTCCTCATGTACCTAGCGGTGTCGAGGTGAAGTATAAACAGCGGGAGAGTGCCCCTTGTGAGCTTCATGTATCGATATTCCCATGGACTGTTACTCCCTGCGTCCATCGTAAGTCAATCGTTTACGTGGTCGGCCTCTTCCATCTGGTCTGTACATCATTGCTTGTTGTGGTATACTGTTAGTTGGTAACTAACTGCATTGCCAAATCATTTGACTTGCTGCCTTTCTGTATCCATTTGGGTTTGTCCGTTTATACTTCTTAGTTTTTCTACGAGCAGTATGAAGAACACCTGCCGGCTTTCTAGGCCAGTCGCAGGTTTAGGATAAAAATCTGATCATAGGGAGTCCATCCCCTATGGCGAGCTATAGCTCATGGTTTCCCGGTCTACACCACGTGGAGGTGGGGTTGACTTATGTAGTCTGCGGGTCATCGACAGGCTAATAATTTTCACTTTTCACCCCTCCTGGGAAAGGCTAGCCGATCCTAACCCTGCTGGCTGCAGGGCTTGGCGCAGTCCACACCTTGTAGACAAGTTGCCTGTATTGTAGACAAATAAAAAGCGTGAGCTTCAAGTGGCTTGTTTTGGTCTAGGAAATAATGTTGCTCTCAATATGCATGTCTTTTTCTCAGTTTTCTGATCCAATACTTTTGTGATAATGAATGTAAAGCTGAAAACTGTTTAATTTTATTAGGTGGTGCTTCGTAATTTACCAATATTTGTTGAACTTATTTGGCAGACAGTACAGCTATAGTCTCTTCTCTGTGTGTGACTTTCAATGTAGCGATGGTCTGTATGTATTTTGGCTGTCAATGTGGTCATAGTCTGTATGTATGTAAGACTGTCAGTATGGTAATAGTCTGTATGTATGTAAGACTGTCAATATGGTAATAGTCTGTATGTATGTAAGACTGTCAGTATGGTAATAGTCTGTATGTATGTAAGACTGTCAGTATGGTAATAGTCTGTATGTATGTAAGACTGTCAGTATGGTAATAGTCTGTATGTATGTAAGACTGTCAATGTGGTCATAGTCTGTATGTATGTAAGACTGTCAGTATGGTAATAGTCTGTATGTATGTAAGACTGTCAGTATGGTAATAGTCTGTATGTACGTAAGACTGTCAATGTGGCTATAGTCTGTATGTATGTAAGACTGTCAGTATGGTAATAGTCTGTATGTATGTAAGACTGTCAGTATGGTAATAGTCTGTATGTATGTAAGACTGTCAATGTGGTCATAGTCTGTATGTATGTAAGACTGTCAGTATGGCCATAGTCTGTACGTATGTAAGACTGTCAATATGGCCAGTCTGTATGTATGTAAGACTGTCAATATGGTAATAGTCTGTATGTATGTAAGACTGTCAATATGGCCATAGTCTGTATGTATGTAAGACTTGTCAGTAAGGTAATAGTCTGTATGTATGTAAGACTGTCAGTATGGTAATAGTCTGTATGTATGTAAGACTGTCAGTATGGTAATAGTTTGTATGTATGTAAGACTGTCAATGTGGCCATAGTCTGTATGTATGTAAGACTGTCAATATGGTAATAGTCTGTATGTATGTAAGACTGTCAATGTGGCCATAGTCTGTATGTACGTAAGACTGCCAGTATGGTAATAGTCTGTATGTATGTAAGACTGTCAATATGGTAATAGTCTGTATGTATGTAAGACTGTCAATGTGGCCATAGGCTATACATATGTAAGACTGTCAATGTGGCCATAGTCTGTATGTATGTAAGACTGTCAGTATGGTAATAGTCTGTATGTATGTAAGACTGTCAGTATGGTAATAGTCTGTATGTATGTAAGACTGTCAATGTGGCCATAGTCTGTATGTATGTAAGACTGTCAATATGGCCATAGTCTGTATGTATGTAAGACTGTCAATATGGTAATAGTCTGTATGTATGTAAGACTGTCAGTATGGTAATAGTCTGTATGTATGTAAGACTGTCAATATGGTCATAGTCTGTATGTATGTAAGACTGTCAATATGGTAATAGTCTGTATGTATGTAAGACTGTCAGTATGGTAATAGTCTGTATGTATGTAAGACTGTCAATATGGTCATAGTCTGTATGTATGTAAGACTGTCAGTATGGTAATAGTCTGTATGTATGTAAGACTGTCAGTATGGTAATAGTCTTTATGTATGTAAGACTGTCAATGTGGTCATAGTCTGTATGTATGTAAGACTGTCAGTATGGTAATAGTCTGTATGTATGTAAGACTGTCAGTATGGTAATAGTCTGTATGTATGTAAGACTGTCAATGTGGTCATAGTCTGTATGTATGTAAGACTGTCAGTATGGTAATAGTCTGTATGTATGTAAGACTGTCAATATGGTAATAGTCTGTATGTATGTAAGACTGTCAGTATGGTAATAGTCTGTATGTATGTAAGACTGTCAGTGTGGTCATAGTCTGTATGTATGTAAGACTGTCAGTATGGTAATAGTCTGTATGTATGTAAGACTGTCAGTATGGTAATAGTCTGTATGTATGTAAGACTGTCAGTATGGTAATAATCTGTATGTATGTAAGACTGTCAATGTGGCTATAGTCTGTATGTATGTAAGACTGTCAGTATGGTAATAGTCTGTATGTATGTAAGACTGTCAATGTGGTCATAGTCTGTATGTATGTAAGACTGTCAGTATGGTAATAGTCTGTATGTATGTAAGACTGTCAGTATGGTAATAGTCTGTATGTATGTAAGACTGTCAGTATGGTAATAGTCTGTATGTATGTAAGACTGTCAGTGTGGTCATAGTCTGTATGCATGTAAGACTGTCAGTATGGCCATAGTCTGTACGTATGTAAGACTGTCAATATGGCCAGTCTGTATGTATGTAAAACTGTCAATATGGTAATAGTCTGTATGTATGTAAGACTGTCAATATGGCCATAGTCTGTATGTATGTAAGACTTGTCAGTATGGTAATAGTCTGTATGTATGTAAGACTGTCAATGTGGCCATAGTCTGTATGTACGTAAGACTGTCAGTATGGTAATAGTCTGTATGTATGTGAGACTGTCAATATGGTAATAGTCTGTATGTATGTAAGACTGTCAATGTGGCCATAGGCTATACATATGTAAGACTGTCAATGTGGCCATAGTCTGTATGTATGTAAGACTGTCAGTATGGTAATTGTCTGTATGTATGTAAGACTGTCAGTATGGTAATAGTCTGTATGTATGTAAGACTGTCAATGTGGCCATAGTCTGTATGTATGTAAGACTGTCAATATGGCCATAGTCTGTATGTATGTAAGACTGTCAATATGGTAATAGTCTGTATGTATGTAAGACTGTCAGTATGGTAATAGTCTGTATGTATGTAAGACTGTCAATATGGTCATAGTCTGTATGTATGTAAGACTGTCAATATGGTAATAGTCTGTATGTATGTAAGACTGTCAGTATGGTAATAGTCTGTATGTATGTAAGACTGTCAATATGGTCATAGTCTGTATGTATGTAAGACTGTCAGTATGGTAATAGTCTGTATGTATGTAAGGCTGTCAATATGGTCATAGTCTGTATGCATGTAAGACTGTCAATATGGTCATAGTCTGTATGTATGTAAGACTGTCAGTATGGCCATAGTCTGTATGTATGTAAGACTGTCAATATGGCCAGTCTGTATGTATGTAAGACTGTCAGTATGGTAATAGTCTGTATGTATGTAAGACTGTCAGTATGGCCATAGTCTGTACATATGTAAGACTGTCAATATGGCCAGTCTGTATGTATGTAAGACTGTCAATATGGTAATAGTCTGTATGTATGTAAGACTGTCAGTATGGTAATAGTCTGTATGTATGTAAGACTGTCAATGTGGCCATAATCTGTATGTATGTAAGACTGTCAGTATGGTAATAGTCTGTACGTATGTAAGACTGTCAGTATGGTAATAGTCTGTATGTATGTAAGACTGTCAGTATGGTAATAGTCTGTATGTATGTAAGACTGTCAGTATGGTCATAGTCTGTATGTATGTAAGACTGTCAGTATGGTAATAGTCTGTACGTATGTAAGACTGTCAGTATGGTAATAGTCTGTACGTATGTAAGACTGTCAGTATGGTAATAGTCTGTATGCATGTAAGACTGTAATTATGGTCATAGTCTGTATGTACGTAAGACTGTCAGTATGGTAATAGTCTGTATGTACATAAGACTGTCAGTATGGTAATAGTCTGTACATATGTAAGACTGTCAGTATGGTAATAGTCTGTATGTATGTAAGACTGTCAGTATGGTAATAGTCTGTATGTATGTAAGACTGTCAGTATGGTAATAGTCTGTATGCATGTAAGACTGTCAATATGGTCATAGTCTCTATGTATGTAAGACTGTCAGTATGGCCATAGTCTGTACGTATGTAAGACTGTCAATATGGCCAGTCTGTATGTATGTAAGACTGTCAATATGGTAATAGTCTGTATGTATGTAAGACTGTCAATATGGCCATAGTCTGTATGTATGTAAGACTGTCAATATGGTAATAGTCTGTATGTATGTAAGACTGTCAATGTGGCCATAGGGTATACATATGTAAGACTGTCAATATGGCCGTAGTCTGTATGTGTGTAAGACTGTCAGTATGGTAATAGTCTGTATGTATATAAGACTGTCAATATTGCCATAGTCTGTACGTATGTAAGACTGTCAGTATGGCCATAGTCTGTATGTATGTAAGCCTGTCTATATGGCCATAGTCTGTATGTATATAAGACTGTCAGTATGGCCATAGTCTATATGTATGTAAGACTGTCAATGTGGCCATAGTCTGTATGTATGTAAGACTTCTATATAGGCATAGTCTGTACGTATGTCATCATCATCATCATCATCATCATCATCATCATCATCATCATCATCATCATCATCTTCCACTTCTGCTGTCAAGCCTCATGGTGAGGAATAATTTGTGCTCCAGCACCAGATGGGCGGCACTGGATAATGTAATTCCGTGTGATTGTACAATGACTTTGATGTCGTCAATCCATTTTCTTCTTGGACTTCCTCTTGGTCTCATTGCAGATGCTCTTTGATGTAAGGCCGGTGATAGTAATTGATGATGTTGCATTCTAACGACATGGCCAAACCACTTGATCTTCTGTTTTTCAATAAATGTGGCACAAGGTGTTGATCCCAATGTCTGTCTGATAACAGCATTTTTTTACTCGGTCTCGGATTGTTAAGTTGGCAGCTCTCATCAGGCATCTTATCTCGCAGATGTTGATTTTGCGAAAGTGTGATTTGGATAAGTCCAAATTTGAGATTGGTAGCATAGGGTTGGTGTGAATATGCTGTTTATTATCTGTCGTTCTGCGGACATGGGTATGTTTGGATGTTTCAGTAAGGGTGATAGTTGATATGTAAGTGCACTGGCTTTTTGACATTTGATTTCGATTTCTCTGTCAAATCTGCCATCTTCTGTGATCATACTTTCGAGATATTTGAACTCTTTAACTTGTTTCAGTGTTGTGCTATTTATCTGTATACTTAGTGGACCAGGCGATGTGCTAACTTGCATTACTTCGGTTTTGACTGTGTTTATACTCATATTGCATCTGCTGCGTGTATGTAAGTATGTAAGACTGTCAATATGGCCATAGTCTCTGTTTTGGTTAAATAGTACAACTTTCTGTGTCCTGCTTCAGATAGCATTCCTTCGGTAGACAACTGCTGGGGTACTTTACTGGATGGTTCACTTTTTGTTGCTTTAGAGCTATCACTCTTAGCGAATGAAAGAAGTGGAAGCAGCAGCTTTCTCTTTTAGCTAACGAAAGAAGTGGAAGAAGCAACTTTTACTTGACTAAAGAGGGTTCTTCTTCTTCTTCTGCGATCATCCGGAGTTGTGTTTTTTTTTTTCGGATGTGATTGCGTTGTGCCTGTTTACAGCAGAGCTGCGTTCTTGCGCCGTTAGGCCGACACATCCGACTTCTGCGGGCATTTGTTGACCGGGTTAACCTTCCCGGGGGTTTCTTAGGACGTTTGACTCACTGTTGTGGTGTTATCCCCCATCCCAGCTGGCCCATATAGAACAGCCAAAGATCCTGGTCAGCCCTCAAGGGAAGGCAGGGGCAGACCATGTCATTCCCCGCCATCCAAGGAGGCTTCCATACTTGCAGAGCCGATACATAGCGCTCTGGTACTGGGCTCACCCAAGGAATCGTCACGTCCTGCACATGGCTGCTTAGCCTCACTTCCGTATATTGGGCCTTCCGTTCACCATAGGCTGTTCTTCCGGAAACCAGAAGTATGCAGTCTGCAGATGACATCCACACAGTGAGCTTTCGATTCGGACTTTCCATGTAATGGATTTGCTAGCCAAGCAATATTCCATTTCGTGCCACTAGGACACTTTTCCACCTTTTATGAAGCCCACACAGCGAGCTTTCGATTTGGACTTTCCACATAATGGATTTGCTATCCAAGCAATATTCCATTTCATGCCTCTGGGTCTTCATGCACCTTTAAATGTCAACCTGAATGTAGTTAAAGTAAGCTGCGGTCAACTTGAGCTTGTTGACATCTCCATAGAGCTTGTCCTCAAATGAAGCAGGTGTGGGCCAAAATATCTTTCTCTGTTCTGCATACGTTGGGCAATCCTGCAGCAAATGTTTTGCTGTCATTTTTCCAGTTCTACAATTACATTCATCAGTATCTCCTATCTTTAGTTTATTGAACAAGTGGTATTTCAGCCTGTTATGTCCTGTGCGGAGTCTGAAGATTGCTACTTGTTCTCTTCGGTCGAGTTTGTAATATGCATCATCCTTCTGATGGCCTGGATGCTCAGATTCCCATTTACTTCTATAAGTGCTTTTTATCAACCTCTTTGCCTCATTATAGGTTATGTCTGTGTCAGGCTGTGGTAGTCGTCCGCCCTCTTTTGCCAGTCTGTCAGCCTCTTCATTTCCAGGTATACTGCAATGTGATGGGATCCACTGTATTACAACTTTTTTGGATTTCTGGCATAGACCATGGAGTGCTGCTCTTAGGTCAGCTAGTTCTGTGCTGTTTTTGCTCTTCAGTATTGAGACAGCTGACTTTGCATCTGTAAAGATAGCTATTTGCGTGTCTTTATTTTCCTCCATCAAAAGCATTTCTGCTGCAGTTTTCAGAGCCTCTACCTCCGCTTTGAAGTTACTTGAAAACTTTCCAGTTGCCACTGAATGTGTTTTTTTCACTCCATTTTTTAAATTTAGGAGAATTCCTCCTCCTCCATTCTCTACTGAATTTTTGGCTGATCCATCTGTATATGCATGGGTCCAATTGCTGCTTGGGTAATGTTCTTTTATGTAGTTTAGGGTTATTTCTCTTCTTTCTGTTTCATGCTGAGTGTTCTTTTTCTCAATACCAGGAATGTTTTCTATCATCTCAGGCAGTTGCTGCTGTCTCCAAGCTGGGAACTTGTCTGCATTGTAAATGGGTTTGACTGTTGATATGTTAAGTATGGGATCTGCCCTAATCTTTCCTTTTGCAGTTTCTACAAAGTTGCTACGCTTCAGTCTTCCCTTTCCAAAACCACTAAACCTTTTATACATAGGGTGGTCTGTCAATCTTCTAAATTTTTCAGCTTGTTGCTGGGCTCTGCTATCTCTTCTATCCTGCATTGGTTGTAAACAAGTTATCTTTTCTAATTCATTAATAGGCGTTGTCTTCAGGCTTCCAGTTATGATTCAGCATTCCTTGGTTTTGGACTCTACTTATTTTGTTAAAGTTTGACTTAGCTGCTGTTGCCCAAGCTGCAATGCCATATTCCAGTGCTGGCCTCACCCGTCCAGTATATAACTTCTTGAGAACTTTCTCATCTGCTCCCCACGTTGTACCAGCAAGCTTTTTCATGATTGCCATTCTTTGCCTTGCTCTTGTTCGATTTTTCTCAACCTGTGTCTTCCATGTCAGGCGACGATCAAAGGTGACTCCTAGATAGTTTGGATTTTCTTCATGGCGCAATATTTTTCCATTCAATACCAGCTTAGGTTGCTGAGTTTTAGTTGAGAGGGAGAACACTGTGCATGTTGTTTTCTCCTCACTTATCTTCACTAGCCATGATTTTGACCAGTCCTCTAGCGCTAATAGGGCTTGCTGTATTTTGCTGTTAGCTGTACTAATATATTCTTCAGATGTCCATATGGCTAGGTCATCTGCAAAGGATGATGTGTGTACTCTGGCTGGAAAATTTTCCGTGATGTCGTTTATATATGCTAGGAATAATGTTGGTGAAAGAACTCCTCCTTGGGGGACACCTTGCTCCAACAGCATCATTTTGCTGGTTTGTCCTTGTACTTTTGTCCTGGCAGTTCTGTTCTCAAGGTAGTGGCTGATCCATTTGTACATTTTCCCACAGACATGCATTTTTTGTAGTTTTACTTTCAGTCCTTCCTTCCATACTTTATCAAATGCTTTTTCTAAATCTATCCAGACCGCTAGTGTGTGCTTTTTCTCTTGGAAGGCATCCTCTATTTCCTGAGCTATATAGGTTATTTGATCTTCAGTGGATCTGTACTTTCTGAATCCTGCTTGGTGAGGTGTTAAGAGTTGGTTTTCTTCCAGATGCCATGTTAGCCTGCCATTGATAAGAAGACTGATAGGTCGATAGCCATTTGGTTCTTCCAGGTCTTTTCCTTTCTTTGGGACTGGTATTAGTATAGCTTCCTTCCATGCCTGAGGGACTATTCCCCTCTTCCAGCTGTAATTTAGGACTGCTAGTAGTTTCTTTTTTGCCTTAGTGCCTAGTCCTATTAGCATTTCATTTGTGATTCCATCCTTTCCTGGTGATGTCTTCTTTTTTAGGGTATTCATTGCCTGTTCCATTTCTTCCATTGTTAGATTTGCCATCATATATTCTGCTGCTGTCTCTGTATATCTATGATGTATCTGTTTATCTTTGATTGCATTCTTCTGTTCGGCTGTAATATCAATGTGGTTTGCACTGGCATAGTGTTCCATTAGTGCATTTGCAGCCTTTTTTCCTGTAAGCAAGGCATTTCCTTGTTTAATTGTTATTTGTTTGTTTCTAGGTCCTTCATTGTTCATGGCTTTCACTAGTTTCCATAGTTTGTTTCCATCCCTGTCAAAATTCAGGTTTTCTGTTTTTTTCCTCCAACAATCTCTTGTTGTTTGATTTACTGTTCTTTTATATTTTGCTGAGATGGCTTTGAGAGAGATGTTCGCTTCAGTTGTTTGTTCTCTCTCTGCGGTCTTCCTAGCATCTTCAACTTTGTCCTCCAAAATTTGTAGTTCTTCAGTCCAGTATGGTTTGTAATTTTTCCTCGCTCCTCTTGGAATAGACTCAGTGGCCGCCTGTATTATTGCTCTGTTTAGACTTTCCACCATTTGCTTCATGTTGCCATATCGTGTATTTATGTTTTCACAATATGTGTCTGTTAGTATGGCAAATCTGTCCCAATCTGCTCGTTTGTAATTCCAACGGGGCAAAGGCTTTTGCTCCTGTGGAACATACTCCATATTTATTACAAGCTTGATTGGTCTGTGGTCACTACCTGCTAATTGGTCAAGCACATGGCGATCGATTTTGTGGTGGATGTCTCCTGTGCAGAAAGCTAAGTCTGGAGTAGAAGTGGTAATCCATCTTCTGGAGTAAAAGCTCGGTGTGTCATCCGCTTTGTTGAGTAGATGGAGATTTGAGTCTATTTCCCAGTCCTCCACTTCATCTCCTCTTTTGTCAGTATCTGGGTATCCCCATCTTTCTGAACGGCTATTAAAGTCTCCGACAACAATGCAATTTGTGTCAGTTATTTCCATGTTTGAGAGTGTAAGATCCTTATCTGCCGGGCTATACAGATTGTAAATTCTTATTTTCACGTCCTTTATCATTATATCAACACCTATAATTTCCGTTTGGTTGTCAGAGATCACAGATACTTCGCTGCAAGGTATTGTATTTCGTGTAAGTATTAGAACTCCTCCTTTGTGTCCTTCGCGGTCGAAACGTGTGGCCTGATATCCCTTGACTGAAAATGTGCGATTGGCGTTGAGGTGTGTCTCTTGAATGCATGCCACATCTATTCTATCTTTATGAAGACGCTGTGTTAGGGAGGCTTTCTTGTTATAAACTCCTTCTGCATTCCATTGTAGTATGTTGAGTGTCCGGGGTGTTTGGTCAATAACTCTTAACCTACTCCTCTGTGCCTTGACTCCACAGCACAGGGGAAGGTGACCACCAGTAGTCATGGGTGGACCCCCTCGAGGCAGGGGGCCCGGCACTATCACCGCCTGATGGGACTTCACGGGATTAGCACCATAACGATTTATTTTCATCTGTGGCATCATGAAATGATAAAGTTACGTTGCACTTCTTTGTCAAGCCTGTGGCTCAGTACATCCGATTTCGACAAGCATTTGTTCGGGATGCTTTCCCTAGCCTTTGACTGTCCCCAGTCTACCTACAAGGCAGCAGGTTTGTGCGTCACTTCGTCTGGTCCCTCTCCCTTGACCTGTCCGACATGGGTGACCCTACCAGTAGCTGTGCTACCGCCGGCATAGCTCTTGGGGTCATTGGAACGCTCAAGCCCCTCTACCTCGTCAAGGTGGACGCACGGCAGAGGGGCTAAAGAGGGTTAATATGTTATATTTATTATTGGAAGTAATTTGTCATTTGTCTGTGTGCTTGTTTTATGTATGCACGTTTGGGTGTGTGTGTGTGTGTAAGAGAGAGAGAGAGAGAGAGACAGACAGAGAGAGAGAGAGAGAGAGAGAGAGAGAGAGAGAGAGAGAGAGAGAGAGAGAGAGAGAGAGAGAGATTGCTGTTTACTTTAAAGTTATTCCTATACGTGTTCATTTTTCACCAGAATGACTCTTACAATTTACTCATCATCATCTAACTGTGGCCCACAACTGTACCAAGGGCCTAGGTACTGTTACTTCTTTGTAATGTTTCCTCCCTGAATTACTCTAAATAATGAAAACACAAACAGTAAGTTGTTGCTCAGTTTATTGCCTGGTATAGAATTCATCTGCCAGGCAGTAGCTTGTGCAACCTATTGTTTGTGTCGTCATTTGTCAGATTCACAATGGGGAAAACGGTGTTTTGAATCACTTCAAGTTGGGGATTATGTGTTCTCTCCACTCACACGTTTCCACACAAACATGTCTGTCTGTCTGTCTGTCTGTACACCTCCCGTCTGTTCTCCCATCTTTCTGTCTGTGCGTTTTTCTGTCTGCCCAGCTGTCTCTGTCTGTCTGTTCCCCTCCATCCCACCATCTCCCTTCTCCCCCACACGTGTGCGCGACGTAAGTACGTGGTAATGACAATGTCAGGTGACAGGTAAGGAAATGCCTGAAAGTTAAAACGCTAACAAGGTGAAGTCTTGTTTCAAGTCATTATTACCTTGTAATCCTGGATGAACGTGAACCAACCACACATTGTTGCCGGGTGAGAGGGAAGGTGTATGTTACAGGTGTGGCCACCAGTCAGTCCAGGTAGATGGAGCACCGTCAAGTAACAATGGAGCCACTCTTTATCCCGTGATAGGTAAATGGCAAAGGTAGTCTCCGTGCTAGATACTGCCGTTAGGGCGTGTGATGTTACGTCTTTAGGTACTATATTGCGGCATCTTCTCCTCCTCCTTCATTAGTTCCGGGGCATTCTGGCTGCTTATTTTAGGAAGCTGGGTTGGTTTTGAATCATCTGGGAGACCGAGTTTTTAGCCCTTAGTCCGATGCATTGGAGCTCATTGGCCTGAAAACGGCGTTCATGTATCCGAGTGAGGTTGGTTTACTGACGTTTATTCCAGCCCTGTACCACAGTACCATCTCCGAGGGGCTGTTGCAGAGCTCCCCTTTCCCTCCCTACATCCTGTAAATAGTCTAGAGTGCAAGACAGGTATTGGAACTTCATACTTGCGGGGAGCCATATTAGGATGTAGCCAGGTTGTGTGAGTCATCACATGGGCCAGAATCTGGCTGAGATTAGGCGTGTTTCCTGCACCAGTTTGAGGTATTCCATTGTTAACAGACTCCAGGCGGAGTAGTTCAAAAGATCTTTCCCGACATAGGGCTGGTTATTGTCTAACAGTCCTTGACTCCTATCACATTTTCTCTAGGTCGCCAGCTTACTGGCATAGGACACGATACGTCTTTTAGGGAGGGGCGAACAATGAGGCTGTTTCTTTTCTGTGCTCGCTCGCTTTGAACTCAAGCGTAGTCCATACACACTACTTTAGTAGTGCTGGATGAATTTTACGTGTGGATTAGCTTTCCTTGCTAACAGTGTCCCTCGCCATCAGGCGAACCCACTCCGACTCCAGAGGTACTTGTAATGTACGTCCCCAAGTCAAGGACGATAGGTCAACATTTTAGTCCAGCTGTCCGGTGTAGGGGTTGAACCCCTTACCTCGGCATCAGCACACCGGACGTTTAAGACCTCGCTTTCTTATCCATTCGGCAATGTTGACCTTCGAGGCTGTTGTAAATCACCGTGTGTTAGCAATAAGGTCGTTTCCATGACAAAATTGCTTGGGTATAAACCTAAACAATTTTTTCTTCAATTGAATTACCCCTATCCCTTTCAATCTCAACGAGGTTATATTAAGGTCCATCACCTGCTCAGATTAATAATCATGTTAACCGGATATTAATTTGAAGATGATTGTTGTCCAAAGAGGGTGAATCCTATTCGAAGGTGAAGCCCGTTATATAGACCAACCCACAGATCGAGTCCATTACCCTGAATGGGATCTGTGTGGGGAATCAAACCTCGCAGAAATGCAAATGGACAGTCCAGCTAGAGAGGTATATATAACTAATGTAATGTGCTAGCCGGCTGCCTTGACCTTCCAGAACATGTCCTAGTATGAATGTTAGGCTGGGGTGACACGGGAGCCCAGGTCAGTTGTGGAAACATCTTGACCTCGAGGAGATTCCAACACATGACCACCGGACCATAAGGCCAGCATGCCGGCCACTGTGCTACCGTGGCTCTCTTAGGTATAGTATTCACTGTAAAAGCTCCTGTCATTTTAGCAAGACATGTTTCTGTGTGTTTGAATATTCTTTCTTCTACAGTTACATTATACTGCATATAAATAGCATCTTTATAACTATCATTTAGATCATCTTGTGCCTTTGTCTTTTTTGCCTTGTGGATGGGCCAACATGCATCTTCTTCAGACATTCGCTATGGTGTACAGGCTTCTGGTTTATAGCCATCCTATATATATATGCATTAAAGTTAGTTGCATATTCTTTACAGGACGTCACAGTCAACACCAGCATTTTTTGGCTGTTTGTGATTCCTTGGCAAGTGTATGTACGTTATGCTCATTATTACGAACAAGAATTCTAATCAATCTTCTATTAATGCGTGTTATGTTCCATTGGAGCATAGGCCATCATCCACCTCACTCTAAGCCGTCTTGTGGTTTCCTGTCTTGCGCGGTTGTCTTTTCCATATTAATACAGTCAACACGTCGGGTGCAATTCTGGAGATGTTCCGCGTTGAAAGGAAGTCGGAAATCTGCATGTCCGAATGGATAAGTACATGTGTTCTTAAACATCCGGTGTACTGATGCCGAGGTAAGGGGTTAAACCCTTACACCGGACAGTTGGACTAAAACGATGACCTCTCGTCCTTGACTTGGGGATGTACATTACAAGCATCTCTGAAGTCGGATTGGGTTCGCCTGATGACGAGGGACACTGTTTCTGCCAGAAATAGTGTGTATGGACTACGCTTGAGTTCAAAGCGAGCGAGCGCAACACACACACACACACACTCTCTCTCTCTCTCTCTCTCTCTCTCTCTCTCTCTCTCTCTCTCTCTCTCTCTCTCTCTCTCTCTCTCTGACTGTCATTTACTGCCGATATAGAACCTTGCGGTGTATGGCAGAGGGTCTTTGAGCCTGAGGAATTTGAGCCTGGCTAGTGCAGTCGCCGCGAACTGTGCAGGCTAGAGTTTTCTTTTTGCCCCCGACAGAAAAAACAAAAAACTCCACATCTTACCGAAGATTCGAACCCGGGTCTCCCGAAGGAAAATCCAGCATTCTTGCCACTCGGCCAAAAAAGACAGGAAGTCAATCAACGATCTAGACTCTTTGCGGCTACTCTGCATGCTGTTGTACTGCTTCTAGAAAAGCTTTGGTTGTCTCATTCTTTATTGCTTTATGTGTAGACTTGTTCATAGCTGGTTGAATGTTGCAGCCAAAGTTGCCCACGGGATGGGGAAGCCGTCCCAAAACCTAACCCTCCGTTACCGTCTCTGACCATTTTTATGATCGGTTACATTGCTTCTATTTTATGTGCTACCCTTCAATCAATCAGGTGCCGTCTCTGACCATGTGTGTGATCGGTTACATTGCTTCTATTTTATTTGCTACCCTTCAATCAATCAGTTGCCGTCTCCGCAATGAAGGCTGGCTGCAATGGATCTCCAACACTGTCTATCTCTCGCCCTGACTACATTCTGTCAGGCTGATGCTCGTCCATCTCTTGATGTTATCCTCCCACCTGTATTGTTGTCTACCTCTTGCTCGTTTGCCCTCAACCTTGCCTTCCAGTATGGTTTTTATGAGAGTATCATGTCTTTTAGCGTGGCCAAAATATTTCACTTGTCTCCTCTTTATTTCTTTCATCAACTCTCTCTTCATTCCCAGTTTTTTTTAGGACCTCTTCATTTGATTGTTTTTGTTTCCATGAAATACGACATATTCGTCTGTATATCCACATCTCCAGGGCTTCTATGTGACTTTCTAGTTGCTTGTGCAATGTCCAGACTTCCGCGCCATACAGCATTGCACAAGCACAGTGCAGAATGTGGCTTAGATATTAACATCCAAACAAACAAAACACTATGATAATTTGCAGTAGCGTTGAATATACGTAGCATTTGACAATTCTCATTTTTAACGAGTTATTAATCTCTCTATATGTTAATACTGATTTCATACCGTTGAAAGCATTTTTGGCCATTCCTATTGTCTTTTTGATTTCCATTTCACTTCTGCCATCATCTGTTATTATATGTCCAAGATAAGAGAAACTTGTTACTTGTTATAGTATCTGCCCTTTTACTGTGATGTTCATTGATGACCTTTCCTTTTCACTGCAAATTATCATAGTGTTTTGTTTGTTTGGATGTTAATATCTAAGCCACATTCTGCACTGTGCATGTTTTCTTCTTCAATACTTCAAATAAAGTTGATTTAATTTAATTTGATTTTTCCACTAGGTCTTGCAACTCTTGCTCACTTTCTGCTAGTAACACGGTATCGTCAGCATATCTAAGATTGTTTATGATTCTTCCACTGATGTTAAGTCCAGACATTTCAACTTGTTTAAAAATTCTTTCAATGTATAGGTTGAAGAGGCTTGGGGACAGTACACATCCCTGCCCTACTCCTCTTTTTATCTCTATAGGCGACGAATAGTTATTACCGCATCTAATAGACGCCACTTGTTACCAGTACAAGTTACTAATAAGTCTGATGTCCTTTCCGTCTACTCCTGTATCTTGAAGGCACGTAATTAGTCGTTCATGTTGTACTCTATCAAAAGTCTATAAAACAAACATATATACTTTTTTGAACTTCTATATATTTTTCAATTAACATCCTCAAACAGATGATTGCTTCTGGTGCCGCTGTTTTTGCTGAACCCAAATTGTTCTTCAGCTACTTCCTCATCTATTTTATGTTGAATTCTTTCTTGTATGACCTTGAGTAGTATCTTAGTTATGTGGCTCATTAAGCTAATAGTTCTGTAATCCTCACACTCAACAGCTCTTGGCTTCTTCGGTAGTGTGATGAAAATGGATGTTTTCAAATCCTTGGGGATGTACCCAGTATTATATATATCATTACATAATTCTGTGATAGTTTCAGTGCCAAAGCTGGATAAGGATTTTATCATCTCTGTTGTTATCTTGTCAGGACCTGCAGCCTTTCCTTCTTTCATCTTTTTCATAGCCTTTTCTACTTCAGCCGTTAATTTTTTGGTCCATCTTGAGTATTATACAATGTTGGTCTATTGACTCTGTTGTCCCAGAATAAATCTTCTGTGTACTCTGTCCATCTTTTTATTATGTCAGTGTTATTAATTATAATTTCTCAATTTTTCCTCTGATAAAACCGTTTCCTGTTATATTAGTTTTCTTCTTTGTAAATCTTTTTATATGTTCATGTAATTCTTTCGAGTTGTTTTATTTCCAAATCCTCTATTTCTTTGCAATGTTTCTGCACCCTCCCTTCTTTGACAACTCAGCACATGTGATGTATTTCTCTTTTTATTACTATACACTCTGGAGTGTTCTTTGCTTTCTTTCTTTGAGACATTTTACTCAAGATTTCATCGCTTATCCATAATTGTTTTTTCTTATTAATCTTCACTGGCAAGGTGGTATTTGAAATCTGAATACTGGTTTTACACTTGCCCATTTTGTATTAATTTTATCCTCGGGATTTTCACGTCGATATTGTTCCATACTTTCAATGCCCATCATATCTATTTTTGACTTCAACTAGGTATAGTTGTCTTATGTCTGGTTGTTTCAATGCCGATATATCTACTTGAGGTGTCTTCGATTTCCTTATTCCAGGGTTTTTAAGTTTTATTTGTAATTTTAAAACTACAGGATTATGGTCAGAGTTGATATCAGCACCAGGGTACGTTTTGGCACTTTTGACATTGTTTTAAAATCTATTTCTAATCATAATGTAGTCAGTTTGGTTTCTTGTTCTATCTCCAGGGCTTTTCCATGTATACAGTTTCCTAGGGTTATGTTGGAAAAATGTGTTGCAAGTAATAAGATTGTTTTCTTCGCAGAGCTGTATCAGCTGGTCTCGGTCTCCTCTGTCGTTTCTGTTTCCCATACCATATTGTCAGGCTTGTCCATGGGATGGGATGGGTCGGGACAGCAAACATTTGTATTTCCCACAGGACACATGGGACAGTAGCTATGTCATAGCAACTTTTTTTTAAAAACCGTTTTAAAGACTTTTATCCTTCCCTTTTCTTTATATACTTGTATCAATTCTTTATCTCGTGGTGGGACACCGGATAAATTAATAAATGCGCGCATATGATCATATTACCAACGTTTCAATGCCCATTTAAAACATTACTCGCACTACTTTATTGAAGATGATGAAGAATTCTTAAACCACATTCCGTATATTGTTCAGATTAAAGGAATGCTATACATACATGAGAAATTCAAAACTTTTTTTGACAAACTAGAAATTGATAGTGCTACATCTCATTTAATTTTGCTGTTATACTTCCCCCTAGACTATCAGCCAAGACTGTTGCCTGTGGTGTAGCCACCGCCGTACACAAGCGGTGTTCGTGGAGCCATACATGAGCTAGGTAAAGTCAGGTAAAGAGATGGGAACCAAATAGGATCCTGGTCTATCCCTTGGGATATAGCTGCCACTCACCGTGAGGTACTATCCCTCTCTCTTTACCCTACACCACTGCTACCCTTACGGGCCTCGGTAACACATAGGCGTTGTGATGAATCATTGTCTCCAAATGATAGTGATTCGCATCCCGACCTCTTGACCGAACACGCCCTCCCTTACCTCAATCTCTGCCCATGCCAGGAATATTTACTAAAAATGGAAACAAGGGTTGCACTACATCCACGTGTGATGATTCTTCTTATAGTCCACGATTTGTGGCGATGGCGATCATGTCTGGCCACCACTGCGGGATCTGTGTGATGAGCACTAAGCGTAAATGTTAAAGCATTAAAATATTCATTCAACCCCGCATATTTAGTCAGTCGAGGCGGTTTGTTATTTCACGCGTCCTGCTTCCCGTCCTCGGAGATCTCAGATGCCATGTGTTCTGCCAGTCGCTGGCGGCGCCAGGGTTGGAGGTAATATATCACTGTGTTTTATGTCTGCGTCCCAGTGGGTGATGAAAACATTTATTGTGTTGCAAAACAGTACTTCAGGTCGCCTTGGGGTGACAGACAAATCCACTGTCTTATATGAATACATTTAGCTGAACTATATGTTTAGTACACAAATAGGATTTTATGCGAGGGGGGATTCATATGTAAACCTTACATGATTTTGTTGTTGTGTGTGTGTGACTATATTCTGAAAAATTAAAGGAAAACAAAATATAATTTTTCGTTGTAGTCACCATTGCGTTCAATGGAAGCCATCAAGTGCCGATAAAGTGCTTGGATTCTTGTAGAAAAAAATTCTCTTGGTCGCGTGTGTAACCACTCATGCAGCAACTGCTGACCTCTTCATTTAGTCTTTCCTCCCAATGACTCTTTGAGTTGTCCAAACAGGTGAAAATCACTTGGGGCTAGGTCTGGCGAGTACGGGGGATGTAGTACACACTGAAAGTGTGGGTCTTCGATGGTTTCAACCGTTGCACGGGCAGTATGAGGTCGAGCATTGTCGTGTTGCAAAAGGATACACCTTTACTCAGAAGTCCACGTCGTTTGGATTTGATTGCGGGTCGAAGATGATTCCTGAGAAGATCTGCATAGGCATCACTGGTGACAGTTTTCTCTCTTGGCATGTTAGCTTAGTTGCATATCCTTTACATGTTGTTGCAGTCAACACCAGGATTTTTTGCTGTTGTGATATCTTCGCAAGTTTACGTTCAGTAGTTTACCTGTGCTTTCTGAACGACCGGCACCCATACCATTTCGTAAAATTCCAACACAAGGCGGTCTGCTGCCAAATCGCGCGCCGCTGTTTCGAACGCGGGATTACGAATGCGTCCTTAACTCCTTGGCTACGGAGCCGGCCTCTTGACATGTAGTGTCATGTAGTGCTTTAAAATAACGCCCCATTCATCCCAGAAGAGAGTTAGCATTACTTTCCCTGCAGATGACTGCGTGCGAAACTAAAGAAGACAGTTAAATTCACACAATGGACGACATTGCAGTTATAGACAAATTTCAAGCGAACGTAAAGAGGAAGCTCGCCCATTTCCTTTATTAGTCATCGTGACTGTGTTCCAACCTTCTAATATACATTCCTGCGTTCAATTAGGCACCGCAAGGAAATTGAATTCACGTTGTATCAGCTAAACTATGCGTTCCCACGGCTGCGCTGGGATCACGCCAGGGTAACCGTAGGCGCTTATTCTGTGTTCCCACCTGATTAATCCGTTAATTAGCATTTTTCCAAGCTTGAACAAGACAACACAACACCCTGCGACTCAATCGGGAATACGATATAAAACTATCAAGAATTTGCATGTTCGCTAATCATTTTGATTAACCTTAACTGACCCCATTAGCTCTCACACACGAACACATGAGGTGACTGGGCATTTGACACGCTCGTCACAATGTCCGTTGTGTTGGTGTATCATTCTCATCAAGTCGTATCTTCCCTTCATTATCCGATTCCGATTCCATTTTAAAAAACAAAAATTCCAAATTTGTCCTCGTCTAACCTGCTTCATCAGCTGTGGTTATTACTGAGGATCGTGGTTTTTGTGGGTTTATTCACCCTAATTCTTGTCTTGTGAGTCCTATCTCGGACTGGTTATGTAGCTTTTGTGTCTGTGACGTCAGCAGTGGTCGGCGGCTATCCTTTGTGCTCTTCTGTTGTTGTGGTTTTCTTTGTTGGTGTATGCTCCTGGCTCGTCTGGCTGCAGTCCTTATAAGGACTTTTCGTAATCCCACTCTCGCTGGGGGATCGGTCGGCGGCTGTCCTTTGTGCATGTTTCCTCTTGTTTTCTTTGTTGGTGTAGGCTCCTGGCTCGTCTGGCTTTACTGGCTGCAGTCCTTATAAGGACTTTTTATTAGGTCATTTAGTCTCCTTCGTTGTGTAATTTGTGTAGGAGCTTTTCGAGGTTTCTATTTTCCTTCTTGTACTTTTTTTCGTCTTCGAGTTTTAGCTTCGGCCATTCCCTTTTTTCCTCCGCGGTCAGCCATGGTATTCTCTCTCCATCTTTTATGTAGTACGCGTAGTCGGTACCCTTTTCTAAGATTTTTTTTGGCCATTCTACCGGTCGCCTGAGTTTTCTTGGTTTCTTCTTTTCTCTTTCCATCCAGCACCTTTCGAATTCCTGGTCTCTGAGTTTATCCTTCCTTAAGTACTCTCGTAGCTCTTCCAAAGTAATCCCCCCGGGCCGCTCCGTGTCTTCCTCAGGGTGCTCGTCTTGGTTTGCTTCAGATGTCTGGGGAGATAGTGTCGTGGCTGGGTTGCTGGCTTTGTCTAGCGGTTCCGGTTCGTCCTCTTGTTGGATGTCATCTTGCGGTTTCTCTGTGAGCTTTTCTGTTTCTTGTGCTGATTTGCTTTGGGTTGGCTCCCTTTCGATTGTTAGAATTTCTCTGACCGCTTTGATGTCTCGCAGAATCTCTTCATTTATCTTTACCATCTGCCTCATATTCTCCACCTCTTGTTTGATGTCCCGCTGGATCTCCTTTATTTCGGCAAGAAGTTTCTCATTGTCGCTGGTTGGTGCCGATGTTTGCAGTAGCTTGACTTGTTTCTTTAACTCGTCGATCTGCTTTTGAAGTTGATCTCTTTCAGCTTGTGCTATACCCGTGGCTGTCTCGCCCCTCTGCATTGCTTCCTTGAATGGTGTCTTTGTGAGGATGGCGATTTTTAAGACGTCTCTATGTCTCTGCAGGTACGGACAGCCCAGGTATCTTGCTCCATGTTTGCCCAGGCAGTTGGCACACTTTCTTTTGTTGTTGGGTGCTCGGAAGTCCTGTGTCCATCTTGGCCAGCGGACACTCCTTGAAGGCGTGGTGAGCGGCGCAGTATCGGCAGATTTCCGTCTTACTGCGACACGTAGCTCTACTGTGGCCGGCCTTCTGACATCTGGAACATTGAGTGATTCTTGGTATGAATCTCTCTGGCTGTTGAGTTTTCTTGCTGAATGATACTGTGAACGGCATTTCGCTGCCCTCTGATGTCACCACTGCCAGGGTTGTAGGTATCTTGGAGTAGGTGAGAAGCCGCTCCGCCTTCAAGACTCGGATGTGAAGATTCTCTTCACGTAGCTGCTTCAGGATTTCTTCATCTGTCAGCTCCACAGGAATCCTCTTGACAACCCATCTGACTGTCTTTGAGTCGGTGTTTCCGACTCTGGTGTCTTTCTCCTCCTTCTTCTCTGCTGTCTTGGTTCTTGACTGTGTTGGGCTGTCAATCTTCTCCCTCGTAGTAGCTTCAGTGATGGCTGTAGTATCAGGCTCTTTGATGCAGCTAGCAGGTGGGCTCTCGACGTTCTTCTTCTTGTTGTCGGCTCCCACGCTGCACATCTTGGCAACAGCGTGTTTCTTGTTGTTGGATTTTCAACGTGACATTTTCCCGCTGATCAGGCTTCTTGACAGAATAATGCGACTTGACTCGTTAGCGCTCGCAGTGCGAATGAAAAACTGACGAACGCCTTCATTATCTCCGATACAACCTTCTAAATCGGCTTTTCGACCGTAAGACATATAATAAATACATTTTCGGTGTCTCTTCGTGCATTTACCTTGTTTTATTTTTCCTCCACATGTCTTAGTATTTACATCTACTCTCAATTCATCGTTGTTTTGCTTCTTTGTATAATTTACGTTTCTATAATGTTTCTATATATTTCTATAATGTTTATAATGTTTTAACTGTCTAATGTATAATTCAGGAATGTTTTTAATTTTTTTTCCATCTGCCATTTTGATCAAAATTTCTGAACACATCGAGCTTTGCTGATCTCCAAACCTCTTTGAGTACAGTCGGATAACAAACGCTTGTTTGTAGGTATTCGTATTGTGTGTGTGTGTGTTGTGTGTGTGTGTGTGTGTGTGTGTGTGTGTGTGTGTGTGTGTGTGCGTGCGCGTGTGTGTGTTGGGGGTGGGGGTTTTTCCCCGAGGACCTTACTGAATAATTTCCATGACTAGATTTTCGTATTGTTTCTTTTTAGTAGACCCCCCCCCCCCCCCCCCCTCCCTTAAATCATATGTTGTTGTTGTGTTGATATATCAATAGGAGGCTCTCTGTTCCTTATTTTCCTGAACCTTTCGGTTCCGATATGCGTTTATACCAGCTTGTTGCGGCGCATGTGCCACTATTTTTAAATCTTTCTTTGATCATTATAAAATACATCTTGTGTCTGCTATCTTTAGAAGTTTCCCAAGTGTATAGTTTCGTGGATTGTGTGTGTGTTTTTTTTTTTTAAACCGCCTCACATATGACCAGCATATTTTCTTCGCCTATGTTTTACGCTTCTTTCATTTCTTATTCCTAGTGTTAGTTCCCACCATCACAACCTTCTTCTTCTTCTTCTTCTTCTTCTTCTTCTTCTTCTTCTTCTTCTTCTTCTTCTTCTTCTTCTTCTTCTTCTTCTTCTTCTTCTCCTCCTCCTCCTCCTCCTCCTCCTCCTCCCCTCCTCCAATTGATCTTCATCTTCTTTCTCTTCTTCTTTAATTTTTTAACTACATTTTAAAAAAATATAGTCAATTCATTATTATATATATATATATATATATATATATATATATATATATATATATATATATATATATATATATATATATATATATATATATTTAAATGACCCGGGCTGGCAGGTCGACCCAACCTTATAATGCATACTAGGAAATGTTGGCGGTAAGTGACGACTGTTCATCACATCGGTCATGGAGTGCCGATTGGTCTGTACAATTTCAAATCACCAATTTGATTCAAGGCATAGGAAAAGGCCCTTTACGTTACTTTATGATTACGAAGTTGTCTAGTTCCTCGCATTGGGCAGTATTAGCACCTTCCATGTATCGATTTTCAGATGTCTTCATGTGCATGTCTTCGATATCAGTGCTCTCCCTTTCAGGTGAATTTGAGGAGCAACTGTCACCAATTAGAAGATTCGCCGTTTCCCTATTATTATATGTAGTGAATAATTCCCTAGTGGGCCAGGAGTCTGCGGACGTTTATAGTCAGTGTTGCAGTTCCTTACTTGCTGTTTACGCCTGGGCTCGTCACCTGAGAAAGTGAGGGAAAGAATGTCCACCTATTCCTCTGTGCATTCAGGCCTACAAAATGTGCTAGCGCTTTCATATCACAGATCCAAGCAGGAAACTACTTTGGGACAAAATTAACGACTTTCCATTGAGGTTGATTTTAAGATTTTACTCCCTACCAGGCACCATTGTACTTTTTCCACTGGAACTGCAACTGTTGCAGAGCTTTTCTTCTCTCCGAGTTCAGATACCTGTAGGGTGTGCACCGCCGGTACTGCAACTTCACAACAGAGAGGCGGCACAGTATGACGTAGCCAGGTCATGACTCAGTAAACATATACTAACTGTGTGGAATTAGAGCTTGGTTGGTAATTTTTCCTCTGCGAGTTTTAGATACTTCATTGTGAACAGGCTTCAACCCAATACCCAAAGGGAACACACATACATAACCGGCTGCTATGCAACAGGCAGAATGTGGTGGAAGTGAGATTATACAGAAGGCTAATGCAACTTAAGAGCAATGAATGCCTGATGTCAGCTGTAAAGGCACATGCCAATAGTCTGTAACCACAAATTCAGTGTAAGCGTTGTTCTCTGGTTAAAAGCAGCAGCCACGTTATCGATCACGTTCTGACACCGCACAAGTAAGTGAACGTACTTTGCCGATGTTATGTGAAGAGCGCAGTTGTAAACTGATAAAGTGTAGCATGCATGTTAGGTATTGTTATGTCTACTTCTCAGAACAGGACACAATAGATTACGCAACCACTTGTATACAAAATTCAAGATTGGTGACTCAGCCATGTGCACATGTGGTTTGGCGTCGCAGACAGCAGAGCACATACTCCAGGATTGCCCAAACTACAACATATCCAGGCGAACCTTCTGGCCTAGAGAGACAACAGTGGAAGATAAACTCTATGGACCGCTGAATGAACTAAAAAAGACTGTTAGATTCATACAAGAGACGACATTGCAGTTTCAAGCGAACGAAAGAAGAAGAAGAATGTCTACTTTTCTTATGCCTACTTTTCTTATGCCTACTTTTCTTATGCCGTCATCTGTATCATCATGAAGTGCCTTGCCAACTGGCGTTGGCAATTTCCTTCCCCACAGTTCGACGGCAGAATCAATCAGTTCTAGGTGCTGTCTTTCCATGTTGCCATGCAAGTTTGTCAGAATTCTTGTCTCATGGCCATCCCCGCTCCCCTCCCCCCATGAGTTCTACCCTGCTCAAACTTCTTTCGGTAGGACTGTCTCTACTCCCTATTAACTCCTTTAGTTTAAGTGTTTCATTTATTTGCTTTAACGTGTCCTACTGTTCCAGGAGGTAATTGGACAGCCCGAACGTTACTGGATGAGTCGCTCAACGTCTTGCTTTGCCTACCTTGTTTTCTGGTATTGGCTTTAAAGACAGTACCTGACTTCGCGACAGAATATGACATTTGATAATCCACATGGTTCTTCCACTTGCCTTAGTTCTTTACCTTCTATCGTCATTATTATGTCTGTGGAACCACATCAGCAAACACATTAAGTAAACATGTTGAGAGCATGCATTTTTCCTGTGTAAATATACAGCTGGGAATCATGGACAATTTCGCTGTATTAATGAAGAAAATTTGGACTTTTTAACTTAAATGTAAAAAAAAAAAAAAATAAAATAATGAAAACAGTTAGGGGTTATGACCTTGGCAGGTCCGCAACACCCGAACCCCCATCTAGAACGTAAAAAAAAATGATATAGAGACCGAACATTCGTAGAAGAGAACCTCTGCTGCCGATGAGAAACCTCCTGCTGTACTTGTTCCATAGTGGAGTTTATAATATACATATACTTCACATGTCATCACAGCCGTACTTTGAGTGGTGTGCTTTTCCTGAGAGCTGCCCTGTTATGTAGGTTAGATACCTCACCGTGCTGTAGAGACCTGTTATTGTGCCCTTTGTTCATGCCTTAGTCTATGTAGGTGTTTGGTGTTCCTGTGTGAACAAATCCCTTTCTATCATACACACCCATTCGTCATTGACAGGCTTTGTGGCGAAGTAGTTTCGAATGCAATTCGTAATCCCGCATACTCCGTTGGAAACACTGCTACGAGCGATTTGGCAGCAGACCGCCTGGCTTTGGTTTTTCATACAATGTGTATGAGTGCCGGTCGTTCGGAAAGCAATAGCAAACTACTGCACTGAACATAAACTTGCCAAGAAATCACACACCTAAAAAATGCTGGGTTGAATGCGAAGTCCTGTAAAGGATATGCAACTAACTTAATTGCCATTGTTGGCATGAAAAAACGACAACACAGCTTGGTCATTGGTAAAAGACCTCTGTACAGCTGCTATATCTGCTAAATAATAGTAACCTATGGCATATGTACTGGGTTGTATTTTGTTGCATATATTAACATAGATCAGTTTATACTACACTTCTCATGTCAACTATGACAGTTTCACAGTGGTGTGCTTGTCCTGAGATCTGCCCTGTTGTTTACGTCAGATGCCTCATAGTGCTGTACACACACACATGTTATTGTGCCCTTTGTTCATGCCTTAGTCTGAGTAGCTGTGTGGTGTTCCTGTGTGAATAAATCCCATGCTATTATACATAGCCAATCGCCATTGCTGGCATGGAAATACCTTACCCTCTTTGTACTCATTGTTTGACGACATATCACAACACTGGGAACGGTAAACGATAACACGGCATGAACAGTCGTAATACGACCTCCATACAGCTCCCATATCTGTTAAATAAAAGTAACCTATCGCATATGTATGTTGTTGCCTACAATAAAACAATCTTGTCTTCCCGTGGCGTGGCTTATGAGATTTTGATTATGTGGCGCCGGGAAGGAACCGTCCGTGGCAAGCTTTGATCTCCCCATTGTTTAGTTGAACAACGTGCCTTTGTCTGGCGAAATCGCCCGTTCACAAGGGACTTTGAACGAGATAATTTACGAGGGTCGCTCTGGGGATAATGCTGAGCAGTGTGTGTCTGGGCATAAACATCCCGGCTGTACAAGTGAAGGCTGACGCGGTGATTTACACCCGTTTCCTAAGTGAGGCTTGTCTTTGCCGGCAAATTCACAATCTCTCTTTCAGTGAATTTTTCCTTAAGGTTGCCTCTTGAATAAAGACCGCCCAGGATGTGGAGCTGTATTGTATTCTCTCTTTCCCTCCCCCTTACAAATTAACAAATATCATCTTTGCTCTTTATAAACTTGATTGTTGTAGCACAGTATACAATTATTTTTAGTGTATTTAATACCATATATTATTATACACCTTTAGCAAATTTTCTATCACACTCACTAGTTTTTAAAGTGAAACTGTACCTACGCAATGCTTTATGTTACTTCCGGACAGTTTCTCATGCCGTGCCCGAAGAACGAATTAGCCACTTCTGATATGATTCAGTTCTCTTTGTTAGCTGGTGCTTTGCAAGACCTCTTAATTGGTGGTCTACGCAAAATATGTGCACTGGGAGATTTTAAAAAAAAAATACACCCCGGCGCATTCTAGTGGAGATTGAAGAAAACATTGAATGGTATAACACATCGTTCATGTGGTATAACTAGTGATGAGTGTCAAGTTATAGGCGACTACTGCCGATCTCATGCGAACATAAACACAAAATATAACTAGGAAGCTTGACAACAGTAAAACCACAGACATATACTAGCGAACGTTTCGATCAACGTCTTTTCTCAGCGAACAGCATAAATGCATAGTTAGAGAACTGAAATTCACAAATGATAATCCACGTCTGAAAGATAAAAAAAAAGTTTGTTATCGCGTTCATTAATGTGAATTACTTATTTGGGGCTGTGATATTTCAGTTTTCTAACAAAGTATTTTTATTTTGGTTTTTTCTTTGTTTTGTTTTTGGATTTTGTTTTGGCCGTTGAAGACTTGAGTTGTAGATATGTTAGCTCCCATCCCTGTAGATATTTGTCTTCTAGTCCTCGGCAGGCTTCATAACTGCTGATGCAGTGAACCTCTGGGAGGTGAGGAGTATTCACCGTATCCCAGCACCACTTCTCATCTAGTTGGACATGTGAAACGTATTCACTCTGCTCTGCTATCTTTCTTTGTCTGGGAGGGTCAGTTTTTAGGACACATGTAGCATTTCCAACAGGTTTCTTCTGCAACGACCAACCCTCTGTAGTCGCCTCATAAGCCACGCTTGGTAGATTATGTATTACTATTCTCAGCTTTCCTAATCAATTTACATTTAATAAATCCTGAAGCAGGAACCTGCTGTTGACCTGTCATTGTGACAGGGTCAGCATATGGTGTAGACCTGAATGCACGGGGGAATAGGTCATCAGACTTCCCCTCACCTAGTGGGCGACGAACGCAGGCGTCGAACCCTCATGGCCCCTCTGCTGTGTGTCCACCGTGACGAGGTAGAGGGGCTTGTGCGTCCCAATGACCCCAAGAGCTATGCCGACGGTAGCACAGCTACTGGTAGGGCCACCCATGTCGGACAGGTCAAGGGAGAGGGACCAGACAAAGAGACACACAAACCTGCTGCCTTGTAGGTAGACTGGGGACAGTCAAAGGCTAGGGAAAGCACCCCAAATACATGCTTGTCGAAATCGGATGTACTGAGCCACAGGCTTGACAAAGCAGTGCAACGTGAAACCTGCTGCCTTGTAGGTAGACTGGGGACAGTCAAAGGCTAGGGAAAGCACCCCAAATAAATGCTTGTCGAAATCGGATGTACTGAGCCACAGGCTTGACAAAGCAGTGCAACGTAACTTAATTCATGATGTCACAAATCAAAATTAATCGATATGGTGCTAATCCCGTGAAGTCCCATCAGGCGGTGATAGTGCCGGGCCCCCTGCCTCGAGGGGGTCCACCCATGACTACTGGTGGTCACCTTCCCCTGTGCTGTGGAGTCAAGGCACAGAGGAGTAGGTTAAGAGCTATTGACCAAATACCAAGGACACTCAACATACTACAGTGGAATGCCGAAGGAGTTTACAAGAAGAAAGACTCCCTAACACATCGTCTTCATAAAGATAGAATAGATGTGGCATGCATTCAAGAGACACACCTCAACGCCAATCACAAATTCTCAGTCAGAGGATATCAGGCCACACGTTTCGACCGCGAAGGACACAAAGGAGGAGTTCTAATACTTACACGAAATACAATACCTTGCAGCGAAGTATCTGTGATCTCTGACAACCAAACGGAAATTATAGGTGTTGACATAATGATAAAGGACGTGAAAATAAGAATCTACAATCTGTATAGCCCAGCAGATAAGGACCTTACACTCTCAAACATGAAAATAACTGACACAAACTGCATTATTGTCGGAGACTTTAATAGCCGTTCAGAAAGATGGGGATACCCAGATACTGACAAAAGAGGAGATGAATTGGAGGACTGGGAAATAGACTCAAATCTCCATCTACTCAACAAAGCGGATGACACACCGAGCTTCTACTCCAGAAGATGGCTTACCACCTCTACTCCAGACTTAGCTTTCTGCACAGGAGACATCCTCCACAAAATCGATCGCCATGTGCTGGACCAATTAGCAGGTAGTGACCACAGACCAATCAAGCTTGAAATGAATGTGGAGTATGTTCCACAGGAGCAAAAGCCCTTGCCCCGCTGGAATTACAAACGAGCAGATTGGGACAGATTTGCCATACTAACAGACAAATATTGTGAAAACATAAATACACGATATGGCAACATAAAGCAAATGGTGGAAAGTCTAAACAGAGCGATAATACAGGCAGCCACTGAGTCCATTCCAAGAGGAGCGAGGAAAAATTACAAACCATACTGGACTGAAGAACTACAAAGTTTGGAGGACAAAGTTGAAGATGCCAGGAAGACAGCAGAGAGAGAGAACAAACAATTGAAGCAAACATCTCTCTCAAAGCCATCTCAGCAAAATATAAAAGAACAGTAAATCAAACAACAAGAGATTGTTGGAGGGAAAAAACAGAAAACCTGAATTTTGACAGGGATGGAAACAAACTATGGAAACTAGGGAAAGCCAATGAACAATGAAGGACCTAGAAACAAACAAATAACAATTAAACACGGAAATGCCTTGCTTACAGGCAAAAAGGCTGCAAATGCACTAATGGAACACTATGCAAATGCAAACCACATTGATATTACAACCGAACAGAAGAAAGCAATCAAAGACAAACAGACACATCATAGAAATACAGAGACAGCAGCAGAATATATGATGGCAAATCTAACAATGGAAGAAATGGAACAGGCAATGAATACCCTAAAAAAAGAAGAAATCACCAGGAAAGGATGGAATCACAAATGAAATGCTAATAGGACTAGGCACCAAGGCAAAGAAGAAACTACTAGCAGTCCTAAATAACAGCTGGAAGAGAGGAATAGTCCCACAGGCATGGAAGGAAGCTATACTAATACCAGTCCCAAAGAAAGGAAAAGACCTGGAAGAACCAAATGGCTATCGACCTATCAGTCTACTGAGCTGTGTAGGAAAATTAATGGAACGCATTATCAATGGCAGGCTAACATGGCATCTGGAAGAAAACAAACTCTTAACACCACACCAAGCAGGATTCAGAAAATACAGATCCACTGAAGATCAAATAACCTATATAGCTCAGGAAATAGAGGATGCCTTCCAAGAGAAAAAGCACACACTAGCAGTCTGGATAGATTTAGAAAAAGCATTTGATAAAGTATGGAAGGAAGGACTGAAAGTAAAACTGCAAAACATGCATGTTTGTGGAAAAATGTATAAATGGATCAGCCACTACCTTGAGAACAGAACTGCCAGGACAAAAGTACAAGGACAAACAAGCAAAATGATGCTGCTGGAGCAAGGTGTCCCCCAAGGAGGAGTTCTTTCACCAACATTATTCCTAGCATATATAAATGACATCACAGAAAATTTTCCAGCCAGAGTACACACATCCTCCTTTGCAGATGACCTAGCCATATGGACATCTGAAGAATATATTAGTACAGCTAACAGCAGAATACAGCAAGCCTTATTAGCGCTAGAGGACTGGTCAAAATCATGGCTAGTGAAGATAAGTGAGGAGAAAACAACATGCACAGTGTTCTCCCTCTCAAATAAAACTCAGCAACCTAAGCTGGTATTGAATGGAAAAATATTGCGCCATGAAGAAAATCCAAACTATCTAGGAGTCACCTTTGATCGTCGCCTGACATGGAAGACACAGGTTGAGAAAAATCGAACAAGAGCAAGGCAGAGAATGGCAATCATGAAAAAGCTTGCTGGTACAACGTGGGGAGCAGATGAGAAAGTTCTCAAGAAGTTATATACTGGACGGGTGAGGCCAGTACTGGAATATGGCATTGCAGCTTGGGCAACAGCAGCTAAGTCAAACTTTAACAAAATAAGTAGAGTCCAAAACCAAGGAATGCGAATCATAACTGGAAGCCTGAAGACAACGCCTATTAATGAACTAGAAAGATCACTTGTTTACAACCAATGCAGGATAGAAGAGATAGCAGAGCCCAGCAACAAGCAGAAAAATTTAGAAGATTGACAGACCACCCTATGTACAACAGATTTAATGGTTTTGGAAAGGGAAGACTGAAGCGTAGCAACTTTGTAGAAACTGCCAAACGAAGGATTAGGGCAGACCCTATACTTAACATATCAACAGTCAAGCCCATACACAATGCACACAAGTTCCCAGCTTGGAGACAGCAGCAACTGCCTGAGATGATAGAAAACATTCCTGGTATTGAGAAAAAGAACACTCAGCATGAAACCGAAAGAAGAGAAATAACCCTAAACTACATAAAAGAACATTACCCAAGCAGGAATTGGACCATGCATATACAGATGGATCAGCCAAAAATTCAATAGAGAATGGAGGAGGAGGAATTCTCCTAAATTTAAAAAATGGAGTGAAAAAAACACATTCAATGGCAACTGGAAAATTTTCAAGTAACTTCAAAGCGGAGGTAGAGGCTTTGAAAACTGCAGCAGAAATGCTCCTGATGGAGGAAAATAAAGAGAAGCAAATAGCTATCTTCACAGATGCAAAGTCAGCTGTCTCAATACTCAAGAGCAATAACAGCACAGAACTAACTGACCTAAGAGCAGCACTCCATGGTCTATGCCAGAAATCCAAAAAAGTTGTAATACAGTGGATCCCATCACATTGCAGTATACCTGGAAACGAAGAGGCTGACAGACTGGCAAAAGAGGGCGGACGACTACCACAGCCTGACATAGACATAACCTATAATGAGGCAAAGAGGTTGATAAAAAGCACTTATAGAACCAAATGGGAATCTGAGCATCCAGGCCATCAGAAGGATGATGCATATTACAAACTCGACCGAAGAGAACAAGTAGCAATCTTCAGACTCCGCACAGGACATAACAGGCTGAAATACCACTTGTTCAATAAACTAAAGATAGGAGATACTGATGAATGTAATTGTAGAACTGGAAAAATGACAGCAAAACATTTGCTGCAGGATTGCCCAACGTATGCAGAACAGAGAAAGATATTTTGGCCCACACCTGCTTCATTTGAGGACAAGCTCTATGGAGATATCAACAAGCTCAAGTTGACCGCAGCTTACTTTAACTACATACAGGTTGACATTTAAAGGTGCATGAAGACCCAGAGGCATGAAATGAAATATTGCTTGGATAGCAAATCCATTATGTGGAAAGTCCGAATCGAAAGCTCGCTGTGTGGGCTTCATAAAAGGTGGAAAAGTGTCCTAGTGGCACGAAATGGAATATTGCTTGATAGCAAATCCATTACGTGGAAAGTCCGAATCAAAAGCCCATTGTGTGGGCTTCATAAAAGGTGGAAAAGTGTCCTAGTGGCATGAACTGGAATATTGCTTGGATAGCAAATCCATTATGTGGAAAGTCCGAATCGAAAGCTCACTGTGTGGATGTCATCTGCAGACTGCATACTTCTGGTTTCCGGAAGAACAGCCTATGGTGAACGGAAGGTCCAATATACGGAAGTGAGGCTAAGCAGCCATGTGCAGGACGTGACGATTCCTTGGGTGAGCCCAGTACCAGAGCGCTATGTATCGGCTCTGCAAGTATGGAAGCCTCCTTGGATGGCGGGGGAATGCCCATGGTCTGCCCCTGCCTTCCCTTGAGGGCTGACCAGGATCTTTGGCTGTTCTATATGGACCAGCTGGGATGGGGGATAACACCACAACAGTGAGAGTCAAACGTCCTAAGAAACCCCCGGGAAGGTTAACCCGGTCAACAAATGCCCGCAGAAGTCGGATGTGTCGGCCTAACGGCGCAAGAACGCAGCTCTGCTGTAAACAGGCACAACGCAATCACATCCGAAAAAAAACTCCGGATGAACGAAGAAGAAGAACCCTCATGGGACCGCGCTCATGACGTGATCAGTGCAACTTTGCTTCACTGCTGAGCCCCGGTGATACACAGATGGTTGAAATAAATATATAGCACGTACTTCTAGGTGTATGAGGTGAAGCCATGACACATAGAAGCCAAGAATTTGGTTCACTGCACAGAATCTCATTAACCTTCCCTTCTTCTCCTTCTCCTCCCCCTCCTTCTTTCTCTCCCCCTTCCGGAGTCTGGATATTATGTGAGTAATCCTTACTTAAACGTTCTCTTCTCGTACAGAAAGCAATGGCAAACTACTGCACGTTAGATTGTATAGAAAAGCAACCTGAAGTTGATGGCTACGTCCTGTAAAGGGCATGCAAAATGTGTTCAATCCTTAAATAGATGTTCGCATATCAGACGCATTTGGACAAGATGAAGTGTGACCAGCTTCATTCCCTGCACACACCTCTTCCTGTAACGTTTGATATATTGTCCCAACACTTAAATTGGAGGAAGTCATATAACCATGAAAAACAAGCGCTTTGACAACAAAGGAAAAATAATCCCTTAAAAAATGAAAAAATAAGCACTTTAACAACACACGGCATCAGTTGATTAAACTACCCTTAATCCCCGTTGTTACATTGTTGCATTTGCTTCCGCTCTACAGTTTGGAATGCATGGTTTATGTTGTCGAGATTTGTTTCATTTGTTAGGTAATCTTTTTTTTTTTTTTTCATTTCTCGTGGTTCTAAATAATTGGCCACCCATGAAGTCTTTGACTAAAATGTTGGATTGTATCAGTGTTTCTTTCGTTAACCTCCCTGGATATACTGTATATAATTTGCATTCTTTTTGGGAGTCTTCGTGGCGAAGTGGTCAAGCCGTTTAACTCGGGCTCCGAAGGTTGTGGGTTCCACATACTCCTGTAGGTCGTCGCTAGAGCTACGGAGTTCGTGCTTTGTTAGACGCTTTCCGCGTTGCAGAAAGAGACCGAGCCATATGAGATAAAACCCGGTGCAATGAAGTCGACCCTGTCGACTTTTAAGCGACTTTTTTTTTTTTGCATTCTTTTAAAACCAAGCCAAATGGGACAGTTGGAAGGGAATCTAATATTTTGTTTCCTATTTTATTATCCGACAGACAAGAGAGCGAGAGACTCTATTACCTTGCAAGGGACTCAGTGTACGAGGGGTTCAGCCACGATTTTTATGGACCCCTGACACTAGTGGCTTCTAGTCTCAATGCTTTTACCAGCTTCGGTCACCTGGAAACTGCCGGCGCCATTGACTCAGCCCTGGCCAGAGAGAAGATTATGGACACTCTTACCTACCTAACTCTGCGTGATGAGGTAAGTATTTTGTTTTCTCTGTAGATTATACCTTGTGCTTCAGCTCCTCTCTTCATTGCTTCATACTTTTATTTGAGCTATACTGCTAAAGCTCCCATCTTCATTCTACCACACGTTATTTAATATAAGCCACACTGCTACACTCCGATGTTCATTCTGCGATACTTTATTTAATATAAACTATTTCTACAGCTCCCATTTTCATTCTATCAAGTCGTACTTTAATATAAACTGTATTTCTACAGCTGTGTAAAAAAAGTAGTGTTTTTATAGTGTTGCCCTTTTACTTAGGGAGTCCAAAAGACCCCTTCATGCAGTTCTAAAGACGTCCTCAAAAGGTTATTGGAAAGGCTGCATGAAATATACTCGTAAATGGATGATTATATGAGTCTTCATTGATAATAAACACGTAAGAGTGTCTTGGGACAACAACACAATTAGTTTTAGAACCGCTGGTTTAGTGTACCACGCAAAATGGTCTTGTTTTTATCCCTTCCGATTTCAGCTAAAATCACATCTGTAATACTTCACATTCCATTTGTTGGTGTTGGTATGAAACGCCTTACAAGAGGCAGGGCATACAACACGCAGGTATCCCATTTCCCAAGTGGTAAGCCGAGATTTGGAATTCTGCATTCTTTCCCATCTGAGATCAGAACAGTATGTGTGATGTGAATTTTCACTTACCGGCCTGAAAGGTACAGACTATCGCATTTATGCTTGCTGCCTCAAGGATGTAGTTTTCTAAGGGATCTAATTTATTTGATATCACGACACCTCCCCCCTCCCCCTCTTTCCACCCCATCCCAATCCCTCCCAGGCGACTTCATATCCGTTAGCGATAAATATAAGGTACTTTCTAATAACTCACAGGAACTACCAGTTAGTTTCTAACTTTCTCAACAACCACAAGTTGGTTTCTAAAAAAGAAAAAAAATGTCACTTAAAATGGTTTCTAATTTATCACATGTTGTTTTCTATCTGATCAAAGCAAACACACAAACATTTTCAATTTATTACAACAATCACATTTTTAACTTATTGCAGCAACTACAAGTTGTTTTCTATCTGATCACAGCAACCACGAATACATTTTTTACTTATTACAGCTACCACAAATTGTTTTCTAACTGATCATGGAAGGGTGTATCCATTGCCCCTATGGACAATTCCTTTTGTATTAATACCCGAGATGTGGCTGATTGGATCACAGGATTATTAATCTGAGGCTGGGTTGGCCCTAATTATAACTTCTCTTCTAAGGTTGAACGGGGTAGAGGTTGTGGGGAAAACGGAATCCTGATGGACGGAAATCTGGATAAAAGAGTGAATGTCGAAGAGTCTCAGTATTGAAATCATTGACTGCTAGTTGCACACGCCGAGTGAAAAGGCTGTTCTTGAAGCAAAGGAAAATTTTGAGTGCGTGATATCCCTCGTGATATCTGATTAGTATTTTATAATGAGATCTGCAAATTAGTGTCTTTTAACTGTGTTGCCACGAGACAAGTAAACTTTCAACAGGAACACTTTGGCATAAAAAAAAGGCTCACCAATATTTCTGCAGATTTCTGTTCTCTCGGCTTGACAGGCGTTGGATGGCACGGGGCTTTTAATAGCAAGCTAAGAATTTTGGATTGGGGATCATAACCGTCAACCCAGTTATCATCTACTGTCACCATGGTCGTCAAAGTGTTTTCTGACTAGCAGTTTTTATTTTAGCAACTGTAGACAATAGTTTATCGTCATTTGTCAGCATTTGAGCGGCCACGATTATGTTAACACCAGTGGGTTTTTTTTTTTGTTGGTTGGAGAATGCGAAGAGCAGAAATAAGAAACACTGGTCCCATCTCCCTGTGTATTTCTGTAAATGTATTTTCCCCGCAACATCAGGAATTTAACCGCAACCCTGGCCTCGGACTTCTCCATAGTTCTGTCAAATAGTTGAAGCAACCGTTTCGCTTAATAGAGTATGTTGCACCTGTGAACCACAGCTCGAGAACCCATTGAAGAAACAACTGCATGCTTCACACGATGAATGCAAATGTGAGGGGCATTGAATGTGTCTAGTTGCAACTGTCTCCTGTTACTCCTTCCTAGTCAGAATAAAGACTCAAGGCTAGTCTCTCTCTCTCTCTCTCTCTCTCTCTCTCTCTCTCTCTCTCTCTCTCTCTCTCTCTCTCTCTCTCTCTCTCTCTCTCTCTCTCTCTCTCTCTCTCTCTCTCTCTCTCTCTCGGGGGATGTGTAGTTGAGAAGTGGCGAATATTGGGTGGGTGAGTGGGTGTAGGTTGGCTGATGTGTGTGTGGGTGGGTGGGGAAAATTGTGAGAGTGCGGGATATGTGTGTGGATAGGTGCGGGATGTGTGGGTTGGGGGGGGGGGGGGGTATGTGTGTGTGGCTTCTTCTTCTTCTTCTCTTCTTCTTCTTCTTCTTATTCTTTCTTCTTCTCTTCTTCTTCTTCTTCTTTCTCTTCTTCTTCTTCTTATTACTTCTTCTTCTTCTTCTTCTTCTTCTTTCTTCTTCTTCTTCTTCTTCTTCTTCTTTCTTCTTTCTTCTTCTTCTTCTTCTCTTCTTCTTCTTCTTCCTCCTCCTCCTCCTCCTCCTCCTCCTCCTTCTTCTTCTTCTTCTTCTTCTTCTTCTTCTTCTTCTTCTTCTTCTTCTTCTTCTTCTTCTTCTTCTTCTTCTTCTTCTTCTTCTTCTTCTTCTTCTTCTTCTTCTTCTTCTTCTTCTTCTTCTTCTTCTTCTTCTTCTTCTTCTTCTTCTTGGTGTGTGAGGATGTGTTTGTGGGTGGGGAAATGTGTGTGGGTGGAGAAATGTGTGTGGGTGGGGGATCAGTGGGTGGGTGGCGGCATGTATGTTTGCCTGGGCCTGTGTGAGGGCGTGGAGGTATGTGTGGGTGGGTGGGGGATTTGTTGGTGGCTGCGGGATATGAGGGTGGCTGGGGGATGTGTCTCACAACATTGTAATATGCACTTTTTATGTTTACAACTTTCATTTGACAATGTTTGTTTTTTTTCGTTTTTTTTTTTTCTCATGTGAATGTATCATGCGTAATATGCATTGTTTATGCTTACAAGATCCATTTGACTATGTTTTTTTCCCCCCTATGTTAATGTAACATGCACATTTGATGAATGAAAGATGAGTGATTGAAAGGGCCGAATGTAAGACGGGCCTGCGTGCCCAATTTGTTACCCTTTTAAAATAAAGTTTGTTCGTTCGTTCGTTCGTTCCCTCTCCCCTCTCTCTGTGTGTGTGTGTGTCTCTCTCTCTCTCTCTCTCTCTCTCTCTCTCTCTCTCTCTCTCTCTCTCTCTCTCTCTCTCTCTCTATCTCTATAACTCTTTGTTGAGTCGATCTTTATCAAAACCTATGTATCTGTTTCTCTCATTGAACTCCAGACGGAAGAAACTTATGTACAAAAAAAAACAAAAACGCACGTACTTACATATGTACCCATTAACATTGGACACAAAGAGGAATGAAGAGCGCGCTGACAAGAGAAACCACGTATTGAATACATTTCGTTCATTAGTCGTCGCGGGGAAACGCAGAGTTAACAACGTTGCTTATAGAGGGGGAACAGGACCTACCAAAAGTAGTAATCTCACAATGAGACGTGTGAGCTGGCATGACTGGGTCTGATGAAATAGATGTATTTATAGCACATTTGTCTTAAAACCACATTCACTTAGAAGTCCCTGGAGGTGGGGTATTGTAGTTGATATCCCAGTTTCATGTCTGGTTCGCACTTTCTTCCGTCTGGAGTTGAATAAGAGAAATACACACATAGGTCTTGATCAGCATGCATTCAAGTATCGAAGACAGTAGCGAATATAACAAACTGGACACAGAGTAATGGATTTGATTCCGTCAGTCCCAATGTGTTATGTCTCCGTGTTAAAGCACAACTAATTTCGGTGTGTTGAAAACGAAAATAGCATTAAACATGTTGATTGGCTCGAGTTTTCAAAAGATATGCTACTAGTTTCTTTAATTAGGTCAGTTTATATATAAAACAGAGTGTATGTTTGTGTGTGGGGATTTTTGTATTGGATGCGTTTGATAACGGTACATCCGATTGAGATGAAATTTTCTACACGTCTTCCTTTCATTCATTGGCAACCGACTATAATAATTTCTTAATGTAAAATCTTCGACTTATTTAATAACATTTACTTTTCCATTTTCATTATATAATGTCTATATAGCAGGGGGACTTCACTCTAGAAAAGTTATTTCAAGGGGCATAACTTTTAATAACATTTCTATTTACTTTATAGTCATATTGTTGGACTTACTTGCACTATTGTTAAACTCTTTGTCTATAGTTATTTTCAGGCATATAAGTTATAATAAATAATGATATAATCTTTAAGGCATTTTCAAAGTTTGCATAAAAATAATGCATAATGCATAACATTGTAACCCATCTTTTTCTACAGTTTTCATTGAATGGTGTGTGGAAGGACATTCTTTTAAGTTACTGTGCGCCAGGAGCTGGGCGAAACCACGCCGGGTCAGATAGATAGACAGATAGTCGGGAACGGAAGCTTATTTGACTACTTATATGAATTAGATGACATGCTCCCCACCAGGGACTGGGTGAAGCCAGGCCGGGTCAGATAGACAGACAGACAGTCGGGAACGGGAGAGCTTATATGACTACGTATATGAATTAAATTAGATGCTCCCCACCAGGGACTGGGTGAAGCCGGGCCGGGACAGACAGACAGACAGACAAACAGATAGTCGGGAACGGGAGAGCTTATATGACTACGTATATGAATTAAATTAGATGCTCCCCACCAGGGACTGGGTGAAGCCGGGACAGACAGACAGACAGACAAACAGATAGTCGGGAACGGGAGAGCTTATATGACTACGTATATGAATTAAATGAGATGCTCCCCACCAGGGACTGGGTGAAGCCGGGCCCGGTCAGACAGACAGACAGATAGACAGACAGATAGTCGGGAACGGGAGAGCTTATATGACTACTTATATGAATTAAATGAGATGCTCCCCACCAGGGACTGGGTGAAGCCGGGCCGGGTCAGCCAGACAGGCAGACAAACAAGCAGACAGACAGACTGATAGATAGATAGATCCCCTCCAGGGCCTGGGCGAAGCCGGGCCGGGTCAGCTAGTATATATATATATATATATATATATATATATATATATATATATATATATATATATATATATATATATATATATATATGACGCAACTGCCGCGGTGACTTAAAAATGGTACCTGTTTTGCTTGGACTACAGGGTGGATACACCCAAGTACTGTTGCTTTCTCTGCGAGAGGGATAGCTGTGCACGAATTGACCATTACATCAGAAGACATTGTCCAATCAGGCAGTCATTATTTGCAGTCTGGCAGTAAGAACTTTGATAATCCAACACTTGTCGACATCAGCAAGACTGTGTTGCAACCCTCGCACATTAAGCTGGGTGTCATGACAAACTTTACCAAGGCGATGGAGAAAACAGATGAGGCTTTCAAATAATACCTCATCAGAAAATTTCAAAGAATGAATGAAGCTAAAATAAGAGAGGGAGTATTTATTGATCCGCATATTCGAAAACTTCTTCATTATGAAAGTTTCTTTGCATGTTGCATGGGAAGGAAAAAGCAGCATGGCTAGCATTTTAAGTCAGTGGTGGGCAATTTTCTTGGAAACAACAGATCTGATAATTACAATGAAATTGTAGAAAATCGCTTTCTGAAGTGTGAGTCTTGGCTGGAACATGTCTTTGAAAATTCATTTTCTGGATTCTCATCTGGATTTCTTTACGCCAAACTTTGGGGCTGTCAGTGGTGAACGATTTTATCAGGACATTGCTGCTATGGAGACAATGTATCAAGGCAATTGGAGCCCTTCAATGCCTACTGATTACTTGGACTGTGAATAGAGACACCTCATCCATTGACTACAAGAAGCAAGCAAAGAGAGTTCGAATAGCGACTGAATAATGACGGAATGGGTTCAGATATGTCTTTTTAAAACATATATGAACTTTAAATAATGTTTTTATTTTTTTCTATAATTTTATGTTGAAATATCAATTAATTGAGTATGTAACATATGCCTGGGTCATTGACATTGAGATGAGTGACCTGTGTAGCGGGACTACGAGGAAAACAATCAACCCTGAGAAATAATGGGGCGGGTGTGAGTGGATACCCCTAGGGTGGATGGGGCGAAAGACAGTTGAGTGTTGTGTGAAGTCAGGAGACTTGAAAGTCAGTGAGAGAAGAGACCGACTGCGGGTCAGGTCGTTTAAGGGAGTTGAGTTTTAGACACCGAACGAGTCGGTAGTCCACGGAGAACTGTGTTGTGTGATTCTCCGAGCTGTGAAGGCAGGCCTAAAACCCAGAGTGGGTTGCATAGTGAGCAGAGGCTCCAACCCAGTGGGTGGGTCGTATTGTGTGAGATCCAGCCGTGGATAGTAGCTGGACTAAATGTCTTGTGAATTTGAGATTCAGCAGGCCGTGAGAAGACAGTGATGTGTGCTGGTTAAATTGTGAGGAGGATATTTATATTCTATGGATTACATTGTTTCTGGATGTATAAACATGTTCCGTTTGTCCGTGTTCTTTCTGGATTAAAAGATTATGTGCGCCAACTCAATCTTGTTTCATGACTGGTGAATGTGCACTGCAGGGGTGAGTTGGATTAAGAGACAGTTAGATAGCTCAATTGACACACCAGGAGCATCGTTACCTAGATAACGACCATCGCACGCACGTATCATAAAGAACATCGTGTGATAACTGGGAGCTCGTCGCTTAGTAAAGATTTTCTGACAGCTGCATTCGGTCAAGGAACACCGTGCAATATTGAGATATCTGTGGGCTCTTCGCTGAGAGAGGAGTTATTATCTGGTGACTTCGTTCCATCAAACTAGCAAACCCTTGACAATTTGGATTGTGTGGCTTCAAGAGGGTAATGTGAACTCTTTGTGTGTGCGCCAGATAATTCACACAGACAGACGGGAGTAAAAACTCAAGCTAGCAGACAGTTCAAGTGAAGGTTAATACAGGTAAATTTGATACCAACAGTATCGCTGAAGCTAGCGAGGGCGTCAGAGAATTAACGCACACGGGTCAGAAAAAGGACAGCGCGCATGAAGACACGGCACAGATCAACTGAGAGAGGGGACTACTGTGACGGGTTAGTCACTAGTCACAAACAGCAGAGGTAAATGTCGCGTGAACAAACCGGTGTTTGGCGACAAGAACAGATCAACACAGTGTGACAATATCGCTGTCGGTGATAAAGACAGGATTGAAAATCAAAGATATTGACAGGTGTGTGTGTGAAGGACAACGCACAGTGTGTTCGCAGGTCGACAGTTCAAGATTGGTCGACGCAGTTAATAGGACGGGTGGAGACACCATCGACCAGGTACTGGGGGAGTACATGTTTGATAAACTCTCTCGGGGAGGGGAGAGGTACGAGAAAATGTAAACCAGAGAAAATTGACAGTCGCTGATTCGACGGACAGGTGTCTTTGTGTATAACGGAGAATTTCCGGACATTACTTTGTTCACAGCAGGGTCGGGGCTGAGAGGTTGGGTGGAAAGTGTTTGTGTATGACGGAAAGGTGTCGGGTCATTTTACAGACAGAGTAAGTGTGTTTTCCACGGAATTAATAGAGTACTGAAGTTGACCTGCGGGTCAAGGTTGGGGACAGCGGAAAGTTACTGAGAGTTTTCCATAGGGGAACTGGATAAACAAGTTGTTTTGAAGAAAACCAGACTTTAGTGTTCGTCTTTGTTAAAATCCCTTTGTGATCATTACCTTGTTATGAGCGAACATTTTTAACGTGTCATCACCGCACACAAGGGTGCATACAGTTGCCAAAAAGAACTGACGGTACAGGGTTATAGCACTGGGCATTTGCGGCCAATTTTTCATTTGAACTTTGTCTTTAAACGGCAATCCAGAACATTTTGGGATAATTACCATCATCTTCAATTTGTACGACAATCGAAAGAACACTTTGGATAATTACTATTTACCGTCAACGTTTCCGACAGGTGGAACTGGTGATCACAACGCGAAATGAAGTAACCACTCAACAAAACAACAAGTCGCTTTGAAATCTAGCGGTGTAGACATTTCGGAAAAGTTAACACAGATATTTCCAGCGGATTGCGAATAACTATTAAAACGAACAAAAACTTTTGTGACTGATTAATAAGAACTTTTGGCGACGTATTAATAAGCACATATTTGTCGGCCAACCATCTCAACATTTTTGTTTGCTCTCATCGTTTTAACTGTCGTTATCGTTTGTGGACTTATATATATGGATATGTTATTACATGTAGTTGTTGATAGGCACTTTTTGCGATCTCTATCTACATCAGGATAGGCCTTGTGAAACGTGGGTATTTCTGGTGCTTAAGATATTGGTTTGTAAGGAAAACGTTAATGAGTTAGCGTGTCGTGCAGTGGCATTGGAATAGTCCTAACCAATATCTCGAGCCGAGTTGTCTGACGTCAGATTTGTGTATATTTGTATGCTATAAAAAAAATTTTTTTTTGTTTCTCTTTTCTTTCTTTTCATAATATTTACATATGATATTTGCTGTGGTCGGATATACGTTATTATTGTGATCTTTCGTCATTTCTGCTGTCTAGTGGTCTGTGTCAGTTATATATATTACGCGCACTGTGGTCGTTTTCACACAAGCTTGTGGTTGTTACTGTGGTTTATTTCTTTGTGATCACCGTCTCCGTGTACTTGGCTTGTGAGTCTAGCGTTTTATAGAAAACACTTAGTGTTATCATTCATTCGTTTTGTATATGTATTTATATGTATGTTTAACAATATTTCCAGAAATGTTATACAACTATTTGTTATAGATATATGCGAGGGAGCATAGGTGATATTTCCCCTCACTACCTAGTGCTTATAGAGTGACTGGGTGAGTACAGAGTGATATTATTAGCACTACGAATTTACGTACACAGGGAGTGGTGGTGTACTTAGGGAAGGGCACACATAGACTAGTCAGCAGAGTCTTTACATTTATAAGTTGGCTGCCAGACAGCAACGTGTCCACAAGTACAAGATGCCTACTTTAATGGACTATATTGAAGCAGGCGAACGGTTAGGCCTGAAGGGTAAAGAGCTACAGGAGTATGCAGAAGCAAAAGAACAAAAACAGATGGAAAGAGAGGAGAGGCATAATGAACGCGAGGCAAAACGCCTACAGGAAGAAAAGGTAGCTGAAGCCAAGCGTCTACAGGAAGAGAAAGAGACACAAGTAAAACTAGCTGAAATGGAAAACAAGCGTCTACAGGAAGAGAAAGAGACACAAGTAAAACTAGCTGAAATGGAAAACAAGCGTCTACAGGAAGAGAAAGAGACACAAGTAAAACTAGCTGAAATGGAAAACAAGCGTCTACAGGAAGAGAAAGAGACACAAATGAAAATGGAAATCGAGAAAGAGAAGATTAAGATGGAAGCTGAAATTGCTCTCAGAAAATTAGAACTATCATCAAAAGGTCAAAGTGAGGAAAACAGAAGACCTTCACAGTCATCACAACGATTGAAACTGCCATACTTTACGGACCGGGATTGTCTTGAATCCTATCTTGGGAGATTCGAATCGTCTGTAAAAACATTAGGCATTCCAGAAGCGGAGTATGCGATGCGGCTGGGCGAGTTTCTTACGGGTAAGGCACTAGACACCATGTTCAATTTACCTGTAGAGGAAAGAAACAACTACACTATCTTACGTCAACGTTTGCTGACAAAGTTCCAACTAACTGAACATGGATATAGAACAAAGTTTAGACAGTTAGTGCCAGAGACAAATCAAGATTTCACAGACTTTGTTAACACAGTAAAGAACACATTTAACAAATGGATGGAGCTCGCAGAAGTAGGGAAAGATTTTAATAAATTAGTAGATTTAGTGTTAAGAGACAAAGTATTAGCTTCATGTAATACTAATTTAGTGGCTTTCTTTGAGGAACGTAAGCCAAAGGACATAGACACAATGTCACAGTTAGGGCAAAACTACATGACTGCACATCCTAACGTATCTATTGGTAGACTTAATGAGTGAGGAAATAGTCTGTGCAGCGTACACTAAACAGGACCAGAATCCAGTTATTAGACCAAGATCGAAAAGTGTGGATTTCAGCACATAGATATGAGCAGCAAGAACCTCAAAATAATGGTTTCCGTGGCAACCATGTTGGTAGAGTAGGACGTTACCCATACAAAAGGGGGAACTTTCCAGAGACGTCCAAATAGTTATGCCGGATGCTGGAATTGTGGGAGCTGGAGACACAAAATGGCAGAGTGTGATGCACAACCATCAGATGGACCAACGAACAACAGTAAAAGGGAGATCACTTGTTTCAAATGTGGAAGGAAGGGGCATGTCAGCCTATCATTGTACGATGAGGGAAACAGAGCATTCTAATGCAGCACAAGTTATTGAGACTATCAACAATGAAGATTGTAGTGGGTGCAAACCTCTTTTTGAAAAAGACGGTCAGCCAGTCTTAGTGTGTGGTCATACAGTGAAAGCAGGATCAGCAGTCCATGCAGGTGGAAGCATGAAGATGCACCATGGTTTCGTCAATGATAGACCAGCGTTAACAATTAGGGATTCCGGATGTACGTCTATCGGGGTTAGGAAAACTTTAATACATCCTTCGGATTATACAGGGGAAAAGATTAGGTGCATTACATTTAATGGGACAGTAGAATTCTACCCATTAGCCGTGATAGCAGTAAAAACACCATATATCACAGGAAGAGTGGTAGCGTGTGTTCTAGACTCACCAGTGGCAGATTTGATCATTGGAAACGTGCCAGGAGTTAAAGATTGTACAGAAGAAGAAGTAGTTTATTGGGACCAGAAACATAGTTTAAGTAGTAACGGGGTAGTTACAAAAAGAAAACCTAAATTAGAGAGTATAGCTGAAGAAAAAGTGGCACTTGAAGTAGACACAGAGGACAACGATAGGACAGCTGAGCAGGTGAGAATGGATCTCAAATATAGCTGTAGGGAATCCCAGAGACAAGATACTACTCTGAACAAATGTTTCCAAGGGTGTAGTAGAGTAGAAAATAGTCAGTCAGGGAAGGGTAGATGGTGCTTCGAGAGGAAGAATAATGTTCTCACTCGCAGCTTTTCAGATAGGCGGAACTGCATGTGGGCAAGGAGCAGTACCTTTAGCACATAGAGACCGATATACTAGAACAGCTCAGGATAGGGCATGTGCAGGGCACATAGGAGTAAGGCGGAAGCAGCATAGAAGCAGGATGCCAGGTATATTGGCCAGGATTTAATAAAGAGGTCAGACTAAACAGAAACTCCAGTGTAACAGTACAATATGCAGATAGCAATGTTAACGCAGTTCAAAAGAGTGTTAACGACATCACTGAACCAGGATTAGCAAACAGATGTGTTAAAGATATAGGAAACATGAGGCATGGGTATATGAAGGGTAGACACAGCATCGACAGGAATCATAGGTGGAGGTTTGAGGCAAGAAAAGAACCACCTGATATAGGGTCGGTACACAAATAGGCTGTGTCTTCTTGAGGACGTTAGTAAACTTGCAGGTACACAGATATTATGTTCCCTATGATATGATGTATTATTATTATGTGATGTATTAGTTCATGCATTGGTACACAAGATAGAAAGTTGGATGTATTGATGTGTGGGGAATAGGGGAGTGTACTATGAGCATTTGATGTATTATTGAGTGTGGTAGCTAGAGTAAGTTGGATTTATACTTACGACTACCCAGGCAATATGTCTGGGTCACATATTTGATAAGTATTAGTCTCCCAACATTTGAAAACGATGTTTTCTTTTAAGGGGGGGGGGGGGGGGGATAATGACATCTGCCTGGGTCATTGACATTGAGATGAGTGACCTGTGTAGCGGGACTACGAGGAAAACAATCAACCCTGAGAAATAATGGGGCGGGTGTGAGTGGATACCCCTAGGGTGGATGGGGCGAAAGACAGTTGAGTGTTGTGTGAAGTCAGGAGACTTGAAAGTCAGTGAGAGAAGAGACCGACTGCGGGTCAGGTCGTTTAAGGGAGTTGAGTTTTAGACACCGAACGAGTCGGTAGTCCACGGAGAACTGTGTTGTGTGATTCTCCGAGCTGTGAAGGCAGGCCTAAAACCCAGAGTGGGTTGCATAGTGAGCAGAGGCTCCGACCCAGTGGGTGGGTCGTATTGTGGGAGATCCAGCCGTGGATAGTAGCTGGACTAAATGTCTTGTGAATTTGAGATTCAGCAGGCCGTGAGAAGACAGTGATGTGTGCTGGTTAAATTGTGAGGAGGATATTTATATTCTATGGGTTACATTGTTTCTGGATGTATAAACATGTTCCGTTTGTCCGTGTTCTTTCTGGATTAAAAGATTATGTGCGCCAACTCAATCTTGTTTCATGACTGGTGAATGTGCACTGCAGGGGTGAGTTGGATTAAGAGACAGTTAGATAGCTCAATTGACACACCAGGAGCATCGTTACCTAGACAACGACCATCGCACGCACGTATCATAAAGAAAATCGTGTGATAGTATGTAACCACAATTTTTATAATGCTAAAGTGGAAAGACTAACTTTTCACCCCAAAGAATTAAGCAAGCATACATTATTAGTATTACACTAATGTAAATTCATCATTCAAAAAAAAAAAGAAAAAAAGTGCCAATTGCTGAACTTCATTATGATATTTGAAATCAGTATGTCAAAATCAATAAGAAATGGTGTATTTAAATTCTGATACACGTATCTTTTGAAAATGTGTTGACTAGTACTATCAGAGGCTGGTATTTCATTTTTAAAAGAAAAAAAAAATACCTATCGCTTTTGCTTCATTGCCAAGGTGTGCCTGGAGGCATCAACGAGGAAGTTCAGGATATTTGTGCTTCCTCAGTAGATAGTTTTTTAATTTTTTTGCGTTACATGCATGTTTCTTGTGTCAGACCGTTGTCCCAAATCTTCGACTACTAGCACTCCTTCACTCGCACACTAACTCACTCACCCGCCCACTCACTGACTCACCACTCACACATTGTCGGTTGCCCATTAACAAGTGTCGATTGACAGGATGTCATTGTATGCAGTGTTGTACACATGGGATGATAGAAAGTCCAACTAGCACCAATATACTCTTTGTAACATGACTTATATAGTCTTGTACATGGTGCCGAGAAGCCGCGGTGGCGTAGTGGCTAGACACTTGCCTGCCAACCCGGGATAATAGATTCGAAACCGCATCGAGGCGGGTTTTTAAAATGTATCTGGTGTCCCAGGTCGTCCCTGTCTAAAATGGGTGCTAGGAAAGATCTTTGGAAGTAAAGGCGGCCATCGTGATATTGACCACATCAGCCACCGAGTACCGATTGGTCTGTTCAAATATGTGCAGTACGACTCTAAGGCAAGGCGGGTAAAAGTGTTCTTTACTATCTGTTTACATGATACAGCTGACGAGTAGTGTATAGACGTTAGAAGACCGCAGTTGTACCTCTGCTAAAAACTATTACATTATAACACGAAAGCAGCAAGTAAAGGAACAGTATGTTATGGATTTTTGGGGAGATTTGTTGAGAGGAAGATGAGCATGTACAAAAGACGAGATGAGATTCCGGCCCCGGAAATTGCTGTATTGATTACTGCAAACATATGACTGAACTCCAGTCTGTCATTGGTGCTTGTCACGTCCCTCTCCCCACTCGAATCTCTGACGTGTGCATGGCAGTAGCCAGTTCGTTACCGCAGTATAGATTAGATTTGCATTCGTTTACTACGTCACCTACTGTTGAAAGTTCTTCACGGTTTCACGCGTTGCTTCTTGGGGTGGAAAGTAAATTGGGTTGAAACAGATACATTTTAGTCTGATCGGAATAAACTATAACTTTTAAGTGTTTACTTGATGCGTCTCTAACATTTTTACGCCCTGCGCAGAGTTGTCATGTTCCTGTGTGTTATTTATTTTCCGACTTTTATACAACGGTGAGCCTGAAACCTAGTTTAGAAATTGAGGATTCAGTTACATACAGATTAGTCTTTTATGAAGGTTTGTGTGCTTGTAAATAACTTTATCAATGTTATATCCAGTTTAGCAAATCTTAGTTTTTAAAGTAATTTATGGCAGATGTAATGGTGTAGTAACAGTATAATATACTTAGATAGCATTGCAATTCATTTAATTATTTCTAACGTCGGATTTGACCTAGAGCCATTACGTTGATAGGGACAGCTTTGTTGGAGTATAATAGTAACATGGTAGTGTATTATGCCGTTTGGACGTGTCAAGTCCATAACAAGGAAACAGATTAATAACTTTATGAGAAGAGAGAGAGAGAGAGAGAGAGAGATATGAGAGAAGAGAGAGAGAGAGAGAGAGAGAGAGAGAGAGAGAGAGAGAGAGAGAGAGAGAGAGAGAGAGAGAGAGAGAGAGAGAGAGTTTCATATAGTTGTATCGGTATGTGTTTGTTGTTTGCATGCAGACGAAGGGTGTGACCGCAACGTCCATTTTGTGACTTGTGGTCGTGGTCTAGTTAAGTTTACCGATTCTACTTCTTGTATTTTGGTGAATCATTTCATTCATTGTATTGTGCTGATTGGTGCGCTTAGATGATCTGAGATCGCTCATCAGTATGTTCATCAGTTGTTTTGGTTATATCCTGTGGTGTAAAAAAAAAATGACGTATGATATGTAATAATCGTTACGATTATCGACAAACTCTGACTATTCTACTCGAGATCATATATGGGAGACTAGAAATTAAATCATCATCATCATCTTCCACTTCTGCCGTCAAGCGTCTGGGGAGGAATAATTTGCGCTCCAGCGCCCGGTGAGCGGCACTGGATAGTGTCATTCCGTGTGATTGTACAATGTCTTTGATGTCGTAAATCCATTATTTTCTTGGACGTCCTCTTGGTCTCGTCGCAGATGATCTTTGATGTAAGGCCAGTGATGGTAGTTGTAGGTGTTGCATTCTAACGACATGGCCAAACCACTTGATCCCGCAGAAGTCGGATGTGTTGGCCTAACGGCGCAAGAACGCAGCTCTGCTGTAAACAGGCACAACGCAGTCACATCCGGAAAAAAAAAATCCGGATGAACGCAGAAGAAGGAGAAGAAACCACTTGATCTTCTGTCTTTCAATAAATGTGGCACAAGGTGTTGATCCTATTGTCGTCTGATAACAGCATTTCTTACTCAGTCTCGGATTGTTAAGTTGGCAGCTCTCCTCGGGCATCTCATCTCGCAGGTGTTGATTTTGCAAAAGTGTTAATTGGATAAAGTCCAAGTTTGAGATTGGTAGCATAGAGTTGGTGTGAATATGCTGTTTATTATCTGTCGTTTTGCGGACATGGATATATTTGGATGTTTCAGTAAGGGTGATAGTTGATATGTAAGTGCACTAGCTTTTTGACATCTGTTTTCGATTTCTCTGTCCAATCTGCCATCTTCTGTGATCATACTTCCAAGATATTTGAATTCTTTAACGTGTCTCAGAGTTGTGCTATTTATCTGTATACTTAGAGGGCCCGGCGATCTGCTAACTTGCATTACTTCGGTTTTGGCTGTGTTTATACTCATATTGTATCTGCTGCAGGTTGAACTCAGATTAGTAATATGATTTTGTAGTCTGCCCTCATCGCTGTAAAACAGGTACTGATCGTCTGCAAATCGAAGTTCATTTATTTCCTGTAGATCAGTTGCTTCATCTGGAGTAAAGAGTTCTAAATTATCTGAATCTGTTCTGTCAAGACTTGCTTCTTTGGATATTCTGTCCATGTAGATATTACATAGCAAAGGAGAGAGCACATATCCCTGCCTCACTCTTGTATTGACTGTGAACATATCTGATATACCTTCTTGTGTTCTTACTGCACTTAAGCTCGAGTGATACATGGCTATGATGTTTTCTAGCAATTGCCCTTGTATCCCATAGTCTTCAAGGATGGTCCATAATTTGTATCTGTCTACTCAGTCGAAAGCCTTTTCCTGATCTACAAGCACAATATTCTGCTGATCACTGTATTCGATATTTTTTCACATATTTGTCTAAGTGTAAATAGTGCATCATTGCACCTTTTACCTTTCCGAAAACCTAATTGTACTTTGCTTAACTGTTGTTCAACTATGAATCTAGCTCTTTGTTCCAATAGTTTTGCGTACATTTTCCCTATATGGCTCAGGAGTGATATACCTCTGTATGTTTTGCACTCTCTAGATTGCCTTTCTTTTTCCATATTGGTACTATTATTGTCCTGTCGCCAATCATCTGGGACTTTAGAAATTAAATAAATATGGAAATTTCAGAAAACAGAAAAACTGTTCCATTTTCAAAAGTGGAACCGAGAATCAAATGTTTTTTTTTTTTGCAGGTCACATGGTCGAATGGGTAAGAATGCGTGTTCTTAGACATCCGGTGTGCTGATGCCGTGGTTAGGGGTTCAACCCCTACACCAGACAGCTGGACTAAAATGTTGACCGTGTCGTCCTTGACTTTGGGATGTAAATTACAAGTACCTCTGAAGTCGGAGTGGGTTCACCTGTTGGCGAGGAACACTTAATAGGGAAAGCTAATCCACACACAAAATTCAGTCCAACACTACTATAAATAGTGTGTATGGACTACGCTTGAGTTCAAAGCAAGCGAGCGCCCCCCCCCCCCCCCCCAAATGTTTTGTTTAAAAAACACTACCAAAATAAATAAATAAATAAGTAGTTAAAAATGTATGTATTTGTGCTTCGTAGACTGTAAAAAAGGCATTCAGTAGAGTCATCCACGAGAAGTTTATTACATACCAGGATTATGACAGGACATAATATTAACCGATAAAATACCATGGGATAATTAATCGTCTTAAGCAAGTACCCGTACCTGCCATGGGCTTATATATAGACGAAATGTTGTCCATTACGTTATAATACATGTCTGCTACCCTATTAACAACTTTTAAGTCATAACTGTGACACACACCATACTTCCCATTTTCCGCTATCCATTTTTGTTTGCTTCAAACCTACGTTTTGTTTGGCACTTAATCGGTTAATAACAAACTTGTACACTAGGTGAACGAAAAAGCAACCATGAGATGAGAAAAGTGTACATCACCTCTTATAGATACAAAGAGAGGGGTGAGAAAAGGGTGTGTATTATCCCCCAAGTCTGTACGATGATTTGTCGAGAGTATATTGAAACTGACAGAGAGAAAACCAGGATTCAACATTGGAGGGAAATCTCTAAATACAATAAGATATACAGACGACAAAAAGTTTCTTTGCAACAGAGCAGGATCTCTGAGAATTGGTAGACCAAATACACAAATTAAATGATGAAAATGGCTCAGACATAAATGTAAAGAAAGCAAAAATTATAGGTATCAACAAAGACTATATCCAGGTAATTCTGAAAAGCACAGTGAATCGACAGCCGCTTTGAACAAGTTAAATATATCGTATCTTGTACAATCAGTTCCATATGATGGCAGCTGTGAGCCAGAACAAGATTCAACAATATGTAACAACGTCTCACATATAAACCTCTAAGATATGAATTAAAACAAAGGTAAGTGTTCCATTAAAAAGGGCAAAAGTAAAGACCTTTTACCCGACACTAGGACATTACTGGGCATATGGTGCTAGACCCATATTTGTATAGACCACATATTTGTATAGACCCATTTTTGTATACACCCATATTTGTATACATACCCATATTTGTATACACACCCATATTTGAATACACCCATATTTGTATAGACCAATCGGCACTCAGGGGGTGGATGTGATCAGTATCACACTGGCCGCTTTCACTTCCCTAAGACATTTCCTGGCACCCATCTCGGTCTGGAAGCCCAGGTCAGTTTTTACAATCAGCCTGGATGGGGATTCAAACCACTGACACCGGCCAGCAGGCTAGCAGTCAGGAGACACCGCTCTGGCGCGGCTCCCAGTGTTCCATTTACACGTTTTGCATGGGGACCAAATCATCCGACAATGAAATAAACAACATGAGGGCAAAATTGAAGCGTTTCGAAATGTGGTTATATAGTCTTTAAAAAAGAATATCATGTCAGCAAAGAAAACAAAACAAATTAGTATGCAGAAACTGGGGGTGGAGAAAACTAAATTAGATAAAAATCAGACAATTAAGATAGTACGGTCATATTAAAAGGCAGATGTTTGGTTAAAAGGGGTGCTGGGGGGAAAGGTGGAGGGAAAACAGAGTTAGAGGTGGGTGGCCAACATCAAGAGATGAGCTAGAACAGTGGTTCTCAACCAATTTTGGTCCGTGCCCCCTTCACCATATTTTTAGAACGTCATCCCCCCCTTTTCGTATGTCCTCCCTAACCCCCCCCCCCCCCCGCCCCCCACAGTATACGTAATAATGGAAGGTAAATTTAATAGCACATACTAAAACAAGTCTAGACGCATACATACAACGTGATTTGCGGGTCTACTAACGCTATAAAATGAATCTCAGAAGGGTGAGACGTACAGAACCGTATAATATGAAGCGAAAAACAATATCAAGTAATCGCTTCTTGTATTAACGCGATCTTGAAATAATCTTAATTTTCTCTTCCCCCCCCCCCCCCCCTCCTCCGGAAACCCTAAAATTTCCCTCCCCCGCCCAGGGGGGGGGGAAATTCCCCACCGGTTGAGAACCACTGGGCTAGAAGAAACTTCTGTGAGTGCACCACAAGAACACAGCGCAGAGGATATCGGAGACTGATTATAAGCAGTGCGGAAATGGCACTTGGTGATAATACTAGGTTTGAGATCACGGCCATTTTGAAGCCGGCCACGACATCGACCGATAGGTGGGTTAAACATAGCTTACACTCGTAGTCTGTTGGTGCACTGTTAGGAATCAGTTATAGGCAGCTTAGTCGTAGGGCAGTTTGCTGTCAGTTGGTGCACTGTTAGGAATCAATTAAAGATAGCTTAGTCGTAGGGCAGTTTGCTGTCAGTTCGTGCACTGTTAGGAATCAATTAAAGATAGCTTAGTCGTAGGGCAGTTTGCTGTCAGTTGGTGCACTGTTAGGAATCAATTAAAGATAGCTTAGTCGTAGGGCAGTTTGCTGTCAGTTGGTGCACTGTTAGGAATCAATTAAAGATAGCTTAGTCGTAGGGCAGTGTACTGTCAGTTGGTGCACTGTTAGAGATCAGTTAAAGATAGCTTAGTCGTAGGGCAGTTAGCTGTCAGTTGGTGCACTGTTGGGATCAGTTAAAGTAGGGCCGCAGTTTACTGTTAATTGCTCACAACGGTAGGGATTGGAGTGGCTTTGGAGTATATCACTAGCTTTTAACTTCATAGCTAGTTGGGAGACAGAATCTTGTGATGCAATTTCGCAGAGCAGCTCTGTGATATCACATACTTTCCTGATTGGATGCATAGCATGTTAAGAAAAGGGCAAAAATTCGTGTGCACGTTGCCGCATTAAATGGAATTCACCCAGAGTAGAAAGCAATACTGACAAGAATTGCACAATTTAGAAACTTACCCAGCAATGCGAAATCTCAATCCTCCTCTCTCTCTCTCTCTCTCTCTCTCTCTCTCTCTCTCTCTCTCTCTCTCTCTCTCTCTCTCTCTCTCTCTCTCTCTCTCTCTCTCTCTCTCTCTCTCTTTTACCCTCTTCTCCACAAGTACGGCCCTGGAATCGGCGTAGCCTAATGAAATGGGCACACGTTCATGTTTAGAATGTACTAGCAATTATTCTCAAAGAAAACGATAAGGAAATGAATATGTCCCGACCTAGAATATGTGCGGCACAGGAAACCCTAATGGCTTTCCTCCCTGGGATTACTTTTACTTGTACCATGATCACAATTGAATATTCACTATATGTATTAAAGAGGTCTCCGTGTGTTTCCGGGGTCCTAAAAGAGAAATAAAGAATATTAACATGTGCAAGTTCTAAAAGGCTTCTTAAGGGGGATTGTGTTAGACTGGCTATTTCAAACAGTGAAACAATTCACCCAACATCCAATCAAGCATGAATTGGCCTATAGTTGACTTGCATGATTGTGTGCCTCTATTCCGCGAATTGCAAAATTAAGGAGGAGAGAAAGAAAGAAGAAGAAAGGAAAGAAGAAAGAGAAGAAGAAGAAGAAACAATTCTACCAAAATTATGCGTTAAAATTAAGTGTGTTGTCTGACAGTCACACATATCGTAACTTTGCTGTCATGGACTCAAGGATGCCTGTAATAAACACCACTAGCACGAACACGGTATAGATGTTACACTGGATAAGGAACATCAGCACCAGGACGAATACTGTGAAGGAAGTCACTTCATTCAGGAACATCAGTGTGAAAATGACGAACATTGTGAAGAATGTTACCTTGGATAAGGAAGATCAATGACAAGGGGACGAATACTGTGAAGGATGTCACTTCATTCAGGAACATCAGTGTGAAACGGATGAACACTGTGAAGAATGTTACACTGATTAAGGAACCTCAATGACAAAAGGGGGTCATTTTACAAGACAGTTTTCTTGAGATAATTGGCGTGAAAGACTACACTTTTGGTGTTCTTGTCATTGTCCCGAAACAGTAAACTGTCATGAGTGTAATTATAGGGTCATCAAATATTATAGGCCTGAATGTAGGGAGCAATAGGTAGTCAGTCTTTCCTTCACTTAGCGAGACGACGAACGCAGGCGTCGAACCCTAATCCGACCGAACTGAATGTAGTAATTGCCTAGTAGATAACGGAAACGCCATAAAATAATAGGGTTGATCGCCACGTCATGTAAAGGACATGCAAGTAACATTTTTTAACGTTAAACTGTTAGTTCATACTTGTTCACAACAAGAATGTGGTTGTAAATGAACACAACACCATTGCCTTGTACTGCGATGTTTCCTCCAACATAGAGATACTGTTTGTCTGCTGTAATACAGAGCATTGCAATAGAGGGATTGTGGATGGATTAGCAATGCATTTGCTCCCACCCCACTGATAGATAAAATGGTGGTTATGGATTACAGCATTTAACATGCCTTTCAGACTACCTAGATTGTACAAAGGCCATTGGTTGAGTTTTAAAAAAACAACACACACACACACATAACAACACACATCTCAAGATAATACAAGACCCCGTGGAGAATCATTTGCGTGCATTGTGTTGCTTTCTCTTTAGCAGAATAACGCATAATTGACGTGTTGATATTACGCACATTGGGGTAGGTAATGAACACATAATTAACTACTGTTTTTGCCATTGTGAAAGGATTACTGTAGGTTATCGTAGGCTATGTTTGAATCCCCTCAACAGGATGGGTAGAGAGAGAGAGAGAGAGAGAGAGAGAGAGAGAGAGAGAGAGAGAGAGAGGGGGGGGGGGGAGGGAAAGACGTTTAACAATCTCAATTTGTGCTTATTGTTTCCGTTGTTTTAAATCTTGGTACTAAATAAACCTGGCAGCACGGAAGAGCTATCTAGACATTGTCTAGTCTCGGCTATTAGGCTGTGCCGGAGTTATTGAGCCTACTGTTGACTCCCCCTACAACTGTGTACACACATTTCCCTTTAAAACACCATTTTAAAATCGTTGCACATAATGAATTCCACCAACTTTAAGCCACATAAACTTCTCGGATAAAGTCAAGTCAAGGACCGTTTCACGCGCCTTCATTCAGCCTTATTGGGCATATAGTGCTAAGGCCAGTTGGTACTCGGTGGGTGATTTGGTCAATATCACGCCAGTCGCCTTTACTTCCCAATATATTTCCTGGTGCCCAGTTTAAGCTGGGTCGACCTGGGAGCCTACGTCACTTATAAAATCCGCACCGAGCCGGATGTGAACCTATGACCATTGGACTGTAGGCGAGTTTCTAGCCATTACCGCGACTTTGTAGGCTAACCTCTGGTTGGGATAGTGACAAGAATGAACTGCATGTTTCGTACAGGACTTTTGTGCTGGCATCCTGGCGACGGCATTTTGTACTGTAAACGTGTTTGCATCTGTCCGAGGTTGTTTTGTTGCATGAACTGCATTTCGAAAATGGCGTGGCTGGCTAGAAAACAACTAGAAACGGAACACCAACATCTAGAAACATCGAGACTTTGTAGGTGAATATCTGGTTGGGAAAGTGACTGCCACTTCCTTCAAGGATGACCGATGTTTCGTGGAGGTCTTTTGTGGTGACATTCTGCTGGCGGCATTATGCACAGTGTGCCTGAGCGGGCTGTTGTTTATCGAGACTCTTTCTCTTTTCCACTTTTCTCATGTGGTAGTGAGAAACATTTTATGTGATATTCACTTGGCACAGGAACGGAGCATAATGGGGACGACCCGTTGCTGTGATGTTGGAACCGCAACTGAACTGAACTGTACTTTACCGCAGTTTCCGTAACAAAATGCCCGGTAGCAGGAAGCTTCTGTGGGTATATGAAGTGTTAGGGTGATCACATTGTATAGGCCTAAGTGCATTGGGTTCATAGTGGTCAATCTTCCCCTCCCATAGCGAACATCGAGAGCTGACATCGAATTATCGTTCGACCCGTCTCATATCATTGTCGCACACATACAAATATCCTAGCAATGACACCGACGCGCCATACAGACGTGTGTGAATGTTAATTTTAGTTCAGTAGTCTCTCACTGTCTGTCCGTCCGTTCGTTGGTCCGTCCATCCGATCTGTCCATTCGATCCGTCCGTCTAACAAATTAAATAAAACCAACAAATAATATTAATATTTAATTACTACGGAAAGCATGAGGTGAAAACGTCAATGGCAGAGCAATACAGTCGGTATCCCTAATTAAGTTTTCTCTTCTGGGATAACAGCAAAGTGTAGACCGCAAACCAAACATGCGAACGAGGGAGATTTAAGGGTTAGACGCGGTGGCTATAAGAAGTAAGAGGGCAATATTTAGCTGCCACCACTATCTTCCCTCTACGCGTTAGCTTGTAGTATATCGTTAAGATGATTCTGTTTTTATTACATTGAAAAATGACAACACCCGTAATAAATATAAACAAACATCACTCATGAGTCATGCGTCAGAAATACTATGCATTACAATATATTGGAGAAAGACTGCAACCACAGAACATCGGTTTGAAGATCACAACGAGAAATAACATCAGAACCGGTGACATCTTCGCAATAGAACTATCGGAGGAGATGCTAGCGTATTTAAAAGGCAGCAGCTGTAGGAAGCATTTCGCCATTCTGGAAATAGTGAATACTTGTTGACGTTATGCAAAAGCCATTATGCTCATAGCCAGTGCACGGGTAGGGGTAGCACAAATGCTGTATATATATATAAGACAGAACATATATGTGTGTGTGTGGGTGGGTGGGCACCAGGTAATACTAAAAAGAAAAATAGAAACCTCAAGCTACGGCGTGCAACCTGGAACGCAAGAACCGTGTGTCCATGATTTTCCACTGACCGGACGAATATTGACGATGTGAGAAAAACGACTGTGATTGATGCCGAACTCAATCGTCTTAACATTGATATTGCTGGCCTGCAGGAGACTCGCTTCGCTGAGGAAGGGTCACTCAGGGAAAACAACTACACCTTTTATTTTTGGAAGAGTAGAGGGCAGGCAGAAAAAAGGGCAACATGGTGGACTTTGCAGTGAAGAATTCGCTACTGGAAATGATTGAAATTCTAGCTGGAGGTAATGAAAGACTACTATGCAACCTCTTGTGGTTTTGCCACCATTATCACTGCATTGATTGATTGATTGATTGATTTAGGACTCGACATCACAGCATTCGGGGCATTCCCATAAGTGCTCCGTCCCCATCCTCAGTAGCCAGCGAAGAGTTCCAACACTAATAGTACCAGTAGCAATCTGATTATAAGTCCGTCTCGCCTTTCCTCTGAGCGTTGAGCGTTGGCCAGATCCCCTCGTCACTCCTCGCTGTCTCATTCTTGCCAGACCATGGTAATCCATTTGCTCCTCCGAGGTGTGCACGTGCTCCCACAAGGCCGCAACCACATCTGCCTTGTCATGTATCAATACTCCACCAAGTTCTGCAGAGCCAGCCAATCTGCCCGCCTGTTCATTTCCCAGCACACCGACATGCCCCGGAGAAAAGATCCAGGCGATGCTTGTCACCCGTGACCTCCGAAGCGAAGCAAGCCACTCCGCACGAAGCCTGCCCGTCCTTACCCTCGTCAGCATGCTTTCTGAGTCAGTTACAATCACGATGTGTGTGTGTGTCGTATTCTCCATCCAGCGGAGAACCGCAGTGACTGCCCCCACCTCCATTCTTAAGCTGGATGTTGTAGTATCATTATCACTGCATATGCACCGACACTTACTTCCTCTTATATGAAGGATTCGTTCTATGAGGAGTTAGACTCTGTGATCAAGGCAATTCCAAAATCTGACTACATTTATATGCTCGGTGATTTCAATGCTCGCGTGGGCAAGGACTCGAGTTCATGGCCAGTGTGCCTTGGAAAATACAACATTGGTCGTATGAATGAAAATGGGCAAAGGCTGTTGGGACATTGCCTGTGTATTATAAACTTCTGTTTTAAAACAAAAGAGCTGTATAAGGTCACATGGAAACATCCAATATCCGGCCATTGGCATCAGCTGGACTTCATCATCACACGGCGACAACATCTGACTTCGGTTGTTGCAAGGGTTAGACTGAGACCACAGAGAATCTACACAGCTAAACACATATCTAGCTTCAGGATTAATATTATTAAAAAGAAAAGAAACAGAAACACAGTTTTGCATAGAAAATCATCTACTAAGGCAATTAAGACACTGCACTTACCTAGTAAAGATACATTCGTTATATCGATCATACTGAACACTTGATGGAACAAAGCCAGATCATTGAGTAGATGTCACCGATATGTTTACACACATCCCACCAAAAACAAAATGAAACTTTTTAGTATGTTCTTCCACCTTGTACTATAAGTTCCAAATTTAAATAATAATAAAACTACAAAATGAAAAATTAGTAGTTTTATGTAACGAGGAAAGATACGATGAAAATGATTTCAGAAAGAAAATTAACGTAACAGAAATAAGTTGCAAGTGAAATGGTTTGACCATGTTTCACGATTAGCAGCAGACAGGGCTCCACAGAAAGCACTATTGTTTATGTCAGTCCTTAGCAGAACGTTGTTCTCACTCAGCACGGTCCGCTCAATCCCTTGCCAGTCCTGCCACATGCATCCTCATGCCCAACTTGTCTGCAGTGTCCTGTGTCAACTTCGTGCTTGCCCACTTCCGTCTCGCCTTACAGGAGCCGTGTCTTCAATCGCTGTACTTTCATACACGGCGAGAACAATGAAGGACGCCACATCTACTACAATCTAAGTACGAGGTATGCGGTTAAACGACGTACACGTCACACGGTGTATGCTGTGTACAATAGCTTCTTTCAAAACATTAGAATCCTTATCTTTGCTGACCATTGTATTTTAACTATTCCTCTGCACATTTCTGTGGCTTTAATCGTTTGTCTTTGTTGTTGTTTACTCAGTCTCCAGGATCAGGACTTTTGTTTTGCTAACTTTACTGCTATCTCCTTAGGAAACGATATTTTCCATTACAGCTACAATAATTCAAACGGGAGTCAGCTGTTCTGTAATCTCATTGAACCCGCCTCGTATAAGTGGGAGTTGCGGTGGCTAGTGGTTAGCATGCTTGTCTAACGACCCGATGTTCATGTATTCTAATCCCCAATGAGGAAGGGTTTTTTTTTTTTTTAAATTGAACCGGGCACCCGAGTCGACCCAGCTTAAAAATATGCACCAGAAAATTCCCTGGGAAGGAAATGTTACCGAGGTGATATTTGCCACATCGCTCATCGACTGGTCTATCAAATATGGGGCTAGCACAATATACACTGACGTCTCAGAAGGGTCCGCCATTAATTTACTTTTTTCTAGCCGTGTAACAAGAAACGATTTCACAAAGCGCATTAAACATGGATGTGTTTAACAGACACAGTCAAATAATTGAATGTTGTATTTCACACCTTTTCTTCTTCCAGCGCATTGTGTAAACAACAGCATGAATAGAACTTCTCTTTCATTATAATAATTTATTTCTGCTTTTTTCTTTTTCTTCTTCCAACACTTGTGTTCAGCTTTTTATGACAACATCCTGAGTGGATTTAAGCTGTTGAGTATGGTAGTTAATACTTGTGAAAATTGCTTAAAATCCGTGTCTTTATGACTTTCACAGGTGGAGGTAACCCAGGCTTTACAGTGTTTGGTGGAAACGACTGGTGGGCCCGACCAGGTAAGCTGTCAATGTTTTCAGATGTGGATGAACGTTCATTAATTTCATTGTCTCTAGCTTCACTACTGCAAGTATATCAGGTTACAAATTATGGCATTGAATAAGACATGGTCTATAGACCTGAGACGGGTGGTGAGTGTTGGGGCAGCCACTCCGCCTACAGGCATACTTCTGAGACATCGCACATCGCGGGCTCGGATGCAAACCACCAAATGCATATTCGGAGATATTGCGTGCTCTGTTGCAGACCGGCTGCGGTAAAGCTAATATCGTAGTAAAGCGGGTCATGTCCAGTTGTTCCCTTTCGAAGGCCATATAAAAAGGCCAAACTTGTATTTTTGCTCTAGCATGAGTATGTCCGCAATAGTCCCGGGTAAAGAATGTCTTGTTGAAATGCTAGTCTTCATCAGCTGAGTCTTGAGAGGTAAGCGATTGGCCTCAGTGTGGCTTAGAGTTCCGGTGGCCGCTGTCCAGGGTTCGAATCTTGGGTTGGTGTTGGTTGATGAATCCCCTGGGAGACTGGATTTTAAGTCAACTTTTTTTTCGCTGGCTTTGAACACAAGCGTAGTCCATACACGTGCTACTACTTCTAATGTGATGGACTGGTTTTTGCATGTGGATTAGATTTTCCTATTATCAGTGTCCCTCGCCATCAGGCGAATCCACTCCGACTTCTGAGGTACCTGTAATTTACATCACTAAAGTCAAGGACGAGAAGTCAACATTTTAGTCCATATTTTAATACAATGTTAAAAGTGTTTGTTTTTTTATTTTAAAGTTAGATATTCTTTGCAGGACGCTGCAGTCAACACCAGTATTTTACTGCTGTTGTTGATATCTTGGCAAGTATTTACGTTCAGTAGTTTGCCATTGCTTTTTTGAACGACCGGCTCCCATATCAAAACGTTAAAACCAGCGCGACACGGTCTGCTGCTAAATCGGTCGCCGCTGTGTTTCGAACGCGGGTAAGCAGCATCACGAATCGCGTCCGCAACACCATCGCCACGGAGTTTCCATTTACATACCTTAATACATAATGGGGAATAGAGCTACGCCCATATCTCCTGGTCTAGTGGCACGCCTGGGGTGGTTTGGACACTTCAGCACCGCTTGTCTTTACGTCACCCGTTAAATCACCCCTACTAAGTGTATGAAGGTGGATTGATGGACATCATTCAATTGAATGACATTTGTGAATATGTCTGTGTCAAGAATCCAGTCTTTTAGACAGAAGGAACACTGACAGGGGGATGGAGATCATGTCATCATTGCTCCCTGAATAAATGTTGCTCTAGCTCTTACCTTCTTCACAAGTTTCCAGTTATCATCTAAACCCTTTCTGACTGGCGTAGGCGATCCTGCCTCTCCACATCATGCAGTCTCCACTAGCATGTATCAGTTCGTCTGCTGACACCTTGCCGTACCATAACATACAGCTGTACATTGTTAATACTCGCCGCCTTCCTCTATGACTTTCCCCACATATCTGTCCAGTTGTCACATGTAGCAGTTATTCTCTTCTCATGATGTGGCCAGAAGTGACAACTGCCTCATTCTGATGTTTGTTGTCTGTGTCTTAGCCTCTTGCGCAACTCATTTTGATTACTCGTTATCGCTGACCTTGGAATTTACATCATTCTTCTGTAATGGCACATCTCCAAGGTCTCAAGAATATTCATTATTGTCTAGAATATATATGAGGTCCTTAATCGTCGTATATCTTTTCAATGTATTCTGTCAACTTCTTAAAATTAATGTTGTGTCATTCTTCCATTTTAAACATCCTGAGGTATATAATATTCTCTCTCTCTCTCTCTCTCTCTCTCTCTCTCTCTCTCTCTCTCTCTCTCTCTCTCTCTCTCTCTCTCTCTCTCTCTCTCTCTCTCTCTCTCTCTCTCTCTCTCCCTCTGTGTGTGTGTGTGTGTGTGTGTGTGTGTGTGTGTTGACGTATAGAATATGTCTTCCTCATGATTTATCTCTTTCTCTGCCTTTCTGATTCAGCCGATTCTTTTTAGACAGTTGCATTTGTTTACCCTTTCTGTGTATATTCTATTTTATTCTTCCTGATCTTATTTTCCCTTTATTCTTTCATTCATCGTCTGCATGTATTCACGTGCCACCCATTTCGTGTTTGCAATTCTATGCATGGGAGGAATGATTCCTTTTGATGTATGTTGTATTAATTTACGCGATATATCTCTTTGTTCGCCACTAGTCTGCATCATCTCCACGACAGTTTGCCTGTTATGTACGGTAACATTGTAACATTTCAGTGTCTTAATTAATGCTGGGTCTGACCTGACGTATTTCTGGGTCTTCTTCGTGGTCTTATGTTTTAATCTGTTCTTGCCTACAACTCATTCATTCAGTAGCATGTCCTTTGCAGAATCTTGCTCCCATAACAACCTTCCGGAAAAACTCTTGATCATAAGCAAGATATCCCGCGTCCGATACACCCATCTGGAGATCATCCGCCACATCCTGCACCCATCTTCTCTTTGGCCTTCCTCTTCCTCTCTTCCCAGGCATATTTTTTTTTAATTCGCATATCCTTTACAGGACATCGCTGTCAACAGCAGCATCTTTCAGCTGTCTGTTGATTTCTTGGCAAGATTACGCTCAGTAGTTTGCCATTGCTATCTGAGCGGCCGGCTCAGTTATCCCGCAAGTCACCATCGGGGGTAGAACCGCTCCCAGTTCTCGCCCGCTACGAGACTGCGTGATAAACGGGATTACGGAGAAAGTTCCCAGACATATACCCTTCCATTATTGTTCTCTCCAAACTTTCGTGACATTTCAAGTGACCAAAATATTTCAATTTTCTTTGTTTTATCGTTTTTAATAGCCAACCTTCTTCAATATTCAGCTCTTGAAGTGTTGATGCATTTGTTCTTTTCTTTACCCGAAATGAGTGCTGTCATCCACCCGGAAAAGGCGGCTGTCTTGTGGTGCTCTCTGGACAACAGGATTGTAAGAGCTGATGTCCCAAGCCTCGCGATAGATGGTAGAAATGTCAGCAGAGAGAACAAACTGCAGTATCTGGGGATCACATTTGACAGGAACCTATCCTTCAAGGACCATGTGGAGACGGTCGTGACAAGATCTCAAAAGGGACTCAATGCACTTAAAACTATGGCTGCAATGGACATAGAGCAGAGAATGCTTTTCACACTATACCAGCACTTGATCCTCTCAGTAATTGATTATGGATTAGGTCTGCTCACTGTCTCAGAGAGTCAGCTGGTGAAGTTAGAGCGCATACAGAACGAAGCTATGCGGGTCATTCTGGGATGCACTAGAGACACCCCAGTAGTGTGTATGCGTTACATCCTTGGTCTGCCGACTGTTGCTGGTAGGCTCAAGGTGATGCAGGCGAAGGCATACCTGAGAGTAGCTGCAGACACAAACCACCCACTGCATGAGGCGCTGGACGCAGTTAAGGGTCAGCGACTGATAAGAGGGAAATCATGGATGGCTCAGGCGGAGGATAGGATCAGACACGTGTGCCCCTTGGAGAACATTAGGCGTGGAGAGGAGTGGGTCAGAGTGCCAGCAGAGCAGTCAGACTTGTGCAGAGTTATAATCACATTAAGCCGGGAGTGCAGGGAGTGGCCAGCAGAAGTGGAAATCCAGCAACTAATTCAGGACAATGCTCACTCGAGTGATGTGATTATCTACACAGATGGTTCGGTGTCAAGAGGTGAGAGAAGTGGCTGGGGGTTCATAGCCAAAGCTAATGGTCGATGTTTGGGGCAGGAGAGCCTGGCATATGATACCACAACATCCAGCTTAAGAATGGAAGTGGAGGCAGTCACTGCGGCTCTCCGCTGGATGGAGAATACGACACACACACACACACATCGTGATTGTAACTGACTCAGAAAGCATGCTGACGAGGGTGAGGACGGGCAGACTTCGTGCGGAGTGGCTTGCTTCGCTTCGGAGGTCACGGGTGACAAGCATCACCTGGATCTTTTCTCCGGGGCATGCCGGTGTGCTGGGAAATGAACAGGCGGACAGATTGGCTGGCTCTGCAGAACTTGGTGGAGTATTGATACATGACAAGACAGACGTGGTTGCGGCCTTGTGGGAGCACGTGCACACCTCGTGCACACCTCGGAGGAGCAAATGAATTACCATGGTCTGGCAAGAATGAGACAACGAGGAGTGACGAAGGGATCTGGCCGACGCTCAACGCTCAGAGGAAAGGCGAGACGGACTTATAATCAGATTGCTACTGGTACTATTAGTGTTGGAACTCTTCGCTGGCTGCTGAGGATGGGGACGGAGCACTTATGGGAATGCCCCGAATGCTGTGATAGTCGATTCCTAAATCAATCAATCAATCAATCTACCCGAGGTATTCAACAGGATTTCCCTATTAATGCAGTTTCTCCTGATTGGAGTATTTCTGTTTTCTGGCTCTCCCCCCTCTCTCTCTCTCTCTCTCTCCACTCTTCCCCCACCCAGTCCCCTTCCCCTCACTTCAGAACCTTTCTACGCCACTGAATAGAGGGATTTTGAATGATGCGGTATGGGGGTGTTGATATTAAGATAACATTACGCCATGTAGCGCGACACTCAACTTTGATTTATTATCGTATTTGTTGGGTTTAGACAGTTGTGTCGGCGGAAGAATTGCAAGATAAAAGTGTCGCGTTTCTGGTCTCTCTCGTGAACTTGCTAGAAGCATCGAGTAGGTCAGAAAAACGCGGATGAGAGAGAGAGGGGGAGTAGAAAAAAAAGAAAATGTTGTAAATGTAGAATACTATTTGTTTCCGTGTGTTAATTGTTTTATACAACAGCTAGTTAGTTGGTCAACTGTCACTTGGTAGGTACATAGTAGATCATAATGCTGCATGCAAGGATAGGTTGTTTTTTTTTTTTAAATTATGAATTTCATGTTTTGGCATGACAGAACCACTTGACCAATGACAGATGTTCTAAGATATCTCCTTGTTCAAACACTTTAATGGTGTTTGTCCATACTTGATCATCAATGACGAAATATGTGATATCTCAGTGGTCAAACACTTTAGTGGTGTTTGTCCATACTTGACCAGTGACACATGTTGTATGGTATCTCGTTGGTCAAACACTTTAATTGTGTTATCCATCGTTACTGTCAGTGTTTAGACCCAATATCTGAGCACGGAAATGTTTGTTAAAATGAGGGTAGTGGAATGTTGATCCAGACGGGGATAGCTTGAGACCTGATGTTAGTATGATGCGCTACCGTGTAACTTCCTTGAACCCCAGCTGTAACAAAGTCGACCTGCCAGCAAAGATGTGACTAACACAAGCAGAGCGACATGCAGCAAGTCTCTCCCAGTCTTCAAGATCTATACTACAGTCTTTCATTCGGACTTTCACGGTGTCACGTTAGCGGGGGGGGGGGGGGGGGGGGGGGGGGAGGGGGGGGGGAGGAGGAGGAGGAGGAGTGTCCACGGCGAGCTCGCTTGCTTGATTCTAGCTAGGCATAGAATACTTCCTGTGAAAGTCTCTCATTTGATATACGAACAATATGCCGTCAACCTGAGCTGGGATTTGCTCAGCATAGAGTGGGTGATTATCATGCCTGCCCAGGAGATAACTTCATTTGTGTCTATGATCTTGCTATTTTGTGTTAAGCAGTTTCCATAAAACAGCTCAGATGGAAGTGATTGTCTTCTCACATTTCGGCTTACACTGTCCAGGTTTCAAAATCAACACCTGCGAAATGAGATGCCTGAGGAGAGCTGCCAACTTAACAATCCGAGACCGAGTAAGAAATGCCATTATCAGACAGACTGTGGGATCATCACCCTATGCTACATTTATTGAAAGACAGAAGATCAAGTGGTTGGTTTGGCCGTGTCGTTAGAATGCAACACCAGCAACTACCATCACTGGCCTTACATCAAAGATTATCTGCGACGAGACCACGAGGACGTCCAAGAAGAAAATGGATTGACGACATCAAAGACGGAATGACGCTATCCATTGCCGCCCACCGGGCGCTGGAACGCAAATTATTCCTTCCCACGTCGCTTGACGGCAGAAGTGGAAGATGATGATGATGATGATGACAGATAGAGCGGATGCCGTATACACTTTTACGTATATAATGAGTTTGATTTCTCTTCATTCCTAAGCCGCGGATCTTAGTTTCCATAAACCATTCAATGTTTGGCGGCAATTCTGATGTTTACTTCGTCATCAATATGGAGTACTTTCAGTAGGGTGCAGTTAATACATGCAAAACGGTCCACGTACTTCTGTTTCTGGTCACATGTTCCTGGAACTGTTTGTGTGGCGCTTCAGTTCTACTGGTGGAAATGACCACACTAGTTACTGCAAATGGTGACAAATAGATCTATGGTTCACTGTATTTCTGATTCTGAGTCGGAATTAAGAGTACAGTCATCAGCAAAACATAAAGTCACGCAAGCTTGCAGTGTATGTTCTTGCTTGAAATATCCTCATCATTAACATAATTGGCATCTAGACGGTAGCCCACTTCAACACTAACATCACTGTCCTTGAAAGCGCCTGTCAACATTGCAGCAACAACCCCGCTGTAAAGTGTAGGAGTCATGATCCAGCACATTGCAGACTTATTTTCAAAACACAATGGCTGGATTTTAATCGTACATGTCAGTTTCTTTCTTTTATCAGATTTAGTGTACTTTCCGTCCCCTAAGTATGTACTACCTCTGTATTAATTTATCGATGTGTTCACTAAAAATCCGTAAGTTAAACAACCGTTGTCTCATATACTTCGTGCATTGGGACATTTCAGTGATTATAGATGAAGCAATATGACTCGTTTAACAAGCGCCTGTCTTTTGTCAGCATGTCATTTTCTACAAGGATTCTTGACAGTTTATTTATAAATATAATCTGTCTAAGGAATTTTGATCTTCCACTTTTTCCTTACACCCACCTAGTCGCAACTATTTCAGCAAGTATAGTGTTGGACAACTGGGTTAATCAGGGGGCGTACCCCTGCCACTGGTGTAGTGTTAGACAATATATTGATCAGGGAGCTTACCCCTGCCATTGGTGTAGTGTTGGACAACATATTGATCAGGGAGCTTACTCCTGCCACTGGTGTAGTGTTGGACAATATATTGATCAGGGAGCTTACCCCTGCCATTGGTGTAGTGTTGGACAACATATTGACCAGGCGCGTACCCCTGCCATTGGTGTAGTGTTGGACAACCAGGTTCATCACACACTCTTGTACCGTTGTTCTAGTGTTGGACAACCAACTCATAATATGATTTGCGTCACTTCAAGCAGCTCAACAATCGTTAACATTTTGCAAAAGTCTTATTAGTAGTTCCAGTACAGGTTCTTCTTCTTCTTCTTCTGCGTTCATCCGGATTTTTTTTTTCGAATGTGACTGCGTTGTGCCTGTTTACAGCAGAGCTGCGTGCGCTGTACACTGAGTCACGAGGTTATTTGTGTTATCCTAGACACTGCTTGATGGATATCCTGTACACCACCATGTGAAATATAATCGTTATATGTCATTCTAGGCATGTTTCAGAACCACCCATCGGGAAGTTTTATTTCTGGTGTAATATCCATGTTTCATATGTGCTCAGGTGAAAATAGACGGCGATTGTTTGCAATAATGTGATCTTGATGTTTGTCTGTTCGTGCTGGATTCCGCTAGGCTAAAATTGCTTTGTGCGTAGTTATTTCACTTAATTCTGAATTGTTCCTTAATCTCGGGGACTTAAACTACATTGAAGTCTATGGCTGTTTTATATTTACTGTGATTCTTCTCGTGCTATAATGCTATATCCTTTGTTAATTGTTAGTATCTGAGTTTTCTGTGTTGATTTATATACCATTGCTTGTGGAGGTTGATTCTAGTTTGGCTGTTAAATCCTATGAGCATATTCATCTCCAGCACATTGATTCCCAAGTAAACATTGTCAACCTGAGTATTGTGATTGTAACCAGGCAGGGCTACACACGTGCAGTCGTATAGCCTACGTTATGATAATTATTCGTTGTGTCATTCGGTATCACTTTATATTGATCAGTTACGCCTTTCGTGTGAACAACGCGCTTTCTGTTGGGGAAAGTGTTGGGGGACACCATATGTAGATAGAATGGAGATAATGTTACCACTCTGAGGCCGTGTGATGACCACCCTAAGGCCGTGGGATGTACCACGAACATACACCCGGAGCAAGCTAACCTGGTCAAAAAATGTCGTGAGGATATTGAAGAGGAAGTGTCGCAGGTACAACCCAGTTACCTCTCCCCCAAATATCAGGTGTAATTTGACATGGCCAACTACAACACTAACAGGGTTCGGTGTAACGGTTAGAACATTACGTTGAGCGCTGCAGGACGAAGTTCAGTACCAGCTCTCGGCGTTCACTTACGAGAGGAAAAACCTATTCCTCCGTGCACACAGACCTGAAAAATGTGAAGGGCATACACTTCACTTATCGTCATATCCACAGCGGGTTCATGTTTTTGTTTGTTTTTCAACTACTGTATTGTGGTCATTTGGAGGCGGTAGTTTAAAATTGTGGTGTGCTTATAGCTTCAAGTTTGATATTGTATAGTGTGTACTATGCTCTCTATTTCTTTCATTTACTTCCATGAGTGCCACTCAATACCTGGAAATGTATGTCTCGTGTTACAGAACTGCTAGCTAGTGTAATCAACCTACCTGACCAGAAAAAAAAACAAAAAACAGCACTTCCGTATCCTTCCAGCCTGAATTGTTTTAGATTTCGGCCAAGGGTTCCGCGGGATGTAACAAATCAGCGGTTCTTGCGAGAATTAACGAAATTGCATTCACACCGAGGCATCTCGCACCACGGGCTTTCAGATGTCATTTTAACGTCACAGCCTCCGCGGCAGCTGTCGGCAATTGTAACCAGAGCACATCTTGCCGTATCAGCGGATTTGATTAACTGCGGTGCGCCTGTCCAGATATCTGGTCTCATGCAGTATTAACCACGTTAGGCTAGTTGGTGCAACGGCAATTCCATGGGGGCGTAGATTCCATTGTACAACAAACATAATTAGGGAGATAGCGTCAATAGGATGTCGTGCTGACAATGTCGCATGGAGCAGAGTCATGCGTGTGACACGAATTGAAAAGTGGACATGTGTAAACAATGCTATTGTCGACTCGTGTTGTCTAATTTAATTACATGTATAGAATTCCCGGGCAGTAAGCAACCCACCGGTAGACAGCACCGTAGTGCACGTGATTCGTGTAGAAAATAAAGTGTGTACTCAACGTGACGTTACACCGGGAAGCATCGAGAACCTTTGAGGATAGTTAAAAAGCAGAACAGTTCCCAGGTATACTGTTGGCACTCACATAAGACAAACGGAAAGAAGTAAAGCTTTCATGATGTTCATTGGGTTGAGTCGATGTTCATTTCTAGTTCAGTGTCATTAAGGACATCTTCCCACTGCCACAGTTGAGACCGTGTTCTCCGCGTGCCTCCCCCCTTAGGCAGATTGCCTTTCACAGTTGATGGGCGCAGCTGGTCAACATTTTCTGTCGGGGTTTGTTCCGCTAGCACGCTTGCCCGCCGACCCGGTGCCGAAATTGCACCGAGGCGGATTTTTAAAATTTACTTGGGCACCTCAGACCAACCCACTCTAAAAAGGAAGTGTCTTGGGGAAATAAAGACTTTGAAATCGTATTGGCAACACCTAGAGAGCTAAATTAGTTGTATGTCCTTCACAGGACGTAGCAGTTAACCCCAGCATTTTGGCTGTTCGTGATTCCTGGGCAAGTTTTATGCTAACACCATGAAGCCAATATTCTCCAAGGCGTGTCAAAGAGATCCTTTACTTTCACTGCTTCGTTCCCTTGGCCTATGTTTATATATGCACTTCCACAAGACAATGGTTTGTTTGACATTGGGTGTCACCTTCACATAGATGGATTACCTTTCAGGGTTTATGAGACGTGCTTTATTTCAACTGAGTTTAGCCAGCCGACCAAGACTATTAGGGTGTGACGCCTAGAGCCAAAAGTGAGCCAGATAAAGAAATTGGACCCAAGGATTTCTGACCACGCTGAAGAATTTGGTGTCTCCCACCTAGAGGTGCTACCCTCTCTCTTTTTTCGGACACCTCGGAAAGAAATAAACACAGGAGTACACACTAGACAACGAAATCAATACACAGGAATACATTTCTCATGTTCTGTATCTTTTATTCCTATGTCGTTCTCCACTCTTGGATCATAGACCTGCAAACATCTTGTTTACACGCAAACCTTGTGTCTGTCGCTATCACCGGGAGCTACCTCCATGTCATTCCCATATTCATAGGAGTATAGACCCGTAATTAATTATATAGTCCAGCTAAAGTTATGCTATGGAGGAGCCTCAAGGTGGTTAGTGTACTTGACTTTTGCTAGACGGTGATTTGCAATAAAGAATGCGAACATCGTCAAAACGTTCAACGGTCTAGGGATTGCACCAATCCAACAGTGTCAAGAAGTAGAATATAAAAGGTGATCAAGGACTCGAAGCCGATATTAAAAATGCTGAGGCAATATTTATTTGCCTAAGTCCAAACTTGTTACACATTTACAATCCAAATCATCAATTCCGATTTATTGTTACCGTGCCTGTTGTGGCCAGATGGGACGGTAGAGAAACATTATTAAATATGTATCGTAAACTGTTGAACATATTAATTATTCATAACTATCATGTCCCGACACTTCTGTCCTTCACCAATTTCCTATGTGTCAGCTTGCTGTGACTTACTGAATCCCATTCTAATATTGTCGCATCTGTCCGCGGCTTTCAGGCCGATATACATCATTCATTAATACTCTCGTCCTTCTTTCCAATATTTGTTAGCCATCAGAATAAATGTCCAGCCAGTACATAAGTTCTCTTCTTGCCGAGAATCGAAACGTGCTGCCTCCTCTTTCAAGCTCTAAGATCTGACTGTTTGTTGTTGACAATCTCTCTGACGTTTTCTCCTTTTTACGTCACCTCTTTGGTTTCTCGTACAAGTTGGTTCGCGACTTTCTCCCCAACTCTCCTTTACGTCATTTCTCCTGTACTGCTACTTGCCAACTTTCGACAGCCAGTGTTCCATTCTGGGTTCTCAGAAACAGGCAATGTTTCATTCTGGGTTCTCAGATACACCCAGTGTTCCATTTTGGGGTCTCAGAAATATGCAGTGTTCTATTCTGGGTTCTCAGAAGCAGATTTTGGTATCTCAGAAATAGGCAGTGTTCCATTCTGGGTTCTCAGAAACAGACAGTGTTCCATTCTGGGTTCTCAGAAGCAGATTTTGGGTTCTCAGAAATAGGCAGTGTTCCATTCTGGGTTCTCAGAAACAGACAGTGTTCCATTCTGGGGTCTCAGAAACAGGCAGTGTTACGAGGGTAAGTTAATAAGTAAGTCACAAATGGCTGTAGAAAAATAACTAAATATGATAACAATTTGAAACCAGTTTATTTTTATAGATACATTGTCCCTTTATTTCTCAACATAATTTCCATCAACATTGATGCACTTATCCCATCGTTATATCAGTCCTCCCAAAACGGCGGTATAGAACTGCATGCTCTGTTTTCTAAACCACAGTTTCACTTCACATTCAACTTTGGCGTCATTAGTGAAATGTCTCCCGCCAATGTGATTTGTCAGTGTTTATGCTGACAAATGATTGTCCCGTAAAGCGGTTGCATAGCTGGGTAGAAAAAAAATTACGAGGGTGAGTCAATAAGTAAGTCACACAGTTCTGTACCTTCGGTGGGTTTCCCATTACAAACACAGTTTTGGAGAATAGAAAACTGCACCAAGATCAGTACAGAACAACTTTCTGTCATAAACCTATGCACTACCATCAAGGTATTGTGGTATTTTTGCATTCAGCTTGTTGGTAAAATCCTGCCTCAGCGTAAACATGGCCAACAGTTTATTGTAAAATTTAAAAAAAAAAAAGTTTAAATAAATAATCTGAAGTCAGAAATACAAATCGCCCGTTAACTCTTGAGGTCAGTGAAATAATGTGAGAAATAAATCAATGGTATTAACTGACACTAATTTAAAACAGGAATATACTGTCTAGTAATTTAGAGTGTTTGGTTTGTCCTACACCTAAATACACTTATTCCTTTAGTGCAGTGCTTTTAACATTTGGAAGTTAACACATTCATATCCCAGTGTGCAAATAGCATTATCTTTGGGTGTCAAACTTTGGAAGTGTCCAGCTTTGGGGTTGTCTAACATGGGATATCTAACTTTGGGATGTCTAACTTTGGAGGTATCTAACTTTGGAGGTGTTCAACTTTAGGGTTGTCTAGCACGTTCTTTGGTGTGTCTAGCTTTACAGGTGTCTAACTTCAAAAGTGTATAATCTTTGAGGTATCTAACTTTGGGGTGTCTAACTTTGATGTGTCAAACTTTGGGATGTCTAACTTTGGATGTTGCTAACTTTGGATGTTGCTAACTTTGGAAGTGTCTAACTTTGTTGGTATCTAGCACTTTCTTTAGTGTTTCTAGCTTTAGTTTCTAGCTTTGGTGCGTCTAGATTTGGAGGTGAAATGTTTGAATCTGGTGGTTTGCATAACTCTTAATGTTTCTAGTGTGTTTAGTTTATCCTCTAATTTCTACTTCTTTCCTATGTTTTCTATAAGTGTCAGTTTGTGAATGCATTTCTTGTGTTATTATTTTGTATGTGTATGGAACACTTTAGTGTATGTTTTTATGCGTTTGGAACACTTGAATGTATGTTTCTTTATATATGTAAAGAATGACGTGTGTATGTTTCTGTGTGTCTGTGAAACACTGAGTGTATGTTTCTGTCTATATGTACAGTACAGAATTATGAGTGTATGTTTCTGTCTATATGTACAGAATTATGAGTGTATGTTTCTTTCTATATGTACAGAATTATGAGTGTATGTTTCTGTGAATATTTGTGAAACACTGAGTGTATGTTTCTTTCTACATATACAGAACGATGTGTGTGTGTGTCTGTGAGTATCTATGAAACACTGAATTGTATCTATGAAACACTGAGTGTATGTTTTTATGTATATTTGTGAAACACTGAGTGTATGTTTCTTTATATATGTACAGAATTAGTGTATGTTTCTGTGTGTACCTGTGAAACACTGAGTGTGTTTCTTTCTATATTTACAGAATGATGTGTGTATGTTTCTGTATGTATCTGAGAAACACTGAGTGTATGTTTCTATCTATATGTACAGAATTATAAGTGTATGTTTTGTGAATACTTGTGAAACACTGAGTGTATATTTCTTTCTATATATACAGAATGATGTGTGTATGTTTTTGTGTGTATCTATGAAACACTGAGTGTATGTTTCTGTGTGTATCTGTGAAACACTGAGTGTGTTTCTTTCTATATATACAGAGATGAGTGTATGTTTCTGTGTGTATCTGTGAAACACTGAGTGCATCTTTCTTTCTATATATACAGAGATGAGTATGTTTCTGTGTATACCTCTGAAACACTGAGTGTATCTTTCTTTCTATATATACAGAATGATGAGTGTATATTTCTATGTGTATCTGTGAAACACTGAGCATATGTTTAAGCTAACAACGTTTTCACTAATGTGCGAAGCTAGCAGCTAAATTAAGAACTTTAGGATGTAAATAGGCACCAGAAAAAGATTCAGCTGACAGTGGCCAAGCTAATCTGGTTTTGTCTTATTGATTACACCTCACATATTGGCCAGTTCTTATATGTTCCCACTGCCATTTAGTGACACTTGGTTGTCTGTCTGTCTGTCCCCCCCTCTCTCTCTCTCTCTCTCTCTCTCTCTCTCTCTCCTCCCCCTCCCTCCCTCCCCCCTCTCTCTCCCCCCCTCTCTCTCACCTCCCCCTCCCTCCCCCCTCTCCTCTCTCTCTCTCTCTCTCTCTCTCTCTCTCTCTCTCTCTCTCTCTCTCTCTCTCTCTCTCTCTCTCTCTCTCTCTCTCTCTCTCTCTCATATGTATATACTCCATGATATATTTTGTATTCTTTATCTGCCAAATTTTCACAGTATGTTTTCTCCTCCTCCTCTTCTTCTTCTTCCCTTCCTCCTCTTCTTCTTCCCTTCCTCCTCTTCTTCTTCCCCATCCTATTTTCTTCTTCTCTTCATTCTTTCTTTTCTCCTGGGGCAGGAGAGCCTGACATATGATACCACAACATCCAGCTTAAGAATGGAGGTGGAGGCAGTCACTGCGGCTCTCCGCTGGATGGAGAATACGACACACACACACATCGTGATTGTAACTGACTCAGAATGCATGCTGACGAGGGTGAGGACGGGCAGGCTTCGTGCGGAGTGGCTTGCTTCGCTTTGGAGGTCACGGGTGACAAGCATCACCTGGATCTTTTCTCCGGGGCATGCCCGTGTGCTGGGGAATGAACAGGCGGACAGATTGGCTGGCTCTGCAGAACTTGGTGGAGTATTGATACATGACAAGGCAGATGTGGTTGCGGCCTTGTGGGAGCACGTGCACACCTCGGAGGAGCAAATGGATTACCATGGTCTGGCAAGAATGAGACAGCGAGGAGTGATGAGGGGATCTGGCCGACACTCACGCTCAGAGGAAAAGCGAGACGGACTTATAATCAGATTGCTACTGGTACTATTAGTGTTGGAACTCTTCGCTGGCTGCTGAGGATGGGGACGGAGCACTTATGGGAATGCCCCGAATGCTGTGATGTCGATTCCTAAATTAATCAATCAATCAATCTTTTCTGCTGCTGTGATATATCCTCCCTCTTCTCTTCTTCATTGCCATAATCTACAGCCATATAGCAGTAATTCCTCCTGTTTGCTCTTAACTTAATTTACTTGATACATACAGCTTGTTATTGTTGCCTACAGCTTACAGGTACAACAATTTTGAAATCAAGGGAGCTACTGAAAGTCATTAGTGATCAAGTGAAACTCCTATTTGAGGCAAGAACTGAGAATGGCTGGTCTAGGGATCTGAACTCACACATCCTGTATCTAGCAGTCAGGGTGGCCTCTAACTTGTTGCTGGCATTAGAAGACAATGATGGACTGTTCATTTATACTGGCCAGCAGTCCAGTATGTATGCAAGTGTAACGAAGGATGTCCTGCAGGTCATCAACAACCTTGTTCAAGTAAGTTCAGCAGTCTTGTAATATCATCATGATCAAGTGTCTTGTTGACTAAGGGGAGGGGGGTGTTAGACAAATTAGAATTTATCATATGATGATGGGGTAAATGGATTGGAGAACTTGGTGACAACTGGCAAGATCGAAGGAAACAGACCAAGAGGCAGACCGAGAGGAAAATACCTGGATGGCTTGGCCACATGGCATGGACGAGACAGGAACACTGAGCTGATCCACGACACTGATGATCGAGTGAAATGGCGAGTCATGACCACCCACGCTTCCCGGCATGGCACATGATTGATTTATTGATTGATGGGGTAAAAAAGGTATCATGCATTATATTTACACACATTGACAGAAAAAAAAACCCAGCTAAGTTTAACTAGAGAATCCTTCTGGAATCTACATGGCACAATAAATAAGGAAATCCAACAACCACAACCACAACCACACACACGCACAGAGAGAGAGAGAGAGAGAGAGAGCATATAATAGAGATAAGTATTAGGGGAAAGAACTAGAAGGGATTACAAGAGATTACAAAAGATAGGAGGGCTTAGCATAAGTTTGTTGATGGATAAAACACATGAGAAGAAAGAGGAGAACGGACGGAGAAAATTTGTTTAGATTTCTAAGTTTTAAAAATATTAGTTTAGATTGTGTAGTTACACACTTGAAAACCAACGCAATTAATAAATTTATAATGATGATTGTTGTAACATGTTGGATGTTTGTACCATGAGAGCATTCATCATGGTATTGCATTGTTTGTTTATTCTCAGTTAGAGCTGCAGTTTCATTCTCTTGGGGAACAGCCACTGATCCTACAAGACCAGTTTATCAATCTGAATGCGTCACATTACAGTCTGTATCACTTGTCACCATTGGCAATGAATGGAGTGCGGTTCCAGTTACCTTCCAGCCTAGAAAAACTGCTGAGAGAGCATCAGGAAGAAAATGCTACTGCTTCCACCGGAGACATTGTTGTGAAAAACAGCCAGCAGCTCTCAGATTATGAGAATCTTCATCTTTGCTTCCAGGCTCGTGCCCTTTCTTTTCCTTCCAATCCATTTGCTTTCTTGGCAAGAGAAACAGACTTGGTAAGTTACCTAATTGGTGATATTTCTAGTTGTTTTTTTCTCATTCTTTACATGTATGCCCTTGTTTTTCTTTCCTGTTTTATTCCTATGCTGATTTTTCCACCTTCCTCTTTGTCACCATTTTATATAAAGTTTGTTTTTGTTTGTTTAGTATCAGCCTGTTCCATGTGCAAATTTTAATCTTTTTGTCACTTTCTTTTCATGTGTGTGATTTGTTTATATTTATTTTTGTCTCATTCTTTTACTGGCTCTGTGGTGAAAGGGTTACAAATGTAATTCATAATCCTGCATACTGTGTTTGAAACACAATTGTTGATGATTTGGCAGCAGATCGCTTTGCATTGGTTTTCATCACAATGGTATCCGTGCCAGCAGTTCAGAAAGCAATGGCAAACAATGCAAGAATACCAAGAAATCACAAATGGCTAAAAAATGCTGAGGTTGACTGTAACGTCCTGTTAAGGATATGCAACTAACTCACTCATTCTCTTTAATGTGCTTGTGTTTAAAAAAAAATCTTTTTGTCTCATTATTTTCAAGTGTATGTTGCTGATGTATGTGTGTTATATGTCTGCATGTAAGTATTTATGCAAGGGGGTGTTTTGTTTTAGTGGGCCCCTCTCCCTTCCCTTCCACACTCTTGTCATGTGCTTCGCAACCCGTGTGCTGTGTGTGACTGTACTGAAGAGAAGCCCATAACTTGTTGATACAGAGGCACAAATCCACATGTGCTCCCATGAACATGGATGAATTAAATCACACTCTGGCTATTAACCAGAGTGCGCAAATGACAAGTACAGTGATGTTCTACCTATAACTCATCACTCTGATAGAGGCAGTGTTTGAAGTTGCGCCCCGCTCCCCTTCCCCGAGTATTGGAGACCAGCCATTGATTCAGTGTGTTACCACAGTTGGTATTGATTTTCCCTGGCAGGTGGGCCACTTGTTTTAGCCAGACCTGTGTCCCAAATCTATTAGCAGATTGATTGTTTCATGGCTGCTAGTATGTATTCAAACCTGGATTTACTCATGAAATGATAATGAAGAAGATTTCAAGCTTTGTGTTATTGATTGTTAAACATTGCTATTCATTGTTGGAGCTTTTGTTTGTTTTCAGTACTGATATATTTTAATTTTTTTGGGGGGTTAGATTAATTGTTTCTGTGCTAGGTGGTTGTTAATTTAACTCTTTCCATCCCGTGAAGTGTTACTTAATGTTCGGATGTGAAGAAGTTGAAATATTAACACTCTGGGCCCAAGGGAAGTTAATGTAATGATAGACCTAGAGTGTTGATGATAGAAATAAAAAAGAGGCTAGTGAAATATTTCGGCTACATTAAAAGACATAACACTCTTACGAAAGCCACACTGGAGAGTAGTGGTTGAAGGCAAGCGGGAGGTAGGCAACGATACAAGTGGGAAGATAACATCAAGAGATGGATGAACAGCAGTATGACAGAAGGTACAATCAGGGCGAGAGACAGACAATGTTGGAGATCCATTGCAGCCAACCTTCGTTGTGGAGACGACACCTGATTGATTGATTGATTGAATGTAACAACTGACTGGGACAGAGGGTGCGAAGCAAAGTCTGTTATCGATAGCGTGAGAAAAGTCTATGGATAGTGTGACTAATAAATATGCGATGAGTAGTTTGAATTGCCTTAGACGAATATGGAATAGACCAGGTCAGCAGATAACTGAACGCAATATTTAATGCTGGAGATATACCTCCTGAATTATGTAATTATATATTTATTGCAATCCTGAAAAAATCAGGAGTCTTGGAATGTGATCAACATCGAACAATGAATATAAGGAGCCACATCATGAAGATTTTGCTAAGAATTATCATGCAAAGAGTTAGGTAGAATATACAACCTGAAATAGGAGAAGAACAATGTGGGTTTGTAGAAGGCAAGAGTACAGTAAACGCTGTATGTATGCTGAGAACATTAACTGAACATTCTATAGAAGTAAACAAAGACCTACACCTTTGCTTTATTAACTTTGCTTTATTGACACAAAAGCTTTTGATAAAGTAAGACATGTCAACATGATAAAGATGCTTGCAGATCTACAAATTGATGGGAAAGACCTTAGACTTGTAAAAAACATATATTGGAAACAACAAGCTGCCATAAGAGTTGATAATGAAGTAAGCCAATATCAGCCTATTAAAAGAAGTGTGAGACAGGGATGTGTAATGTCTCCAGATCTGTTTTCCCTGTACAGTGAAAGTATTTTCAGAAATATTGAAGATATGGAAGGAATCAGCATTGGGGGACGATGCATCAATAACATTAGATATGCAGATGATACAGTCTTGATTGCAGACAATGAACAGAATCTGCAACATTTAGTAGATGCAGTTGTTGCACACAGTGAACAACTAGGGTTAGAATTAAATTGTAAGAAGACACAGATTATGGTCGTCACTCATTCAATGATTCATTCAGTTGCATGTCCTTTGCAAAACCTCGCTCCCATAACAACCTTCTGGAAAACCTCTCGATCATAAGCAAGATGTCCCGCGTCTGATACACCCATCTTGAGATCAACCGCCACATCTTGCACCCATCTTCTCTTTGGCTTTCCTCTTCCTCTCTTCCCAGGCATATACCCCTCCATTATTGTTCTCTCCAAACTTTCGTGACGTTTCAATTGACCAAATTATTTCAATTTTCTTTGTTTTATCGTCGTTAATAGCCAGCCTTCTTCAATATTCAGCTCTTGAAGTATGGATGCATTTGTTCTTTTCTGTACCCAAGATAATCTTAGAACTCGTCTATAACATTTATATTCAAAGGCATTTATGCGCTGTTCAGCTTGTAAGTGGGGATAGCACACATCCCTACTGTAGTTAAAGTAAGCTGCGATCAACTTGAGCTTGTTGATATCTCCATAGAGCTTGTCCTCAAATGAAGCAGACGTGAGCCAAAATATGTTTCTCTGTTCTGCATATATTGGTCACTCCTGCAGCAAATGTTTAGCCGTCATTTTACCAGTTCCACAATTACACTCATTGGTATCTCCTATCATTAGTTGATTGAATAAGTGGTATTTCTGTCTGTTATGTTCTGTGCAGTGTCTGAAGATTGCCACTTGTTCACTTCATTCGAGTTTGTAATATGCATCATCTTTCTGGTGGCCTGGATGCTCTGATTCCCATTTGGTTCTATAAGTGCTTTTTATCAACCTCTTTGCCTCATTATAGGTTATGTCTATGTCAGGCTGTGGTAGTCGTCCGCCCTCTTTTGCTAGTCTGTCAGCCTCTTCATTTCCAGGTATACTACAGTGTGATGGGATCCACTGTATTACAACTTTTTTGGATTTCTGACATAGACCATGGAGTGCTGCTCTTAGGTCTGCTAGTTCTGTACTGTTTTTGCTCTTCAGTATTGAGACAGCTGACTTTGCATCTGTGAAAATAGCTATTTGCTTCTCTTTATTTTCCTCCACCAAGAGCATTTCTGCTGCAGTTTTCAAAGCCTCCATCTCTGCTTTGAAGTTACTTGAAAATTTTCTACTTGCCACTGTGTTTTTTTTAAACTCCTTGTTTTAAATTTAGGAGATTTCCTCCTCCTCCATTTTCTATTGAATTTTTGGCTGATCCATCTGTATATGCATGGGTCCAACTGCTACTTGGATAATGTTCTTTTATGTAGTTTAGGGCTATTTTTCTTCTTTCTGTTTCATTCTGAATGTTCTTTTTCTCAATACCAGGAATGTTTTCTATCATCTCAGGCAGTTGTTGGTGTCTCCAAGCTGGGAACTTCTGTGCATTGTTAATGGGTTTGACTGTTGATATGTTAAGTATAGGATCTGCCCTAATCTTTCGTTTTGCGGTTTCTACAAAGTTGCCACGCTTCAGCCTTCCCTTTCTAAAATCATTAAACCTATTATACATGGGGTGGTCTGTCAATCTTCTAAATTGTTCTGCTTGTTGTTGGGTCTATTCTGCATTGGTTGTAAACAAGTGATTTTTTTTCTAGTTGGTTAATAGGCGTTGTCTTAAGCTTCCAGTTATGATCCACATTCTTTGATTTTGGACTTCTTTGTTAAAGTTTGACTTAGCTGCTATTGCCCAAGCTGCGATGCCATATTCCAGTACTGGCCTCACCCGTCCAGTGTATAACTTCTTGAGAACTTTCTCATCTGCTCCCCACATTGTACCAGCAAGCTTTTTCATGATTGCCATTCTTTGCCTTGTTCTTGTTCGATTTTTCTCAACCTGTGTCTTCCATGTCAGGCGACGATCAAAGGTAACTCATAGATAGTTTGGATTTTCCTCATGGCGCAGTATTTTTCCATTTAATACCATCTTAGGGTGCTGAGTTTTATTTGAAAGGGAGAACACTGTGCATGTTGTTTTCTCCTCACTTATCTTCACTAGCCATGATTTTGACCAGTCCTCTAGCGCTAATGAGGCTTGCTGTATTCTGCTTTTAGCTGTACTAATATATTCTTCAGATGTCCATATGGCTAGGTCATCTGCAAAGGAGGATGTGTGTACTCTGGCTGGAAATTTTTCTATGATGTCATTTAAATATGTTGTTTTGACACTTAATAACGTTTTAAATTTAATGAGTTAACTGTTCAAAATTCTCACAAGAATACCTTAGCATTCCCCTAATTAATTGAAAAATGTTTTGCATCTGGGTTTTGAGAGTTTTTTTGGCATACAGGCTTTCCCATTAGTATGGTGTGTGGCCTCCTCTTGCATCGATCAGCGACTGGCATCTCCTGTCCTTGGATGCAATCAGACGTCTGATGTGGGGCTGTGGGATAGCTGCCCACTCTACCTGTAGAGCTTTGAACAGATCATGACGATTGGTTGCAGCATCGCGGCAACAAACACGTCATGCAGCTCATCCCAGAGGTGCTCAATCGGACTCATGTCTCGAGACAGGAATGGCCAGGGAAGGGTGAGAATGTTGTTGGCAGTCAGGAACTGCATGGCCAACTATGTACAATGAGGTCTGGCATTGTCCTGAAGAAACACAGATCTTTGGGCAGCCAAAAGTTGAAGGACATGGGGGTCGAAGAATTTAATTGCTGTATCGTTGCTCATTCAAACCTCCTTCAATGTGCACCAGTTGACTCTGTCCATTGTAACTGATCATTCCCCACACCATTGCACCTCCACCACCATGCGGCAGAGCTTCATCAACACAGTTGTGGGCAAAAACCTTCATTTTGCCAGCAATAGACCCGTCTCTGTTTACCTGATGCTGCAACACAAAGAAAGATTCATAACTAACCCAGACACGTCTCCATTGATTGTCTGCTGCCCAGGGACGATGCTGGTTGGCCCAAAGAGGTCAATTTTGGCGATAGCGTCTTGTAAGGACAGGTCCTCGGTGAGGTCATTGTGCCCGAAGTTCAGGGTCACGCAGTCTATTCTGAACATTTTGATCAGACATATGACATCCTGCAGGCAATGACTAGGCAGCTGAGGAAACTTTTGTAAACCTGTCTCTCAGGTGACGAAGCCGAATAAAGCGATCCTCCGCTGCTGCTGTCACTCTGGGTCGTCCACTCCAGTGCTGGTCTTCAACTGGGCCAGTGGCTTGGAACCGGTGCCAAAGTCGACTGATGATACTCTGATGCATGTTTAGATGCCCGACAACCTGACTTTGACTTCTGCCAAGACATGTGACAATTGCTGTCAACACAAGGCCTACTGTCAACTACTTTGCAAAAGCCATTTCCCATAAGATGTTAAAACTACACATAGGATCTCCTGTTTTTCGCCCTGATTCGATATGCTTAGGTAGGCATTTAGTCTCATTCACCAGCAGATCGCCACCTCTGTGGCGAAGGGGTTATGAATACAATTTATAATCCTGCATACCGCTATCGAAACCCAGCTGTGGGCGATTTGGAAGCAGACTGCCTTGCGTTGGTTTCCCTACAAAGATATGGGTGCCACTTGTGCAGAAGCAATGAAAACCTACTCAACGTAAACTTACCAAGAAATCACAGCCACAAATGCTAGGGTTGACAACCACATCCTGTAAAAAATATGCAACTAACAACGAAAACAACAACAGCAACAAAGCCAGTAGCACAGGTGGATGTGTGGGTTCATTATTTCATTATTTGCAACATTATTATATTCACCAGCATGATATTGACCATGCCATCATCAAGTGCTCATTGGTCTACATATATGGAGCGCGCACCAAATAACCTATATATCTGTGCACAGGAGCCCTTAACTGGTTGCTTAATATATTTTCAGGTTCAGTCGGAGTTAGCGTCCCTGAATATCTACAACTGTTTCGGGAATAAAGAGATCAAAGTTCAAAGTTTACCAGATAAAGACATGGTCAATATGATTATTCCAAGAAAAGTGCACCTAGTCACAGTAAGTTTTCCATTTTCCATATGTTTCTACAGTTTTACTAGAACATTTTTTATTTACAATTTTGATGGAACATTTTTTGTTATCAGACATGTATATTTTAGACATGTATATTTTCTTTATCTATGATACATTGCCTAGTCAGGTCATAGTCAGATATGACAACTACCGTATGATAGTAGACAGTTAAAGCGCTTTCTGATAACACCGAATGTTGGGTGGTTTTCACCAAATGACATCAGGTGGAGTGCAATTGGGAGGGTACTAGCCTTATTCTAGTGCGAGGCATTGCAACCTAAGACTAAATGTCATGGTAGGGCAGGCCAGGCCCCAACCTTGGTCGGCAACAGCAGGTCTAGGAAAGAAGCTCTGACAGGCGGGCAGTTAGAGCATTACTTTTATGATCCAGCAGCTTCTGCAGCATGTCTTGTTCCAGGTGTATTGGTGTTACCTTTCCTCTGGAGTAAACTAGGCTGAGAGAGGGATCATGCTGCATGGGCAACACATGGTCTCTACAATTCAGCCCAGACTTTGTGCTATGGAGAGGTATAAATCCATTTTACAAACGATTGTCTGTCAAGACGGCAAGGTGCCGGTCGTGAAATAATGCAGATTACATGTTTATGTAGAAACAGTGATTAAAAGGTTGTGCTTGTTCATCTATATCTGTACATAATGAATCCACTCATTTCTGGTATGCTGTTATAAGTCATATATGTCAGGGAGACAAACATGCGTCAGGATGTAAGGATATGTCTGGTAGAGCCAAAGACATTTCAAGGCATTGATCCAGACAGATTTTGAGGCCTGAAGTATCTGGTTGTGAAATTTGTTCTCTTTTCCACGCCAATAGCCTTATTTTTGAGATTCATCTACGGCTGACATCTTGCATGTGGAATTATGGTCATGATTATTAATAATGGAGTACTGAAGGTGCGTCATGAAAGGCCAGGACATAAATGAGACTTGTCTGAGGACATTTGTGGTCATGTTATGAGAAGAGGGAAAACTGGAATATATGTTCATTTTTGGAAACATTTGTGTAATGAAAAAAAAAAAGGGGGGGGGGGGGGTGTGTGTGTGTGTGTGTGTGTGTGTGTTCCTTAAATCAAGCCAGTAAAACTATCAATATTTTAATTGTTATAGGATATTTAAGAGTGAGATTTGGGTGGTTGGGTGTAGATCAGAAAGGAATCTCTAGAGTATTCATTATTGGCATATTTATTTTATTTCAGAACACAACCTTCAGAAAATATTATTTGAACAAAACAGCCATGAATATTCATCAGATGAATGCAAGTCTATCACATAATTATGAAACCACACATGACTTCAGGGAACTGGACAAATACCTGCACATCCACATCCAGCTTCAGCCAGTGCTTGAAGGTCTCACATTTCCTGTTATGGTCATCGTCAGGTGAGATTCCTAGCTATTACTCTTTTCATGATGACCTCTTCCTCCTCTTCTTCCTGTTGTCCTGAGAGGGGCGGGACATGAATGGAGTTCTGGAACCAGCTCTAGTTTGTGCCTCTTACAATGTGATTGTATTGCCTTGGTTATACCATGTGTATGAGAATAATGTAAGATTTGTTGTCCTGAGATGCTTCCACTGATGGCTTTATCTGAAGATTGCCTGCAGAATTTGTGCATGTTGAGTGTGCCTGAAACCTTGGCTCAGACCTGGACATATAGAAGGTGAGCAAAGTTTCAGGTGTACTCACTGTGTGCTGGTCCATCACAGAGCTGTGAGACGTCCAAGATTGTAAGTTGCTTTTACTGTTTGCATTTTATTCAGGCATTTAAAACTAAATCTCAGCACTTCTTTGGATGAAACTGACCAGTCACATGTTATGTAAATACCTCTGTACAGTTTTATAGTCAAGCATGTGAGTTATCTACCGGGTAAATGATTATTTAGCGATGTTTTTTTTTTTTTGGGGGGGGGGGGGGGGCGCTCTGTAGCCAAGTGGTTTAGCCACCTACCTCATGCTGTGAATGTCGTGGGTTCATTTTCAGACCGTCATTTGGTTCATGACAGCAATTTGTTCTGAGACCCCTTGGGGTCTACAGAGCTCGTGTGCAGTGTTATATGACAGGCCCCTATGCGGAAAGAAGACTGAGCCACATGGGATAGAATATGGGGCAAAGAAGCCAATCCTCCTGCCTGTTACCCTTATGTCTGTATTGTCAGGATCCTCTTCTTTTTGCAGGCCTTATGCTGCTGATAGACATTTGTTTTTTATAATTGTTTTTTGCTTGTACATTCTATGGCTTTCTGTGATACAAATTAGAATAACTGGCAGTACAATGGACAAGACACCATTTTTGTTCAGGTATCACAGCTGTTTGTGGCAAAGGGGTGGTGAACATGATTTGCAATCCCACATAAGAAATCAGCTGCAGGCAATTTGGAAACAGACTGCCTTGCATTGATATTTAACAATGGTATGAGCTTCGGTCATTCAGAAAGCAGTGGCAAGCTACTGAACATAAACTTGCCCAGTAAATCACAAACAGCCATAAAGTGCTGGAGTTGATTGTGATATACAGTAACAGGACTGTGTAACGAACTTAACAGTAAGTAGAATCACAGAGGTACTTGTAACTCAGAAGGTGGTCATGAGCTTATGAGATCACGAGGAAATAGTTGAGATCCCATGATATAAATCATTTCTTGTAAAAGAATAGGTTCAGTTGTAGGGCAACTCAGGATAAAGTTAATGTTAGCTGTTCATGTTTAAAAAGATGTCATCAAATGTCATGCCACATTCTTTATCTTGCACAATTCAGTCAGGGACCAGTTTTCAGCTCATATCCTTCTGGAACCTTTTGTCTAAGTCACCCGTTGCTTCTGTCTTTCTTTTGTCCATATGAATTAAAACTGCCAGCTGTCACAAAGCATGCAGAAACAATCTTGTCTATATCTCAGTTCTGTAATTAATTCAGGGTTTTCATCTGCTAATCGAAAGACATTTGTTTCAGCACGTCTGTTATATTATGTGTTTTAAGTGTGTGTACTATAATATATGCAGGCTTTTTTCATGTTATTTGTGACGATGGATTAATATACTCTTGGGTCAGAAAGTCTCCTGCGTGGCTTGTTTCTTTTTTAATTCTTCACCTGTTCTAATAGTTCTGTTCACCTGGTTGAAGATAATGATTGATAGTGCTTCTTCACTTAAGGCAGTCATTAGACTATTCTAGGCTCTGAGGAAAAAGACTAAACGATACAGGATAAAACTCAGTGTAACAGAGTTGATCTTCTCGCTTTTAAATCCTCTTTTAAACTTTTATCAGACTTTTTTGTTCAGGTTGTTTACGCTTTTAAATCCTCTTTTAAACTTTTATCAGACTTTTTTGTTCAGGTTGTTTACGCTTTTAAATCCTCTTTTAAACTTTTATCAGACTTTTTTGTTCAGGTTGTTTACGCTTTTAAATCCTCTTTTAAACTTTTATCAGACTTTTTTGTTCAGGTTGTTTACGCTTTTAAATCCTCTTTTAAACTTTTATCAGACTTTTTTGTTCAGGTTGTTTACGCTTTTAAATCCTCTTTTAAACTTTTATCAGACTTTTTTGTTCAGGTTGTTTACGCTTTTAAATCCCCTTTTAAACTTTTATCAGACTTTTTTGTTCAGGTTGTTTACGCTTTTAAATCCCCTTTTAAACTTTTATCAGACTTTTTTGTTCAGGTTGTTTACGCTTTTAAAGTAAGTTAGTTAGTCACGGTTCCAACTTTACAGCATCGGGTCATCCCCATTATGCTCTGTTCCTGTGCCAGTGAATATTACACGAAATGCTCTTCACTGCCACTATGTGAAAAGTGGAATAGACAAGAGTCTTGACAAGCCAACAGTCCACACAGGTACACTGTGCATAATGCCGCCGTCAGAATGCCAACACAAAAGTCAACAACAGAAAACACAGATTATCGTCGATGAAAGTAGTAGTCACTAGAAAACTAGCAGCCACACATTACTACATTAAAAGTCGAGAGGATCGACTTCATTGCCCCAGGATTTATCCCATATGGCTCTGGGCCCCTTCAACAGGGCGGCCCACTGAAAGCATCGCACGAACACTAACTCCAGTGATGACCCCCAGGAGACTCTCTTTAAAGGTGTATTTGTGTACATAGTCTTGCTTCTACCCTTTATGAGCTACCCCTAGTTTGAAGGAACTAGTTCTCTAACATCCAGTCTCCATCTATTTGTCACCAGGATAACACCTTATTTACAGCTGTTATGAAGTATAAAAAGGTGTAAATATAATCTAAGTATAATCTTTGAATCATAAAGGAGAGGGGAATCAAGAACATAAAACAAAAATAACCTTACCGCCTATCTGTCAACACCACCACCATCATCATCATCATCATCATCATCATCATCATCATCATCATCATCATCATCATCATCATCATCATCATCATCATCATCATCATCATCATCATGTGCTCTGCCAAATGGCATGGGTATTCATATTTCTCCACATATTTTGATCCTTAGTGTTCTGGATCAACACTGTCTATGATATTCCTCCATGCCACTGTCTTAGGTCATCCAGCATCATTTCTCTGGCTCTGTCCCTACCCCTTCTTCCATTGATATTTCTAGTTTTTTTTTCCAGTTCCTCTCTCTGTTGTCATTATGTGACCAAAGAACATTTCTTTGTCTCTTTCTTGTGGTTGTATATAATGTTATACATTCATCAGCCTGCCTTTGCTGGAAAAAAAAGTAAAGTATTTGCTGTGGATAACTTGTTTCTTTAAAAAAAATTCATATATGTAGCATTTTTTATTAACATCTATTATAAGAATTGTTTGGAAGGTCATTATATTTAAGTGTTCTTGTTTTAGTTCAAGTGATACCCCAAGTAATCTGAGTCAGCACATCTTCAAGCAAGTGTATAACAAAGAAGATATCAAAATACTGTTATCACCAGGAACTTTTGAGAGTGAGTCAATGATTTCGCCCATCATGCTTGCAGTGTAAACAAACTTTTGTAACGACTGTGTAAACTACAATACATTTCACATTTATCTTGTCTAATCAAGTTATTTAGCCCACAGACTGGTATGAAGTCTTTGAACAAGTGACTCCACTATAATTCAAACCTTTTGTCTGCCTTTAAACATATTCTTAGGAAATTGTGATGGTTTCCCCTGTCATCCACAATCACTTAGGACAGGGATGGGCAAACATTTCGTGCGGAGGGCCGCATTGACAAATGTAAAGCTATTGGCAGGGCCGCATATATATATATATATATATATATATATATATATATATATATATATATATATATATATATATATATATATATATATATCCATTTTGTTTACAGCAACCTATCACAATAAGTAATTATTAATTATTTATAGGTTATTAAGCAGTATAAATAACTAATTATTGCAATTTTATTTTACTTATACACTTATACATTATATTTGACAATATGGACAAAAACTTTTACTAATTTGTTAACACGATTTTACAACTTGTTATTATAACAAATATTCTTTATTATCTATCAATGGCTTTAATTTAGACACACACAACTACATTGTCACTACAGTTGTTGATTTCTAATGAGATGTATGTAACTGCTTGCAATTTTTGACAATATTCTTGAAATCTGGAGCAAGTTTACTTGTTGAAATTCGCATGACAGCATGCAAGTTGCAGTCCGACAATAAAGACCTATTCTTAGATTTGTTGATCTTCAAGCAAGAGAATGCTTGTTCGCAAATGTATGTTGATCCAAATAATGATAAAAGTTTAGCTGCAAAGTTTTTCAAGTTGGGAAATGATTCTTGTGATAAAGATCCATAGAAATCCAGCAAACCATCTGACGTGAATTTCTCTTTCAGGTCATGATCTGCTTGTAAGTCAAGCAGCTCCAACTGTATGTCCTCTGTGGCTGTATCAGCTTCTGCACTAAAATGGTGAACTGAGAATATTGAACTATGGCTCTAATTTCTTGAAATCTTGGAATCTCCATCCAAATTCTTCAATCAATGCATCTAATTGGGCTTTGTATTTTTCAGTCATTTCACCAGAAATGGTTTCTTGTTTCAGCAAAGGGAAGTGACATAATCTTTTTTCACTTGCTTGTCTGGAGAACAGTGAGAGTTTTGCCTGAAATGATTTTACATATACATACAATTCATGTGCAAACACACCATTGCCCTGAAGTTTGACATTCAGTTCATTTAACTTTTCCATAATTTCAATGGCAAACATAAAGTCTAATTGCCACTCTTTATTGACAATGTTAGTATTAAAGTCACATGCAATGCCCTTCATCTCTAGGAGCATCACTATTTCTTCTCTGAGTTCCCACACTCGCCTCAACACCTTGCTGAGACTCAGCCATCGAACATTGGTGTGGTTCAGGACATCGGAATGTTCAGTTTCCAAATCGTCAAGTAGTGACTTGAACTGTCTGTGATTAAGTCCTCTTGATCTGATGAGGTTGATGGCACTAACAACTGGGTCAATAACATGCTTGATATTTAAAACAGTTTTACACAGACTTTCTTGATGAATCACACAGTGAAGTGGTAATAATGTGTGGTCTGGATATTCTGCTTTAATCTTATCACTTATAAACTTTACCAGACCTTCATTTTTTCCAGTCAAAGCACGAACTCCGTCAGTTGTAACACTTGCCATCTTGTTCCAAACCAACCCAGTTCTTTCAATACAGTTAGTAACAGCATTGAATATATCATGGCCTGTGGTTATGTTTTTGAGTGACTCAACACTCAATAACTCTTCAGTGAGTTTGAAAGAACTGTTTATCCCACGTATAAATATCAATAATTGGGCAGTACCATGTACATCGATACTCTCATCCAATGCAAGAGAGTACCACAAAAATTTTTTACTTGCATCTTGAAGTTTATGCATCAAATTGTCACTGATCTTGTCAACACGTCTTACCACAGTTCTCCTTGATAAAGTAATGTTGTTAAATCTGTTTTGTTTTGTTCTGGACACATAATGTTTGCTGCATCTAGCAAACATTCCTTGATGAACTCGCCATCAGAAAATGGCTTGTTCTGTTTTACAATTCTGTGTGACAGGACAAAACTAGCTTCAGTTGCAGCATCTTGAATTGAAGACTGTTTAGTGAAAACAGTTTGCTGTTTCTCCAAATTTTTCACCAACTCAAGGCATTTCCTTTCCTTCTCTTCGGTCGTTAAATTGTATCCGAAATCGGAATGTTTTGTTTGATAATGTCTTTTTAAATTGTACTCCTTGAAGACAGCCACTGACTCACGACACAACAAGCAAACTGATTTGCTACCAACTTTTATAAAACAGTACTTAGTTGTCCATTCATCATTAAAAACACGGCATTCATCTTCAATCTTACGTTTGTTATTGACACTCATCATAACGGTACATGAAATTCTGTAAACTTCAACAAAATAACTTAAAAACGAATTAAAAATTTTTATTTCTAAATGCCCTCGCGGGCCACATAAAATCACTTGGCGGGCCGTAGTTTGCCCACCCCTGACTTGGGATATAAATGTGCGTACTGCAGGTATGGTTTCAAATTGTTGGGACTTTTCCCAGAGCAGCGGTGGCTGCAAGTTGTAGTCTAATCTTTGCAATTTCCAGCTGTGGAAATATTCATTAGTGTATGTTTATTGACAGTATTTTTGGGGACATATTTTTAGAGGAAATGAGTGGCCAGACGGTTAAAAAAACTTGTCTTTCATTCACGGAGGAATGGGTTATAGTCCTCAGTAAGGCAAAGGAGGCTTGCTTGTAAGAGATAAGCTCAACCTTAACTTGCACAGCATGACTTTCATAGTGTATGTTGTAAGTTAGTGAAATTAGTATATGTTTTAAGCTAGCATAATGATTATATGTTTTAAGTTAGTTAAATTAGCATATGTTTTAAGCTAGTGTAATGACTATATGTTTTAAGTTATTGAAATTAATATATGTTTTAAGCTAGTGCAATGATTATATGTTTTAAGTTATTGAATATTAGTATATGTTTTAAGTTAGTGAAATTAGTATACGTTTTAAGCTAGTGTAATAATTATATGTTTTAAGTTATTGAGATTAGTTAATGTTTTAAGTTATTGAAATTGTTTTAGGTTATTAAAATTATTATGTTTCAAGCTAGTAAAATTAGTATGTTTTTAGGTTATTGAAACTAGTTCTGTATTTGAGGTTCTTAAAATTAGTGTATGTTTTAAGCTTTAGAAATTTGTCATTATAGGATAATGGGGAACTGTGATAGTCTGGTTGCTAACTCACTTGTCTATAAGCCTGATGGTCATGGGTCCAGTTCCCCGTTCCCCCCTCGAGGCAGGGATTCTTTTAAAATTGACCTGAGCTGACCTGCCTAAGATGGATCCCAGTAAATGTTCTGGAAAACACAGGCAGCCGCATGGCACTGATCACATCACCCTTCATGTGCCTGTGGGTCTGTACAAATATGGCACCAGCACCATATACCCAGTATACCTCAAGGCATGAAAAGGGGGCCCTTTACTTCTTGGGCTAGATTATTTACCTTTACTTCTTGGGCTAGATTATTTACCTTTACTTTACTTCTTGGGCTAGATTATTTACCTTTACTTCTTGGGCTAGATTATTTACCTTTACTTTACTTCTTGGCTAGATTATTTACCTTTACTTCTTGGGCTAGATTATTTACCTTTACTTTACTTCTTGGGCTAGATTATTTACCTTTACTTTTTGGGCTAGATTATTTACCTTTACTTTACTTCTTGGGCTAGATTATTTACCTTTACTTTACTTCTTGGGCTAGATTATTTACCTTTACTTTACTTCTTGGGCTAGATTATTTACCTTTACTTCTTGGGCTAGATTATTTACCTTTACTTTACTTCTTGGGCTAGATTATTTACCTTTACTTCTTGGGCTAGATTATTTACCTTTACTTTACTTCTTGGGCTAGATTATTTACCTTTACTTTTTGGGCTAGATTATTTACCTTTACTTTACTTCTTGGGCTAGATTATTTACCTTTACTTTTTGGGCTAGATTATTTACCTTTACTTTACTTCTTGGGCTAGATTATTTACCTTTACTTTTTGGGCTAGATTATTTACCTTTACTTTACTTCTTGGGCTAGATTATTTACCTTTACTTTTTGGGCTAGATTATCTACCTTTACTTTACTTCTTGGGCTAGATTATTTACCTTTACTTTATTTCTTGGGCTAGATTATTTACCTTTACTTTACTTTTAGGCTAGATTATTTACCTTTACTTTACTTTTTGGGCTAGATTATTTACCTTTACTTTATTTCTTGGGCTAGATTATTTACCTTTACTTTACTTTTAGGCTAGATTATTTACCTTTACTTTACTTTTTGGGCTAGATTATTTACCTGTACCGGTCTCTGTGGTTGCAGTTTGTGAGCTCGTATAACTGGGTTTGAATCACAGCGGTGCTGGTTTTTTCGAAAAAGGTATAGGGACCGGTCGTTCAGAAAGCAATGGCAAACTACTGAACGTAACACTTACCTAGTACATCAACAGCAGTTGAAAATGCTGGTGTTGACTGCAACGTCCCGTAAGGGATACGCAACAAAAAATTTTTTCAAATTTACCTTTACTTTAGGCTAGATTATTTACCTTTAATTGTAGGCTAGATTATTTACCTTTAATTGTAGGCTAGATTATCTACCTTTAATTGTAGGCTAGATTATTTACCTTTACTTTACTTTTAGGCTAGATTATTTATTTTTACTTTACTTTTAGGCTAGATTATTTAGTCCACTTTAGGTGGACATGACGTGACTGATTAAATAATGGTGAATTTGTCCATTGACACCTAGGTGGTAACCAATATTACATTGGTCTTGTGGATGCCTCTTTCAACAAAGGCAGACGACGCAGCAATGAGATTGAAGGTCGTCACTATACACTGAACATGTGGTGGGGTGCTTGTGTGTACTGGAACCACACAGATAACAAATGGCACGGCGATGGCTGCAGAGTAGTGCAGATAGCAACTGTAGATGCACTGCACTGTGGGTAGGTTGGAGACAGTCTCATACAGATGTGTTTAGGGAAAATGCATAACATGAATTTTTATGTTAATTTTTTGTCAGTGTGTATATATAAGCCATAATGTGATAGTTTTGGTAACAGTGTGGCTAACACACTCGCTTACCAGCCCAGTGGCCATGTGTTCGAATCCACATCGACGCAGTTTTTAAAATTGATGTGGCCACTAGGTCAACCAAATCTGAAATTGGTAGCAGGAAATATTCTCGGAAGTCAAGGCGGCTCCTGTGATATTGACCACATCATCCATCAAGTGCCAACTGGCGTATGAATATATAGGGCTAGCATCATATACCCAACAAACCTCAAGACATACACATGGCTTCTTGATTTATATGCTTGATAAAGCAATGACTGACCACCTTATTGATTTGGGTTCAATTCCCAATTGAGAAGAGTTATTATCTCAAGCTTATATGGCGTTGGGGTTACATAAAACGGGTATATCTGAGATTTCCTTGGGGTGGAAAAGAGGTGATGGAGAAGAGATTTAATATCTCATATCACAGGTCTGTGGCCAAGTTCTGTTACTGTATGCCAAGTTCTCTTTGCCACAGACTGCCAGTGCTTTGTATTTGTGTATGCCTTTCTAAATGTCCATCAAGTTTTATTAAATGCATCTGGGCTAAATTATGTCTTTTACCAGGTCTCATAAAAAGCAAATTATAGGCTATATTCTAGTATCAGACTTCCCCGGGAAGGTTAACCCGGTCAACAAATGCCCGCAGAAGTCGGATGTGTCGGCCTAACGGCGCAAGAACGCAGCTCTGCTGTAAACAGGCACAACGCAATCACATCCGAAAAAAAAACTCCGGATGAACGAAGAAGAAGAAGTATCAGACTTTATTCTGTGGGTTGCTGTGTGTTTTTTTTTTAACTGTAGAGTCTTTCTAACGCTGTTGCTTTCAGTGAATAATTATTGGCCTTCGACATAGTACTCATAACGAGGAAGAAATTATGTCTGTTATCGTTCTCTTTGAGGCTGAATGTGCTTGTGCTCCAGCTAAAGTTACTCAATGTGCCACTTACAAATGGCAATAAACTGCCGCTTCGTATACTGCTTTAACATTGACCCCGGCAAGTGTTGTAGAATGTGAGTGTTATTGAGTGTGAGAGCTAGAGAGAAAATGCTTGTTTCAAATTAGTTGTTTTATGGAGTATAAACATTTAACAAATTCATTTTGTGTTAAGTTATATCCAGTTTTCAGATGTGGCCAACTCGGTTTTTTTTCTTTCTTTATTGGGAAGTTATTTTTTCATAAAAATATGTAAAGTTAACTTTTAACATGATCAGATTCATTTGATGGTGACTTCCTTAGTTTGTTTAATTTTAATATGATTATTTATCTGGTATTTTCTAAGCTCTTTTGACTTATTCTTTTCTCCCACAGGTGTAACCACTTAACAACATTTGGAGGCTATTTTGAATTAATACCTAATGATTTGTCCTCACTTGATGTCAATGAGTTTTTCAGGTACAGTATTGTTAATCTGCATTATCTGTCTGTGAGTTATTGTGATGATTGTTTGTTTGACTGTGCATCCTCTGGAAGGCTGAAGTCTTAAGTTTGGTGCAATGATGTTCAGGTCGCTAGCTCCCAGATAAAGGTTTCCATCAGAATGCATTTGGTATAGAACAGTGGTTCTCAACCTTTTTTGGTCCATGCACCCCTTCACCATATGTTCAGAGTGTCATCCCCCCTTCCCTTTCGTATTTCCTCCCTATATATCCCCCCCTCCCCCAACACAAAATATGTAAAAATTTAAGCTAAATTAAATAATGCATACTAGAACAAGTCTAGACGTCTTCATAAAACGTGATTTGCGGGTCTACTTACATAATAAAATGAATTTCAGAAGGGCGAGAAGTACAGAACTGTTTAGTGTAGAGGAAAAAAACAATATCAAGTAATCAGTTCTTGTATTAACACAATCTTGAAATAATCTTAAACCCCCCCCCCCCCCCCCCCCCCCCCCCCCCTCCCCCCTCCCTCCACGGTTGATAACCACTGGTATAGAGCATTTCTTCCAACCCAGTACCGAATTACCATTTTCACAGGTACTGTATTGCAAAAGCAGTCCTTTCCCTCTTCAAACTCAGAAACCAGCAGGATACCCAAAACGTACTAGAAATTTACATCTGAGGAGAGGCACAGTTACCCTTGGGATCTTAACTAGACTGGGCACCCAGCTTGTGGGTATGCCACACTATGAAGAAGGGAGCCGTGGCCAGACAGTTGCTAGCATGTTGTCTGCCGACCTGATGGTCATCTATGCTAGATGGAAGTTGGGGATTGTTTTCAGTGATCTGAGCTCCCATGTCAGGCAGCCTAAAATAGGTTCCAGGAATTTGCAGGGAAGTAAAAACAGTTGTAGTCATATTGATCCCATTGTCCTTTCGAGTGCTGAATGGTGTAAAGATATTGGGCTAGCACAATATGTGTGGTATGCCTCATGGCGTGAAAAAGGGTCCTTTAGTTTTCTTAGTTACACAGCCAACAGGTGCTCCAAGGTGTTGCTCAGTGTGTGACCTGATCCTGTTGTGCTGATAGGTGATCACTCTCTTGTTTGTTACAGAAATAGGAGTCATGTTTCAGTAAGGTTTTCAAATGTCTGTTTTTAAATGTTTAGCCCCCCTCTGCCGTGCGTCCACCTTGACGAGGTAGAGGGGCTTGCGCGTTCCAATGACCCCAAGAGCTATGCCGACGGTAGCACAGCTACTGGTAGGGTCACCCATGTCGGACAGGTCAAGGGAGAGGGACCAGACCAAGCGACGTACAAACCTGCTGCCTTGTAGGTAGACTGGGGACAGTCAAAGGCTAGGGAAAGCATCCCGAACAAATGCTTGTCGAAATCGGATGTACTGAGCCACAGGCTTGACAAAGAAGTGCAACGTAACTTTATCATTTCATGATGCCACAGATGAAAATTAATCGTTATGGTGCTAATCCCGTGAAGTCCCATCAGGCGGTGATAGTGCCGGGCCCCCTGCCTCGAGGGGGTCCACCCATGACTACTGGTGGTCACCTTCCCCTGTGCTGTGGAGTCAAGGCACAGAGGAGTAGGTTAAGAGCTATTGACCAAACACCCCGGACACTCAACATACTACAATGGAATGCCGAAGGAGTTTATAACAAGAAAGCCTCCCTAACACAGCGTCTTCATAAAGATAGAATAGATGTGGCATGCATTCAAGAGACACACCTCAACGCCAATCGCACATTTTCAGTTCAGGGATATCAGGCCACACGTTTCGACCGCGAAGGACACAAAGGAGGAGTTGTAATACTTACACGAAATACAATACCTTGCAGCGAAGTATCTGTGATCTCTGACAACCAAACGGAAATTATAGGTGTTGATATAATGATAAAGGACGTGAAAATAAGAATTTACAATCTGTATAGCCCTGCAGATAAGGATCTTACACTCTCAAACATGGAAATAACTGACACAAATTGCATTGTTGTCGGAGACTTTAATAGCCGTTCAGAAAGATGGGGATACCCAGATACTGACAAAAGAGGAGATGAAGTGGAGGACTGGGAAATAGACTCAAATCTCCATCTACTCAACAAAGCGGATGACACACCGAGCTTCTACTCCAGAAGATGGCTTACCACTTCTACTCCAGACTTAGCTTTCTGCACAGGAGACATCCTCCACAAAATCGATCGCCATGTGCTTGACCAATTAGCAGGTAGTGACCACAGACCAATCAAGCTTGTAATAAATATGGAGTATGTTCCACAGGAGCAAAAGCCTTTGCCCCGTTGGAATTACAAACGAGCAGATTGGGACAGATTTGCCATACTAACAGACAAATATTGTGAAAACATAAATACACGATATGGCAACATGAAGCAAATGGTGGAAAGTCTAAACAGAGCAATAATACAGGCGGCCACTGAGTCTATTCCAAGAGGAGCGAGGAAAAATTACAAACCATACTGGACTGAAGAACTACAAATTTTGGAGGACAAAGTTGAAGATGCTAGGAAGACCGCAGAGAGAGAACAAACAACTGAAGCGAACATCTCTCTCAAAGCCATCTCAGCAAAATATAAAAGAACAGTAAATCAAACAACAAGAGATTGTTGGAGGAAAAAAACAGAAAACCTGAATTTTGACAGGGATGGAAACAAACTATGGAAACTAGTGAAAGCCATGAACAATGAAGGACCTAGAAACAAACAAATAACAATTAAACAAGGAAATGCCTTGCTTACAGGAAAAAAGGCTGCAAATGCACTAATGGAAAACTATGCCAGTGCAAACCACATTGATATTACAGCCGAACAGAAGAAAGCAATCAAAGATAAACAGATACATCATAGATATACAGAGACAGCAGCAGAATATATGATGGCAAATCTAACAATGGAAGAAATGGAACAGGCAATGAATACCCTAAAAAAGAAGACATCACCAGGAAAGGATGGAATCACAAATGAAATGCTAATAGGACTAGGCACTAAGGCAAAAAAGAAACTACTAGCAGTCCTAAATTACAGCTGGAAGAGGGGAATAGTCCCACAGGCATGGAAGGAAGCTATACTAATACCAGTCCCAAAGAAAGGAAAAGACCTGGAAGAACCAAATGGCTATCGACCTATCAGTCTTCTTAGCTGTGTAGGAAAATTAATGGAACGCATTATCAATGGCAGGCTAACATGGCATCTGGAAGAAAACCAACTCTTAACACCTCACCAAGCAGGATTCAGAAAGTACAGATCCACTGAAGATCAAATAACCTATATAGCTCAGGAAATAGAGGATGCCTTCCAAGAGAAAAAGCACACACTAGCGGTCTGGATAGATTTAGAAAAAGCATTTGATAAAGTATGGAAGGAAGGACTGAAAGTAAAACTGCAAAAAATGCATGTTTGTGGGAAAATGTACAAATGGATCAGCCACTACCTTGAGAACAGAACTGCCAGGACAAAAGTACAAGGACAAACCAGCAAAATGATGCTATTGGAGCAAGGTGTCCCCCAAGGAGGAGTTCTTTCACCAACATTATTCCTAGCATATATAACGACATCACGGAAAATTTTCCAGCCAGAGTACACACATCATCCTTTGCAGATGACCTAGCCATATGGACATCTGAAGAATATATTAGTACAGCTAACAGCAGAATACAGCAAGCCCTATTAGCGCTAGAGGACTGGTCAAAATCATGGCTAGTGAAGATAAGTGAGGAGAAAACAACATGCACAGTGTTCTCCCTCTCAACTAAAACTCAGCAACCTAAGCTGGTATTGAATGGAAAAATATTGCGCCATGAAGAAAATCCAAACTATCTAGGAGTCACCTTTGATCGTCGCCTGACATGGAAGACACAGGTTGAGAAAAATCGAACAAGAGCAAGGCAAAGAATGGCAATCATGAAAAAGCTTGCTGGTTCAACGTGGGGAGCAGATGAGAAAGTTCTCAAGAAGTTATATACTGGACGGGTGAGGCCAGTACTGGAATATGGCATTGCAGCTTGGGCAACAGCAGCTAAGTCAAACTTTAACAAAATAAGTAGAGTCCAAAATCAAGGAATGCGAATCATAACTGGAAGCCTGAAGACAACGCCTATTAATAAATTAGAAAAGATCACTTGTTTACAACCAATGCAGGATAGAAGAGATAGCAGAGCCCAGCAACAAGCTGAAAAATTTAGAAGATTGACAGACCACCCTATGTATAAAAGGTTTAGTGGTTTTGGAAAGGGAAGACTGAAGCGTAGCAACTTTGTAGAAACTGCAAAACGAAAGATTAGGGCAGATCCCATACTTAACATATCAACAGTCAAACCCATTTACAATGCAGACAAGTTCCCAGCTTGGAGACAGCAGCAACTGCCTGAGATGATAGAAAACATTCCTGGTATTGAGAAAAAGAACACTCAGCATGAAACCGAAAGAAGAGAAATAACCCTAAACTACATAAAAGAACATTACCCAAGCAGCAATTGGACCCATGCATATACAGATGGATCAGCCAAAAATTCAGTAGAGAATGGAGGAGGAGGAATTCTCCTAAATTTAAAAAATGGAGTGAAAAAAACACATTCAGTGGCAACTGGAAAGTTCTCAAGTAACTTCAAAGCGGAGGTAGAGGCTCTGAAAACTGCAGCAGAAATGCTCTTGATGGAGGAAAATAAAGAGACGCAAATAGCTATCTTCACAGATGCAAAGTCAGCTGTCTCAATACTGAAGAGCAAAAACAGCACAGAACTAGCTGACCTAAGAGCAGCACTCCATGGTCTATGCCAGAAATCCAAAAAAGTTATAATACAGTGGATCCCATCACATTGCAGTATACCTGGAAATGAAGAGGCTGACAGACTGGCAAAAGAGGGCGGACGACTACCACAGCCTGACATAGACATAACCTATAATGAGGCAAAGAGGTTGATAAAAAGCACTTATAGAACCAAATGGGAATCAGAGCATCCAGGCCACCAGAAGGATGATGCATATTACAAACTCGACCGAAGAGAACAAGTAGCAATCTTCAGACTCCGCACAGGACATAACAGGCTGAAATACCACTTGTTCAACAAACTAAAGATAGGAGATACAGATGAATGTAATTGTGGAACTGGTAAAATGACAGCTAAACATTTGCTGCAAGAGTGCCCAATATATGCAGAACAGAGAAAGATATTTTGGCCCACACCTGCTTCATTCGAGGACAAGCTCTATGGAGATATCAACAAGCTCAAGTCGACTGCAGCTTACTTTAACTGTATTCAGGTTGACATTTAAATGTACATGAAGAAGTATTTAGACTGCCACACTTAATACCACAGGCATGTCGGTTACACAAGCCTCCCAGAGGCATGAAATGGAATATTGCTTGGATAGCAAATCCATTACGTGGAAAGTCCGAATCGAAAGCTCACTGTGTGGGCTTCATAAAAGGTGGAAAAAGTGTCCTAGTGGCACAAAATGGAATATTGCTTGGATAGCAAATCCATTACTGTGGAAAGTCCGAATCGAAAGCTCACTGTGTGGATGTCATCTGCAAACAGCATTCTTCTGGCTTCTGGAAGAACAGCCTATGGTGAACGGAAGGCCCAATATACGGAAGTGAGGCTAAGCAGCCATGTGCAGGACGTGACGATTCCTTGGGTGAGCCCAGTACCAGAGCGCTGTGTGTTGGCTCTGCAATTATGGAAGCCTCCTTGGATGGCGGGGAATGCCCATGGTCTGCCCCTGCCTTCCCTTGAAGGCCGACCAGGATGCCTTTGGCTGTTCTATATGGGCCAGCTGGGATGGGAGATAACACCGCAACAGTGAGAGTCTAACGTCCTAAGAAACCCCCCGGGAAGGTTAACCCGGTCAACAAATGCCCGCAGAAGTCGGATGTGTCGGCCTAACGGCGCAAGAACGCAGCTCTGCTGTAAACAGGCACAACGCAATCACGTCCGATAAAAAAACTCCGGATGAACGAAGAAGAAATGTTTAGCCTATGATTGAGGGGTTAGCCCACCTCTCACATTGTGGGACATGTTTTCTTGTCTGTACGCCATGTGATGACTTCCTGGGCGTTGACTTTAATTTTTCAGCCTAGAAAACCCTCCTAGCAGACACCAGCAATGGTGTAATTGTTATAATGAAAATGTGCTTGTCATTTTACAACATGTTGTGTTTTATATTATGACACACGTGTTGTCATTTGTGTTATAGACTATTGAAAGTTATATACTACCATAATTACATTGGCTAAAGATAGTTTGTCTCATGTCTTTTGTGAGACTTATTTGAGGAGACTGAGAGACTTTGTGAGACTTATCTTGTGGTAAGAATGCTACTTGTATTTTACAAAGGCATTGATGTAAATAGCTCATGAAAATGTATTTTCTGAGAAATTATGTTGTTGTTTAACCTCTTTTGCCTGGCTTTCCTACAAAATCATAGAGCTGTATTTTGAGTTTTTAAGGCATATTTGAGTCCATACAAATGACTACAGAAGACTAATCAAAGTTAGTATAGATGGACTGGTGATATGGTTTCATTTTATTAGACTGTTTAGTGAACAGTGTAAAAATAGAGAGAGAGGAAGATGGAGCCCATGTTAGGATTGTCTTGTTTTGCTCTTTATACCTCATTGGGACATAGGCTGCCAACCAGCCTTCTCCTAGCCATCCCATTCTTAGCTATCTCGTCCTTAGCTATCCCGTCTTTTGCTATCCCATCCTTAACTATCCCATCCTTTGCTATCCCATCCTTTGCTATCCCACCCTAGCTATCCCATCCCTAGCTATCCCATCCTTAGCTATCCCATCCTTAGCTATCCTGTCCTTAGCTATCCCATCCTTTGCTATCCCATCCTTAGCTATCCCATTCTTTGCTATCCCATGCAGCTATGTCCTCCCCATATTATTCATTGCTGTCACTGCTACTCTTCCCCATGCAATTTTCGGTTTTTAGTTCTAACTTGACATTTGTGGTTAACTAGTTATAAAGCATTGAATGACTATAGCCATGCCTGGCTAGTCAACTTTTAAAGTCATTGAATGGGTTGTTTCAGACACTGACACTATTTTAAGGTCAGTGAATCGGTTGTTTCAGACACTGACACTATTTTAAGGTCAGTGAATCGGTTGTTTCAGACACTGACACTATTTTAAGGTCAGTGAATCGGTTGTTTCAGATACTGACACTATTTTAAGGTCATTGAATCGGTTGTTTCAGACACTGACACTATTATAAGGTCAGTGAATGGGTTGTTTCAGACACTGACACTATTATAAGGTTAGTGAATCGGTTGTTTCAGATACTGACACTATTTTAAGGTCAGTGAATCGGTTGTTTCAGAGACTGACACTATTTTAAGGTCAGTGAATCGGTTGTTTCAGACACTGACACTATTATAAGGTCAGTGAATCGGTTGTTTCAGACACTGACACTATTTTAAGGTCAGTGAATCGGTTGTTTCAGACACTGACACTATTATAAGGTCAGTGAATCGGTTGTTTCAGACACTGACACTATTTTAAGGTCAGTGAATCGGTTGTTTCAGACACTGACACTATTTTAAGGTCATTGAATCGGTTGTTTCAGACACTGACACTATTATAAGGTCAGTGAATGGGTTGTTTCAGACACTGACACTATTATAAGGTCAGTGAATCGGTTGTTTTAGACACTGACACTATTTTAAGGTCAGTGAATCGGTTGTTTCAGGCACTGACACTATTATAAGGTCATTGAATCGGTTGTTTCAGACACTGACACTATTTTAAGGTCATTGAATCGGTTGTTTCAGACACTGACACTATTATAAGGTCATTGAATCGGTTGTTTCAGACACTGACACTATTATAAGGTCATTGAATCGGTTGTTTCAGACACTGACACTATTACTGTGGAAGCCTGCTTCAACTTTCAAAAAGTCACAGCTGATGTTTTGATACATTCACTTAGTTAACTGAAATGACAATTCTCTGAAGTCCAACAGTGGATTCTTCAAAATATTGAAAGAGCATCAGATTAATCTGGATATAGACCCTATTTTATGAAAGAGATTATGTATTTGTAATTACCATATGTCAATATTGAAGACGTTAAGGTGCATATGTTCGCATTGAATACACGTGGCTAATGGGTTGTGGATGCAGTTCGTAATCCCATATACCGCGTTCGAAACACAGCTTCAGGCGAATTGGCAGCAGACCGCCTTGTGTTGAGTTTTTGAAAAATGGTATGGGTACCGGTCTTTCAGAAAGCAATGGCAAACTACTGAACGTAAACTTGCTAAGAGATCACAGTAATAGATATCTTCATATATATATATATACACTTAGCTAAAGTACACCAATGTTAACACACATGGTTGTTATTTTCAGTTTACATGAAAACCCAGTGGCTGTAGTTCTAGTGGGTGTAGCTCTCTTGGTGTATATTGTTCTGGCTATAATTCTCCGCCAAGCTGATATCCATGATTCCAAGAAAGGTAACTGTGTTTACCTTCAGGACAACTCTGTGACACATCGCCAGAAGTATGAAGTTTTCATGGAAACAGGCTGTAGCAGAGATGCTGGGACAACATCAAAGGTATTTGTGTATATAATTTGTAACATACATATTTATGTGGTGAAGATATTTAGTTACATAGAATATTGTTCTTTGATGTATGTCACTCATTTTGAGTAAATCTTCTATCTTCTTAGAACTTTAACCCTTTGAATTCTGTTTTCTGTGATGCTCTGATACATTGTCTGAACTGTTAATAGGAAAAATTCAAACTGAATTTCACCACCTCCATTGATTACCTGCTGCCTTTGTAAATTCACTGAACAAATTGAGTTCAGTGTTCATATTACATGCTTTCTCTTCATTTCATTAAAAGATCAGCCAATCTTTTAAACCTTCTGTTATTTGTATAAGATGTATTCCTGGATAGTACATAAAGTGGGTTTATAGTGTATAGAGAAACAGTTCCTCTCACTGATGTATTAGGATTCTGGAGCCAAAGAGTTACAGTTCTGATAAGTTACTGACATAATCTACTATAGCTGTTAAAGGTGTAAATTGCAATGTACTTTAAAATGATATTTTAGAATCGTATCATGGCAATACCCTCATTAGAAAACAGACTACCCTCATTAGAAAAAATGTCTACCCTCATTATAAAACAGTATGCACTCATTAGAAAAAAGTATAGTCTATTCTGGGTTACTCATTAAAATTGGTAGCTGAAAGCAATAACACACATATAGAGATATTGTATAAAGAAAATAGATCTTTTTCAGCAAATAGCGAGTAAACTACATGGTGATGATCAGGACAGAAAGTGACAGTGAAGACTAAATATACACATTGATAGTGTGATTATCAAACTATGTGGTTAATACAGATTCAGTGTTGGGTTCTGGAAGATAGATAGAAAGCAGTATACTTTCATAATCCCAGGCAGATTGAAGGCAAACATTAGTCTGAAACAGAATTAGTATTTCTGCTTGTTTGTTGTTTGATTTCTTCTTGTAACATCTGTGACAAAATATTGAACAGAAAATGTACATGATTACTGACATTTTGGCAATATGTCCCCTTTTTCCCAACAGATAAGCATTATTCTGCATGGTGAAGAGGGTGTCTCAGAAACCAGAGAGCTCATCAGTGATGAGAATTATCCAATGTTTGAAAGGAAGTCCAGGGATAGATTTATTGTTACGTAAGTTGTGTTTTGAAAAGGATAATGTGTTGTCCTGGTGCATGTAACATTTGTTGTTTAACATTTGCTTGAGGAGCTGGTGGCTGAGGATGAGGACACCTGTCTCATGTATCAGAGGACCCAGGGTCTGATCCTTGGTGAGGCAAGGGAATATTGTCTATCACAGGGTTTCTGAAACTGGTTTCACTCGCAACCCATTTTGATCATAAATGTTTTGCAAAAACAATAGGTAATAAGACTATGGGGAGCCATAGTGTTAGTAGTGCAGTGGCTGATATGTTTGCCTTCTTACCCAGTAATTGTGTGTTCAAATCCCCATTGAGGCAGATTTCTTAAAATTCACCTGGGCTTCCGGGTTGACCCAGTCTAAAATTGGTACCAGGAAATGTCCTGGAAAGTAAAGGTGGCCAGCATGATTTTAACCCCATCACCCACTGAGTGTCCCTTAGTCTATACATATGGGGCTGGGACCAAACGCCAAGCAGGCCTCAAGTTTCTTGAAAGATCCTTTGCTTATTACTTACTATGACTATGTATATTAATTATATAAAGATTAGAGTTTGCAAATATTTCTGCAACTCCCAATTACATTTCCGCAGTCTGGTTAGCCTATGTAAGATGAAATAAAAAATCGGAGCCCTCACACTGTATGGTTACTGCCCCAAGAAGGCAGCTTTGATTTCTGAAGCTCTAATAAAAAATCTCTTGCTTCATACAGCAGCCATGGTAGTAAGTACTTTAACAATAGTTTGTTTGTAACATTTAATGGCTAAAGTTACAGAAAACAAATTATGAATAATTCCTAATGTTTTTCATCATCTACCCACTTGTGTTATTCTTTGTCTAGTAGTCTCTGCAGTAAAACCTTTGATCTGTACCTCTGCATCAGTTGTGCATGAGGCATCATTTTACAAACTAAACACTAAACAGCCATGACATTTTATGACCAAACAAAAGGAATTCAAAATAACCTTATCAGTAAGTGTAACTTATACTCTGTAGAATTTTCTAAACAAACTTCACTGCTACCACACTCTGAGCAGTTAGTGAATACATTTGTCTGCTTATGTGTCTCAGTCCCAAGATTCAACCACTGAAATGCGAAATGTATTGAACATTTTACTACACCATAATTGTAGCTTGTAACTGCCTGTAAACTTACACTTGAGTAGTGGTTTCACCTTGATTTCAACAACCATAGGAGATTTCACCCACCCACCCCCACCCCCATATCCTTTACAGGACATTGCAGTCAACACCAGCATTTTTCAGCTGCTGTTGTCTTGGCAAGTTTTACTTTCAATAATTTGCCATTGCTTTCTGAACGACTGGCTCATATATCCCCGTAAGTAATCAACGCGATGCGATCCGCTGCCGAATCTCACGCAGATGTGTTTCGTACGAGAGTATACGGGATTATGAACAATGTCCTTAACCCCTACGCCAGGGAGACTGGCATAGGAGATTTACATAGTATAGATATCCTGTTGTGGGTAGCCTATTAAGTTTACAAAAGTAGTGGTCTACGCTTTGATTTCACACTGAAGCTGATTCTTGAGATTGCTGGGTGCTCCCAGTTCGACCCCCGCCTAAACTGGCTACCAGGAAAAGTCTTGAGAATGAAAAGTATGATATTGATTACATCATCCTTCAAGTGCTGATTGGTCAATATACATGAGCTTAACACCATTTACCAATGATTTCTCAGTGTATGTGAAAAGGGTCAGATATTATTTTACAGTGGCTTATACAGTCTACTTTTTGTGATTTTCAACTGCCAAGGGAGTTTTACTGTGGACAGTGTGCACACAGTACCTCTTATTTTTCATCTTCATCTGAGAAGGCAAGGCCTCTGATTCACTATCCCAGGATCAAGGGACAGCATAACATGTTAAGGCTGCTTATTTTGTTTATAAATAGTCCACAATTTGATTCAGGGCCAGCTCAGTAAAATAAATAGTGCTGTGAAACACCTCTACATCATGAGTATGTCAACCATTTGATACTTTTGCTCTTCCAGATTGCCTGACAGCCTAGGCAAAATCTTTAAGATTCAGTTGTGGCATAATAACTCTGGATCATCCCCTGGCTGGTTCTTGCGACAGGTGGTTGTCAGAGACTTGAATACTGGTCAAGCATTTTATTTTCTCTGCCAGAAGTGGTTAGCAGTGGACAAGGATGATGGCAAAGTTGAAAGAGAATTTACTGCCATCGATGGAAGAAACATCAGTTTTGGAATGGTGAGATTTCAGTTTATCACTTTATTATGCATACTCATGTCACCTATAAACATTTACATATATAAACATCTTCGAAATAAAGAACTTCGAGTAATACAAAAACAGAACTAATGTTAATTACAAAGGCCCAAAAAAATGTCTGCCTATGTGCAGCATCCAAGGGAATGGAACCAGTCTGAGAGAAGTCAGTGTATTTAAATATTTTGATAATCTAACAACAGCAGATGGCAGATGTATTAAGGAGTTGTTTTTTTTAAATATTTGTTATTTATTTAGCTTTCCATGTTAACAGTGTCGCTCACCAATAGGTGAACCACTCCGACTTCAAAGGTACTTGTAATTTATGTCCCCAAGTCAAGGACGACAGGTCAACATTTTAGTATAGCTGTCCGGTGTAGGGTTGAACCCCTAAGCTCAGTATCAGCACACCAGATGTTTAAGAACATGCGTTCTTACCCATTCGACCATGCTGACCTGCTTAAGGAGCTCAAGCAAAAAAAAAAAACACTTCACAAGATGAATATATATATATGCATATTTGTATAAAGGCATACTGTAAAGTTGGTGTGGGCATAGGTAAATTTACTCCTATACAAATACTGCAATAAAGGCAATCCCAAATCAGAATAAGTGTTTAACTATGAGTGTTTTGTGGTCACAGATTTTCAGGTGTAAGGGCTCCCAATACCTCACAGATTTCCACACCTGGCTGTCGGTGTGGACCTGTCCTCCACACAGTCGCTTCACCAGAGTGCAGAGACTTACCGTCTGCTTCACTCTCCTGATGGCTTACATGTGTCTCAGTGCCATGTGGTTCAAACAGACTCATTCAGAGGTAATTCAGCATTTGTAGATTGTTCAGAGCCTGCTGAGATGGGAGACGTTCTCAGGGAGGGTGGGGGTCTCACTCACTCTGTTTCTCTCTCTCTCTCTTTTCTCTCTCTCTTTTCTCTCTCCCTCCTCCCTTTCTCTCTCCCTCCTCTCTCTCTTCTCTCTCACTCTCTTGCTGGCTGGCTGAAAGTTTCACTTGTCCCAAACCAGCATTGTTAATGACAATAATTTGAATTACAGAAATACACATTATGTAATTTTATATTCTCACTGACCATATTTAGCATGTAATTAATTACATTAGGCAGCAGTGCTAATATACTAGCCGCACTCGGTACAAGTCTCTCATATTATGTCACATGTACAGTTCTTTATTGCATAGAATAGATAATTTTTTTCTAATGGGGCAGTGTCGTTAGAATTCCATAAGCTTGTAATATTATTGCTCATTGACTGACCAGATGTGTGTTGTTGAAGTAATTGGCTGTATTGCCTTTACAGTGTTCTGTTATTTATTTACCTAATGGTGGAGACATGAGCAAACGATCTCTTGCTTCTGCATTCAGTAAATTGGTTTATGGGTACATCACTGGCCTCTAACTCTGGATAAAAAATTATAGTGTGGATCTTAACATACTAGGGTAAGTTAATAAGTAAGTCACAAATGGTTGTAGAAAAATAACTAACTATGATAACAACTTGAAACCAGTTTATCTATATACATACATTGTTCCTTTATTTCTCAACATAATTTCCACCAACATTGATGCACTTATCCCATCATTTTATCAGTCCTCCCAAACCGGCTGCATAGAACTGCGTGCCCTGTTTTCTAAACCACGTTTTCACTTCACATTTAACTTTGGCGTCATTCGCGAAATGTCTCCCGCCAAGGTGAGTTTTCAGTGGACTTAGCCCCTAGCGATATCCCGTAAAGCGGTGCATAGTTGGGGAGAAAAAGGTTACGAGGGTGAGTCAATAAGTAAGCCACACAGTTCTGTGGGATGACAGGTAAATGAAAACAGGGCACGCAGATTTATGCAGCCGGTTTAGGAGGATTGATAAAATGATGGGATAAGTGCATCAATGTTGGTGAAAATTACGTTGAGAAATAAAGGGACAATGTATGTATAAAAATAAACTGGTTTCAAGTTGTTATCATAGTTAGTTATTTTTCTATAGCCGTTTGTGACTTACTTATTAACTTACCCTCGTAATAAGAAACACGAGGATTCTCTACACTGGTCTGATCCTGGAGTAGCATATTGGTCATTTAGCCTTCTCAGATAAAAGGACAAATTAAAACAAAAAGAGGATCTGTTTACATGGTGCAAATTTTACAAATTTTCTCCTGTTTGAAATTAAAAGAGTAGGCTAAACAGGTCATTGCCCAGTATACATTTACATATTAGAAAACTCACTCTCAAAAATAATATTAATAGCATGAATGCATTCTGGTGTACACACACTGGGATCCTTACCAGCTCTTAGTAGTTAATGCATTGTGTTGAGATCCTTCTTCTGTAATCTACTGGAGAGACTTGTTGGGAGTGTCTTGGACAGAGAGGTGAACAGGAGCTATGGTGGTGTCGGATGTCGGTGTTGCTGGATCATTTATCTACTAGACCATACGGAAAGAATGGGAAAATTTATAGTTCGAAGTGGAGATTGATGCCTTGTGTGAGGTGGTGCTGAGCAGGAGAGATGGACAGAGAGAGAGGTTTGTTGGGAGGGTTTAAACAGCTGGGCAACAAATAGTAATATAAGCAGCATCAGCTATAAGATGACAGAGAAAAGTGATCTCTAATGTCAGCTTCATTGACTATAAGACGATACAGAGGAGTATCTCCAGTGACAGCTTCATTGACCATAAGATGATAGAGAAAAGTTATCTCTAGTGCTAGGGAGTCTCTGTGGTGAAGTGGTCAAGCCGTTTGACTCGGGCTGCGAAGGTTGTGGGTTCGATTCCGGGCCGCGTCCCTCGGTTCACGAGTTAAATTTTTCTGAGACTCCTGTGGGTCATCGCTAGAGCTACGGAGTTCGTGCTTGGTGCGATGCTTTCTGCGATGTGGAAAGAGACCGAGCCATATGGGATAAAACCCGGTGCAATTAAGTCGGCCCTGTCGACTTTTAAGCGACTTTTTTTTTAAAGCAAAATCATTGACTTTAAGACGATACAGAGGAGTGATCTCCAGTGACAGCTTCATTAAATTATAAGATGATAGAGAAAAGTGATCTCCAGTGTCAGCTTCATTGACTATAAGATGATAGAGAGGAGTGGAGTGTCGTGATCTCAAGTATCAGCTCCAGACCACGCACCTGATGATAAAGAATCTATAGAAAGAGAGGGCACTTCTGGAGTTATCCAGGTGTACATGAAAGTCATCACCTTATGTCCTGCCAACTGGCATAGATGTTCATGCATCTTCACCATAGATCTCGACTGATGTTGTTACCTTTGGATCGTGACAATCTCTACTGGATCAGGCTTTCCTAGGACATCCTTTAGTGTCATTTACTACTGACGTTTTTGTGTCTGCTTGAGTTCGTGGAAAGGCACCGTGGTGATTTTTCCTTGTCTTTCACATTCACATGATGTGGGTGTCTTTTAACTCTTGTCTTTGACAGCTATTTCTGACAGTCAGGACAAGTGTGTGTCAGCAGCCAAGTTGTCCATTTATCCCAGTGGATATTACATTCTCAGTGCTGTGTTTGCCACACCATGGTGTATTTTCCCATTCTCTACCACACAGAGGTGCAGTTGGCATTTTCCCTTCCTCAAGTTATACGAACATGATGGCATTTTATAAACTCTCGGATACTTTTAAACTACACAGTGAAAGTTATATTTTATAAACCTAACAATTGTGCAGTTTTTATTTCTGTATGAATAGTTGGTCTCTTATGTTATATTTCTGTATAAACAGTTTGTCTCATACTTTGTATTGATGTATAAATAGTTGGTCTCTTATTTTGTATGTCAGCATAAATAGTTTCTCTTATTTTGTATTTATGTATAGTTTCTCTTATTTTGCATGCCTGTATAAATAGCTTGTCTCTTATTTTATATTTCTGTATAAATGGTCGGTTTCCTATTCACTTATAACCCTCCTGTTATAACCACTGTGGTGAATAAAATAATTCACCAGCATCATCATATGTTTGCTGGTAAGCGTCGGTGATATCATTCGCCACATCATACAGTCACCAAAATTTCAAATCAAGTTTGTGTTCTTGTCCTGATTAAGCAAATAAAATAATAACATATTGTATGTGTGTGTAATTATATAGGCTTTTGTTTTTGTTGTAAAGTACGAGTATGTTATGAAGCCAGCTTCTAATTAATAAATATTTGTAATGGAAATATGTCATTATAGGACAAGAACCAGCAATACAGATTGAGACATTTGTTGCTAAAGTTGAAGAATTTCATGTAATTTTGTAAATTTTAGAACAGTTATGAGAAATATTGTTTAATACTAATTCTGCCCCTCAGATTCGTGGAGAATTTGGGTTGTTGGATCTGTCGTGGCACAATATCATTGTTGGATGTATTTGCTGTGCTATTGTCCTTCCACTGAACTTGATACTCAGCTTCATGTTCCGGAGGAGTCGTGTAAGTGTTTTAGTTGATTCATCATGTGCATGTTAACTCTATTCAGGCCATGGGGTAATATCAAAGTATGATTTCCTTAAGTAATGGTACAGTTGCAGTTATATTGTAGGAACACAATCTATATGCTGTAGTCATGAGCAGCATCACTGGTTGTCATGGTAATGGTGGTCATTTTGGATTGTTTGTTTTGTTTTTACTAGGGCTAGCTGTTTTACGTTGTTAGTTAAAGTGATAATACTTTTTGGAGAATTGTTTCTTTAGATGCTGAAACTTCTCCTCCCCCACCCCATTCCGAATATTATTGTGGTAGTTTCATAAGATTCAAATTGGTAGTTTCATAAAATGTAAAGTTATATAAGTTTGAAATATGTACCCACAAATTAACACATAGAAGAATAAATATACAATATGTTTTTATAGCAAATCACATTTATTAGAGATATGGCGATCTTTCTGGTAATAGGTTTATTTCTTTTTATATATACTTACAACACAGGATAAAATATCGAAGTGTTGACCAGTTTTTCATTTGATACTTGTTATTTGTGTATATTAGATGTGTTACCCAGGCTATGTTGTCTGTGTGTTTCAGGTGCGTTACCCAGCATATGAGCAAGACAAAACGTTGCTGAGTGGTAAATCTGGTTGTGAGCTTGCCAGTGAGTGTGATGATGAACCAGTGCATTCTACAGTCACATATTCGATTATTGATCAGTCCATTCTTAACTGGCAAAATATTCAAGACTGGGCACAGAAACAATGGCTGAAAAGGCAGCAATCGGTGAGTGTAAAACCAGTTCTTTATTTTACTTTACTTACATTCTTAGTGCCCAGATTGCAGAGAAAGAATCTGCATTCTGGTAGTGGGCTTGCTGTCCAGCCAAGTCCCCAGTAGTGGCAGAATTGAGTTTTTCCTTGCTAATACAACTCTGGTGTGAAATCTCATCAAATTAGCTCGGGATCATATTCACATTGTTTTGGAAAGAAATGAGGTCAAGAAGGAAGCTGACAAATTAACCTAATTGTTATTAGTGCCATCATCATCATGTGCCTTGCTGATAATCATGAGCCATCATGGTTCACCATCTCACACGATCACCATTCTCAGATCAGGGCTGTATTCTTGTCTCTGATTGTATCATGATGCCAAGCCATCCAGGCATTCATCTCTCTATAACTTTCCCTTGCTCTTTTCCCGTCAAGTTTGCCAGTTGTTACAAAGTTTTCAAGATTATATCTCCTCATATGTAGCATGCCCTGAACAATCTTGACTGTCTTCGCCCAATTTGTCCAATCATATTTACTATTTTTCATGTTTTCTGAAGGATGTCTTTTTTCCTTTCTGTCCATGTTTTTTTTTTGGGTGCTCTCTTTAGAAACCAGTAATCCTAATATGCATTTGAAAATGAATCCATTCCATATTTTTAATGACTATATCAAAAAGTCTACTATCAGTTCAAATGTATATAGCCATGCATACGAAATAAGAAAAATAGTGACGCTATGAACTCGGTGAAGGAATCCTGTAACCTGTATAGGTCGCATTAGTATAAGAGGAAATGAAACACTCGTGAATTTACATTTATGCGAGCATATTATTGTTATATTAGAATGTGTAGAAGTGTCCGTGCAACAGATATAAATCTCACACCCTGGTGATGTAATTATATACACTGATGGGTGGGTCTGTGATAGGAGGTAACAGGAGCAAAAACAGATGGGCACTGTTTTAAAAACAGGGAGTTTGGCATATGCTACTACAAAATCTAGCTGGAGAAAGACCGTTGAGACATGGGACAGCAGCCTTCTGATGGTTGGACGGCAGCACAACCAGACATGTGTTTAATGGTTTCACCGAGTATGTCTCGGAAAAGGGAAATAGGCATTTCCAGATGGAGTGGCTAATATTTCTGGATAGGCTGGAGAGCATATCATTGATTTTATGTCCAGGTGCATATATTTGTGCATGAAAATGAACAGGCTGGTTAGGGGAACTGCTGTTGCCTCTCTAAATAGAGAGGGGATGTGGTGAAGGCTCTCTGGGATTGGGTATAAAGGGCAGCTGAACAGATGGAGTTTCCATATCTGGAGAGACTGGCTCAGAAGGCAAGTGAGTAGAGGGTCTGAAAGTTACTAAAAGAATGGAAGAAAAGCCTTGCCAATCACACATTTTGTATATCATATTAGTGTTCCTGCTGTGACATGCTGTTGATGGACTATTTCAGGTGCGTTCAAGTGCAAACAGCGTAAAAACCTCCCAGGCCAGCCCTCAACTCTCAGCACCTTCAACCACACCTCTCGTACAGCAGACTTTATTAGCAGGTATAGTTCAACATTCTGTCTTCTACCTTTGCCCTGTATTCCCCATTGGAACATTCTTTGCTTACCGCTGCTAACCTTTCTTCTTTGCTGGCTGTTCCTGCATTAACTCATATCCATGGCACTTTTATTTTTTGTATAATGAAGTATTCTAATGACAAAGCTGAGTAAAATAAGGCTAAAAAGTTTAATAAAGTATTGGTAACAACTATTACACTGTTTTACTAATAATTGTAGCCTGTTTCATACTTATAGGTTACTAATGTTAAGTGACAGAAAGAGAGTCATGTAATGTTATATAGAACCTGTTTTGATGTATGGCAGTGACTCATGAAATGTGAATGACCAAATCAGGAACAGCTTGGAAGCAGCAGATGTATCCTGAGATAAAAATGTTGCAAATACCTTGGATTGCTAGAATAACTAACAAACATTGCTTGGAAGGGGCTAATGAAAGAATAACATATACAACTATAAAACAGTAAGGGACAAATTGCTCACCTAATGCTCCGTGCATTCAGGCTTACAAAATGTGATGACACTACATATCACAAACCCATAGCCGAAAACTGCCAGGACACGTTTTTGTTTATACAGCTGTTTCAAGATGCATGGCTATGTTATTTTTCTTCTTCTTCCAGAGGATGACACAGATCAAGCATCAAGTGGTTTTGAGGATGCTACTAGTCAAGTAACAACAGAAAGACAGCGAATAAAAACTGCATCTGACATCATCAGTTCAAACTGGAAAAAGTCCAAAAATGGTAAATATAAGACAAGTTTATGATAATCTTCCATCTAAATTCTGTGGTCAAATTTGAGGCAAATACATAGATATATGAGTGACTGTATAAACAACTGTATAAATAGTGGAGTGAATAACTGTATGAAGTAACTAGAGAATGATAGTGGTTCAGGGTTGCTGTTTTTGTTTAATTTTTCCAGATATATCATCTCATCTCATCATGTTCCTCTTGTACCTTGCGATGTCGAGGTGAAGTATAAACAGCGGGAGAGTGCCTGCTTTTGGGCTTCATGTATCGATATTCCCATGGACTCTGTTATCCCCTGCGTCCATCGTTTACGTGGTCGGCCTCTTCCTCTGCTTCCTTCTGGTCTGTACATCATTGCTTGTTGTGATATACTGTCAGTTGGTAACCTAACTTGCATGGCCAAACCATTTGACTTGCTGCCTTCTAATAAAATCTAGTGCAGCTATAACCCCCACTTTAGTCCTGATTTCTTCATTTCTGATCTTATCTCTTCTTGATACATTGAGTATTCTTCTCAGGAATCTCATTTCTGTTGTTGTGATTTTTCTTTTCTCTTTTTCTGTCATTGTCCAGGTTTGGCATTGGTAACATAGAGTTGGTAGGAAGATTGTGTTGTAAAGTGCTTTCTTAGTAATCGATACACGTTATTCTTTAGTATTGGTGCCATTTGTCCAGTGAGTTGGTTTGCCTTATTGCATCTATTTTCGATCTCATTTTCTGATTTGCCATTTGATGATATTATACTTCCTAGGTACTTGAAACTCTTTACTTGTTTCAAGGAATGTTCGTTTAGGTGAATCGGTGTTGTTTTATCACCTTTAGCTATAGTCAGTACCTCTGTTTTACAAATCCTAATATGATGGAAACAGTACTTCAAACAACTTCTCAACATCCCATCAGATGTCACAGGAATTCAAGTAACCGACACAGATGCCACCGAAGAACTAGAACCAGACATACTGAAAGAAGAAATTATAGAAGCCATCAGATTATCCCCATTGAACAAATCACCAGGACAAGATGAAATACCAAATGAACTAATTAAAGCAGCAAGAGAAGTAGGAGCAGCATGGCTACATAGACTATTCAACCGTGTTTGGGTAGAACAATAGACACCACGAGACTGGGAAATGCCATAATTATCCAAATTCGGAAAAACAAAGGCAGCAAAAGAGACTGCACACAATACAGAGGCATTTCACTGTTGAGTCATACTGGGAAAATATTTAGCAAAATTCTTGAAAAAAGATTATTATAGAACCCCAGCTAAGCGAAACACAACTTGGATTTAGGGAAAACAAAGGATGCACAGATACCATTTTTGCTCTTAGACAACTTATAGAAAAATCACTCTACTTAGCTTTTGTCAACCAAGAAAAGGCATTTGTAGAGTAGATAGAAACAAGCTGTGGGAAATTCTTAAACAATATGGAGTGAGTACACATCTGACAAACCTATGTAGAAGCTTATTTAACAACAGTGAATGCATAGTGCTGATCCACGACTCTGGGATCAAGTGAGTTGGCAAAACATGACCGCCCATGCTTACCAGCATGGCACATGATGGATGGATGGAATGCATAGTGAGAGCAACTGGAGGACACTCAGAAACCTTCACTATAAGATCCGGAGTACGACAAGGTTGTGTCCTGTCCCCTCTCTTGTTTATAACATATATAGATAACATATGTAAAGAAACCAGCCAAACGGAGACCACAAGAACACCGCATGATGAGAACACAGAAGAAGAACCATCTGCAAATCTAACCATTAGAGAATTCCTGTTTGCGGACGACCAAGCACTAATATCAGAAGCTGAATTACAAGACCACATGAATAGTCTAACGAAATGTGTAGGGAACATAACATGAAAATTAGCACAAGTAAAATTAGCCAGATATATAAGTCATCGAATTCTGATTTTATTTAGACCATTGAGTTTTTAAAAAGGAAAGGGGAAAAAAAACTGATAATCATCACAAGTGAAAACTTAATATTTTCATGGTTACTGAACGTTCCAGAATTATTTACACTCAAAACAAAATAAATTTGTAAAGTTTATAAATACATTATGTGCTATAGGTTATTAGGATATGATTGTTTAACATAGTAGGATATTAAAATCTACTCTATGACTATAGTATGAGTATGCATTTTTTTGTTAAATACAAGCTACTTGTGGCATATTCACAAAATATATGTTGTTTCAGTGGAATCCTCAGATGTATTAAGTGCAAGCAGGAGAATATTTCTTCCATTCTGGTTCCGTTACGTTGCCTGGACTCTGTGTGTCCTCATATCTGGTGCCTGTGGGGCTGTCACCATCCTCTATGGATTCAGGTATAGTTTTAAGTAATTGTGAAGTTTATTGCTTTGTGTTTGGTATGCTCACATTTATATCAGCAGAAATATTTATCGAGTGCATACTTACATTCTGTCCTGATTTGCCATACAGAACAGGGTGTGCATGTTTATTCTTAAAATGCACACTTAAAATTGATCAGTATGCAGAATCATTTTGTAAAATCTTAAAATTTTTTGTTACAAATGTTTGATATGATTTGTCATTAGTTAAACCCAGGTACTTGATAATAAGAGAATATGTCATGGTTTTCTGTTAGTTGAGCCCTTCCAATCATCTTATCTTTCGTGCATCATTTATATGGTATGTTTTATGCATGTTATATTCATGTAGAACAAACATGGATAATAGGACAGCACTTCTTCTGTCTGTATTAACTGCAATTGCTTGTTCTGTGTTCACTGCAATTGCTTGTGTATTTAAATATGTTTCTATGTACAAAATACTGCTTGGTACAGTGTTCTTTGAGACAGATTGACTTGAGATGTAATATTTGAAATAATTTGTTGGCAGGTTTGGACACACACTCAGTGTAATGTGGATACAGTCTGTGTACTTCAGCTTTATGGTGTGCCTTTTCATTGCACAGCCATTTCTGGTACGTTTTATTAGACAGTTTTGTTTTTATATTTCAGAACTTAAAAAAAAAAGTTTATATTGATAGCTCCATATTCTATTAGACCAATCAGCACTCAATGGGTGATGTGGTCACTTTAATGCTGGCTGCCTTTACCTCCCAACACATTTCCTAGTACCCATTTTAGATTAGATTGATTGGAAGTCAGGTCAGTGTTTTAAATGCTCACCTGCAGTGAAATTTAAACGCATGGCCAGGTAAACATGCTAGCCACAGCATTGCTGCGGCTGTCACTTCACAACTTAGTTTTATATAATAAATATTGGCATGCATTCATATTGTATGTTAATATTTCATCCAAGCTTTCATGTTATAAAATACATTAGTTTATCTATTTAGTTGTCTTATAATTGACATGGAACCTGCTGTTCATTTAAACATCTGAAAAAGATTATTTTCTATGAGATCCAATGGTTAAAATATCATTCTGTCACATCTATTTGTGTGTATAGTGCAGAAGAACAAGTTGATCATAACTTCTTGGAGAGAACGGTGCTGCGGGGAGTGACCAGAAGATCTGACTGACACTAAAACTTAGAGGAAATGCGAGAAGGACACATAATAGTCCGCTACTGGTACTATTAGTATTGGGACTTGTCGCTGGCTGTTACAGAGGACGGAGCACATATGGGAATGTCCAGGTGCTGTGATGTCAGTTCTTGACTCAACTCAACTCTGCTCTGTCACATCTGGAGATTCTGATTCTTAACCACAAGAGGGTGTTCTATATTTCTCACCTCATAACCTCCCAGTGAATACCGGTAATGCTATATATAAAGTCCTATAGTCAATGTTAAGGGGCTATATATAGGTATCCTAGTGGTTAGTCCCTTGGTCTATACACAAAGGTCCAGGGTTCTTCAACAAATTGTGGATTGGATTTCATTCAACCAGTATGACCCCAGGGTTGACCTAGTATTGGTGTATAGGTACCAGAGATTTTTTTGGGAAGGGAAGGCAGCTTGGATGCAATTACTTAGTATATGTAGCCACCTTATACTTCATAATCCTTGTGGCAGTATCTGAATTGCATTTTTTAACTGTTTGTTCTGTCAATAATGACCCAGAAACATGGATCTTTTCTAGAGAGTTATGATGCTGACTTTAATATAACAGTTATGCCAGTAATTAACTAAAAACATCTGACTTATTTAATAGTTATCCAGTAATACACTCATTTTACTTTAGGCAATGGTTATGCCACTAACTAAAATTATCTATTTTTACACAGTTAATCCAATAACTACTTTCTCTGTAATCCTGTATACTCTTCTGAGTAGCGTGACATGCGCGAGAATCGGTGGCGGTTCTAGCCGTGTCGGTAACTTATGGGGTATGTGAGCCGGTTGCTCAGAAAGCAATGGCAAAATACTGGGCGTAATCTTGCCAAGAAATCAACAATCAGCTGAAAGATTCTAATGTTGACAGCGATGTCCTGTAAAGGATATGCGAACAAACAAACAAAAAATCCAATAACTTACTACAATCATTTAACTTTATTCAGCTGTTATGATAGTTAAAACAAAAACATCTGATTTTTTTCCAGCAGTTATTCCGGCAACTAATATCAATCATTTGACTTTATTCGAAAGTTATGCCAATAACTAACTAAAAACACTTGATTTTATTCAATAGTAATGTCACTAACTAGCTATAATCATTTGACTTTTTCAACATTTATGCTGAGAGCTTACTACAATAATTTGACTTTATTCAACAGTTATGCCAATATCAAACTAAAAACATCTAATATTAATTAATAGTTACTTATACCAATAGTTAACTTAAAAATGTGACTTTGCGCTAGTGAAAAGTAACAGATTAAACTTTGCTTTCACTTGCTGTGTTGCAGATTCTGGTTTGTGTTGTGTACACTGCAGTATGTCGTCGTAGCAACCCTGCTGTGTTTGATCATTATGACGATGGTTTCTATGGGGAGAAGATGGCACTGGCAGGCTTGCAGAAGCAGCGTCCTCATTACCATGAGGAGGATGAGGAGTTGCAGAGAGTATGTAACTTATTTCATTCATGCTTGTTAACTCTTTATGTACCAGACGACTGCTGGTTTAAATGTTTCTAGGCTAAGCTTGTAACTTTACAGTCATTCATGTTGGGCCTAAGAAAGTTAATAACACCATGGGCAGAAGTTAATAAAGTAATAATGTGGGCTTAGGGGACAAAAGTAGCAACTGAGGGAAAATGAAGCTGTTAAGGCGATGTGCGGCAGTAAAAACATCGATTTTTGGTCAATTTGGCTATTTTTGGAATAGTTCATTTTTAGACACCTTATCATGTCTTCTATCAGATTCTGTTCTTATTTTTGTTTAAAAACTTTTATTTTAATACAATATTCATAATTTACTGAACCCACCCTAGGTGTCAAATTGTATAATTTTTGAAAATTGTTGCGAAATTGACGGTTTTCAAATCCTAGCAACGATATCTCAGGAAAACACAACATGCACGTGTAAGGTATCCCTGGAAAGGTCATGATCTTCCGTAACTGTTCGTAAAACTCCGAGTTCATCTAATCGGAAAGTTTTCTGTGTACATCGGGTTTATTCGTGTCTATCATCTTCCGGAAACTTCCATATATGGAACATCGTAAGCAATCCGCGTTAGCCGATGGCTGAAATTGATCACATGGGTTTCCAAAATGGCGGCTTTGTGTTTACATCTCGCGACATGCTGAACGTTCATTGTTGACGACAGACTGACACGCATTGAAATATGCCTCGTTCTAAGAAATTTAACATCCAGTCATCTACTCAACGTAAGAAATCTCTCAGACTACACCTCGCAAATGCTCGTAAGCAGCGAAAAGCCTATCAGAACGTCGTAAACGATACAGACAATTCTGAAACTACTGAAAGCGACCCAGGTAAAGTGCACATGCCACTTCCACTTCTTCCAAATCCAAGTGTTTTGACAGTGAATTTGAATGAATCAGTGCTATCGTGTTCTTCTCAAAGTTGTGGAAGTGATTCTTTTATTACCCGAAGCCAATATAAAAGAGATATGTATAAATACACAACATCCACTAGCAGCAAGTATGCTTCTGGTGACGACAATGGATATCAAAAACGGGAACAAAGAGCAATAGTTGATTGTTCAGAAATTGAGGCAATAATCAAAATGTTATGTTGTCCAGTTTGTAAAAATGGTAGTTTTTATTTTGAAAACTGACAGCAAGAAAGCCAAGGGATTAGCTGTGTATGCAGAGGTTTACAGCTCTTGTTGTGAAGAAGTAGTGTGTGGAAGATACCTATCTGAAAGAAGTAATGATGGGGATAGATCTTTTGCTGTCAACAGCCAGTCAGTATATTCAGCATTAGTTTGTGGGATGGGTGCAACGACATTCAACAATTTTTGTGAAAACATGAACCTGCAAGGCTTCATCACAAAACATTTCACAGCTAAGCGAATAAACTATAGATAGAAGATATGGAGGACACTGTTTTCTCTCAAACCGTAAAGTATGTTCGACAGGCTCATGCACAACAGTCAGGCATAACTCTACATGACAATGATGTGCTAGATATTAGTGTCAGCTTTGATGGCACTTGGCTGACTAGAGGCCACACATCCCACATTGGAGTTGGCTGTGCAGTGGATGTTCTTACGGGACTTTGCATAGATGCCCATGTTATGTCCACATATTGTCAGGTGTGTGAAACCACTGGTAAGACACTTTCCAGGGACAAACCAGATGAATTTGCAGCATGGAAGGCAGAACATCTTCTAAATTGTAATAACAATTTCACAGGATCTGCTGGAATGATGGAGGTTGAGGCTGCAAGGGTGCTGTGGCGACGGTCTGTGGCCCGTCATAAACTTCGCTACACGTCAATACTTTCTGATGGTGACACCAAAACATTTGCGGAACTTACCAAGATCAAACCATATGGGGATGACATTCAGATAGACAAAGAGGAGTGTATCAACCATGTCAGTAAACGCCTTGGAACAGCACCCCGCAATGTTGTTGCTGACTGCCGAAAGCAAGGTGTGACCCTAGGAGGACGCGGTAAAGGTCAACTTACTCAAAATGCCATCCGTAGGCTGACAATTTATTACAATAGAGCCATTCGAAACAACACAAGTGTAGAGTCCATGCGGAAAATTGTTATTGCTTCACTGCATCACTGTTTTTCAACAGACAAAAGTCCACGTCATGAAATGTGCCCAAGTGGAGAGCAATCTTGGTGTTTTTTTCAATCCGCCCTGGCTAAGCATCAGGTCCCAGGTCCTCATGACAAGATGTTACACACATGGCTCAACCGTGACAAGCTTGAGAAATATCTGTTGCCAATTTATGAAAGGCTGTCCGACACTAAACTACTTAGTAGATGTGTGTCAGGACAAACTCAGAATTCAAATGAGTGTTTACACAGCTTGATATGGGCTCGATGCACTAAAGACAACTTTGCCTCTTTGTTTCTCTTTGTTTTTCTCTGTAAAAGAGTGTATTTGTAATAAAAAAACAAAACAATAATTAGTTTTTCCCCGTTTTCTCATTTCGCCAGTTTTTTATACATAGGTACAATTTTTTTTAAACTATTCGTTAAATTTCAATCAAACTTTTCAGAGATATTCTTTATTATATCACTTACATTGTGGGTAGATGAATCTTTAAAATTAAGTTTTAGTTTTTGTGCTGCACTAAAAAAAAAAAAAGTCATGAAAAATGTCATTAAAATTTTCAAATTATGAAAAAAAAACTGCAAGGAGATATCATTAAAAGTTTCTACTAAACTTGTAAAGGGTCTATTTATGTACACATAAAACAAAGAATTTAGCCTGTACATTAAAATATAAATGTTTTAGAGGTACATTAAGAAATTCAATATGGCCGCTGTTTATCTTGGTTTCCATAGCAACCGTTAAGTGCAAAGTCAATTTGACAATATTTTATCGATCAGCAGTCTTCAGTATCAAACCCTATATCATAAAAGAACATAGAAATTAAGTATTATGGAATTAAATTTTTTTACGGTTAGCATCGCCTTAAGACATGGCGATATCTGCTATAGGAATTTTCCATATAGTCCATGCTGTGTGGCGTTGCTGATTAAGTCTGTTCACAGCCTTCTGTCTTATGTGCTGTCAATAATTTGTGATGCTGATTTTCCTGCATGCCATAATGTTAGACTGTCCAGCATCTTCTCTTTTGGTTTGCCCCTACCTCCATCTACATTGTGACGACATACTCCAGCTTTTTCCTTCTCATGACATGCCCAAGGAATGTCTACTTCTGGACTGTCTTCTTCAGATGTGAGTAACCAGTTCTCTTTGTCAGTGAACTTCTTTGAAGATATCTTCTGTGCTCTTTCTATATGTCCATTGCTGTTCTCATACTTCTTCTATAATACCACATCCCTGCAGCTATGGGGCAACCTTGATCTTTGACCCCTGATAGAATTGAGCATCTACTCTTGGTTTTCCTCTAGCTCTGTAGCCATAGTTTCCTCAGTTGTAGGCACAAAGCAGTAACTGATTGAACATAGGGTCTCTTGAGTTGTCAAAACCACTCAATCTGCCGTCCCTCTCCAAATTCATTGCACTGAGTGGTGTCTATGATAATGTCTTCATTTTTTATTCTGTCTTGTAAATTGGAGTTGATAGTTGATCTCAAACACTTAGCACTGTCAGTTTTCTCTTTTGCAATTTAGACAGTCTTCATGATTGGCACTGATAGCAGAGTGTGATTGCAAGCTTTGGTGGCATTTATGCATTTCAATATTTGTTTTGGATATTTTTGTAAATCGTAATATCGTTGAATTATGAAATTGTCTACTTTGACAGGGTGTTGCTGCAAGGTCTAGATCACGATATCTGAGATTTGCAGGTCCTCCTCAGGAAAAACAGTTGAAATCTTCCAGGAAAAAACTCATGAAACAGAAAAGAGCCATGTTGCTTCTCAGGTATTCATGTCTTATGTTGATTGTGATTTCCATGAAATAGTTTGCCAAGTAAATGCCATTAAATGACTAATGTCCATAATATACAAACATGAAAGTTTTTGTGTTTTTCGTTTTAGATCACATTGTCTCGTCATGATATAGAAGACCAGATTAAATCTGGTCTATATCTCCAGTCTAAGTTGTTTACAATTTAAGTGTATATTAATCTTTTACAAGTAGGCAATAATTGTAAACACCATTTTTAACATGTTAAATGTTATCTGGCCAACATCTTACCCAGGCCCATAAGGCAAGCTGAGAATAGTAACACTGTAACCTATCATGCATATCAAGAGAGAAAACGTAGGAGGGTTGGCGTGACACTGGCAACCTCATCTCATAGAACAAGTTTGTTGCAGAATTCTACCATTCATGAACAGGTCTACAAAAAGAAGGGTTGGTTAAGGGCCTTGCACCATTTGAGAAATGAAAGGCAGAAAAAGAATAATTGGTACCTTTCTACAATTTATTATAGTTTTACTACTACATGTTTCACATACAATACTGCAGGTAAACTAATCTCTTCACAATCCACCTTCTGTAATGCTGTTTAATACTATTATAAGGCCTATTTACATGCCATAAGACATCAGCATCACCATGTTGCAGGTCCTTGGCAGAACGCTGCTGTCATCAAGATCCATCTCATGTCTCCTCATGTCCAAGAAGTCTGTAATGATTTGTGTATATTTTCATGCTCTAGTAAACCACCCTGCCTTTTCTTCCACAAATTATGCAACCAGATATATTAAGGATATTTCCCTTGCACTAATGTTAGCCTTTCTTACCATGTGAATTCCATTTCTGTTTGCTTTTATCATCTTCATATACTGTAGTATCATAACCACCAGTAATATAATTTAAATATCATAGTTCTTTTTGCTGCAGCTAATTTCATACATTCATTAATTAACTTTATGGAGTTCAGACATTTATAATAACTGAATGAATTAACAGCAGAGCTTTGGAAATCTATAATATGTAATGTTTTAGAATGCTGATAATCTTACTGTTTTCATCTGCTGAATTACAAGGAAGGCCAATGGGTATTATCCTCAGAAAGAGCCACAGTAGTGTAGTAGTTAGTATGCTTATCTGCCAGCCGGGTGGTCATGAGTTTGAAAATGCATTGGGGTGGATTTTTAAAATTGACCTTGGCTTCCTGGTCAGCCCAGCCTAACATGGGTATCTGACAATGTCTTGGGAAGTACAGGCAGCAGGTATGATATTGATCACTTGACCCCTCGAGTCTGTACAAATATGGGGTTAGCACCTCCACTGTGTGACAGGGTCCTGGACTTTTGTTAAAACTTATTGTCCTATTATTTCTTGAAAAACTGGGAATGAAAAGAGAGTTGATGAAAGAAATAAAAAAGAGGCAAGTGAAATATTTTGGTCACGTTAAAAGACATAACACTCTTATAAAAACCATACTGGAGGGCAAGTGGCAGACAGCGATTAGAGGAAAGATAACATCAAGAGATAAACAGACATCAATCTGATAGGATGTACAATCAAGGCAAGAGACAGAAAGTGTTGGAGATCCATTACAGCCAACGTCCATTGTGGAGATGGCACTTGGCTGATTGATTGTTCTGAGGCTATGAAATAAAATTAGGAAAACTGAACAATATGATGGGGAAACTGATAAATGACAATTAAGAATCAGTATTTTGTCAAAATTATGCAACATGGTCTGGAAATGAACAGTGGAGTAAAGTTACAGTATAAAACACATCAGTTATTGGTAGACCTTCTATTTGTAGTAAGTAGTACATAGTAAGAAAAGCTCATTTAATTGCCAGATGGCTTCTTGAGGATATGGTCTTATGGCTCATGGTTTCCATGACTAAACAATACACATGCGGTAGATAATATGGTGAAGTCCAACACCTCTTATTTTCCTGAAACTCTGGTACCTATTTTGTGGGGATGAATATATCTCCTGAATCATGCTCAATGCAAACATGCCATCGGTGAGAATCAAAGCCATTACCACTTGCTGATAGATGAGTGTACCGGCCACTGTGCTATAATAGTCCATACATAGCTCATATTGTACTATGTAGCACTCTTCTTATCCTTCCTTCCTTCCTTCCTTCCTTCCTTCCTTCCTTCCTTCCTTCCTTCCTTCCTTCCTTCCTTCCTTCCTTCCTTCCTTCCTTCCTTCCTTCCTTCTACTTCTCTCGCTGCTTAGGCCCTCACCAACTCCTGCCAAAAAGTCTTATCTTTTGCTATCTGCTGCACCTCACACCTTGCCCTCTATACTATGAAATAGATATTTTATTAACACTGTATATTTTGACTTTCTTTCACAGTGACTCTATCTGGTTCATTGTAATGTTTACATTACTTTGTATCATTGCGTTTGGAAAGGACTTGCATAAACCATATCTTCTTAACAACAACCTGAAACACGCTTTCACTGGACGGTATGATTTTGATACAGTTTTGTAGTGTCCATTGCTTATTCACAGAAAGCGTTTATTGAAGTTTTAAATGACCAGCGTTTTAGAGAAGGAAGATTAAGCGGTGGACCACAAATAAGATTTTAAAAATATATGAAAACAATCATGAAAGAACTTGTCTATCAGCACTAGTGAATTGACAGAAAGAACTGTCAATACTAGAGAGATGATGGAATTGACAGAAAGAACTGTCAACACTAGAGAGATGATGGAATTGACAGAAAGAACTGTCAACACTAGAGAGATGATGGAATTGACAGAAAGAACTGTCAACACTAGAGAGATGATGGAATTGGTAGAAAGAACTATCAACACTAGAGAGATGATGGAATTGGCAGAAAGAACTGTCAACACTAGAGAGATGATGGAATTGGCAGAAAGAACTGTCAACACTAGAGTGATGATGGAATTGGCAGAAGGAACTGTCAACACTAGAGAGATGATGGAATTGGCAGAAGGAACTGTCAACACTAGAGAGATGATGGAATTGACAGAAAGAACTGTCAACACTAGAGAGATGATGGAATTGACAGAAAGAACTGTCAACACTAGAGAGATGATGGAATTGACAGAAAGAACTGTCAACACTAGAGAGATGATGGAATTGACAGAAAGAACTGTCAACACTAGAGAGATGATGGAATTGGCAGAAGGAACTGTCAACACTAGAGAGCTGATGGAATTGACAGAAAGAACTGTCAACACTAGAGAGATGATGGAATTGACAGAAAGAACTTCTCTGTTGACACTAGAGGGTAGAATGAAGGGAGCACTTGTGTACCGTACCAAAACTAGAGGCTAGAATGAATTGATATAAATAACTTTTTAAAAATCCAAAACTAGGGACTGGAATGAGTTGACAGACATTTTTTTTTCCACCAAAACTAAGGATTGGAATGAATTGATGTAGTATTGTATTGCATGGAGAGCATCTCTTCACTTCATCAAAACAGTAAAACATATAAATGTTCCCTGGAAGAGAGTATGGCATTTAAAAGATGCTAGTGAAAAAGAGATTTAGCAGTCAAATAACCTACTGAAAATGCCATTCAGACATGCCTGCTTCTTACCATCTGACAATATATAAAGACCCATACACAATATATAAGAGGTAATTTATTATAATAGTTTGAGAATGAAATTGTATTTCTTATAAACATTGCTTATTCTGATTTCACCATTATAGTTTCTAATTTCACAAAATCTGTGTCCCCAGATTGAATGGTCCATCATTTTCACAGATCAGGTCATCCTCTCAGTGGTATCGCTGGAGTCAGTCAGCTCTTCTAGAGGCACTTTTCCAGCAGGCCCCCCTGAGAGATGACTCGAGCCGTATGGGTGAAAGCTTGGGCTATGTGATAGGTTATGTCCAGTTACGTCAGCTGAGAGTGGTGCCAGAGCCCTGTTACAGTATAGGAATCACAGAATGGAATCAGATTTGTTTGTACAACTATGGCACAAAAAGACAGGACAATTTTGACCCTGGGAAGTCTTGGCTGACCTACAACAAAGGAGATAAAACCACCAATCCTGGTCTCTGGGGTCAGGCTGCCTGGTATGGGTCATCTGGCTATGTTCTTCAGCTAAATAATTCAAGGTTAGTTGTATTCTGTTTTAAGCATGGGTAAATTACTTTTCATCCATTTATCTTTTTAACCATTCTTTGTCTATCCTGGGGTGTTTTGGCTAAAGTGTGTTTATAGTGGAAGTCAAGGGTAAGCCAACACATTCATTTCCTGTTCACACTGGCCGAAAGAGCCCTGATCACATCTGCCTTATCTTGCATCAATAGCCCACACATAATCAGACTGCAATGGGTACCATTAATATTGGGACTCTTCACTGTTTGTTGAAGATGGGGTCAGGGAATGTATGGGAATACCCTGAATGCTGTGATGTCGGCTCTTGACTCAGGTAAACTCCTTTACTATGCCTATGGACAGTCACTAGGCTAGAGTAATAGTGAAGTGAGATGTTTAGAAAACATAACATTCTTCTGACTGAATAGCTTGATGTGATATAAGCACCCATACAATGTGTTTTGTGGAGCCAAGGTTCTATGTCACAGGGATTAAATGCCAGTCTTTCAAGTTTGAAGGTGGGCATTCCATGGTTTTACCGCAAATAAACCATTTTTATTATTCTGCATTCCTAGACTGATAGTTGTGAGATATTTATTTCTGGTTTTTATGTAAAATAATTATTGTTAATAAAAGCACAAATTCAAAATGTGGTGCGTGATCAAATAGTTATTTAGAATCATGTACAAAAACAATTTGAGGTAGATTTGGTTTCATATCGTTGTGGGTGTATATTGTATGAATTCTTTGGGTTCTTGTTACCTTGACAGAAACATTTGATTTTTGGAGCAATTATTCAGAATGGAGGCTGTTTGATTATCCAGCTGATTTCCCTCTTTTTACTCCTTTGATTTTATTAGTGAAATTTTGTGTGTACTAAATAGTTTATAAGAGTGGACGATAACTAAGCAATTGGTACATTAAATAGAGGACCTAAACTATGGATATTCAGAGAAATAGGTTGTGTTTCATGTAACAAAAATAAGAGTATTTGAACTGAAAATAGTTGGTGTAGAATAGAAAAAAAAAGACAAATCCCAATTGTTGATGACTTTAAAAGAAATAACACTCTCCCCTCTGCCGTGCGTCCACCTTGACGAGGTAGAGGGGCTTGAGCGTTCCAATGACCCCAAGAGCTATGCCGACGGTAGCACAGCTACTGGTAGGGTCACCCATGTCGGACAGGTCAAGGGAGAGGGACCAGACGAAGTGACGCACAAACCTGCTGCCTTGTAGGTAGACTGGGGACAGTCAAAGGCTAGGGAAAGCATCCCGAACAAATGCTTGTCGAAATCGGATGTACTGAGCCACAGGCTTGACAAAGAAGTGCAACGTAACTTTATCATTTCATGATGCCACAGATGAAAATTAATCGTTATGGTGCTAATCCCGTGAAGTCCCATCAGGCGGTGATAGTGCCGGGCCCCCTGCCTCGAGGGGGTCCACCCATGACTACTGGTGGTCACCTTCCCCTGTGCTGTGGAGTCAAGGCACAGAGGAGTAGGTTAAGAGTTATTGACCAAACACCCCGGACACTCAACATACTACAATGGAATGCAGAAGGAGTTTATAACAAGAAAGCCTCCCTAACACAGCGTCTTCATAAAGATAGAATAGATGTGGCATGCATTCAAGAGACACACCTCAACGCCAATCGCACATTTTCAGTCAAGGGATATCAGGCCACACGTTTCGACCGCGAAGGACACAAAGGAGGAGTTGAAATACTTACACGAAATACAATACCTTGCAGCGAAGTATCTGTGATCTCTGACAACCAAACGGAAATTATAGGTGTTGATATAATGATAAAGGACGTGAAAATAAGAATCTACAATCTGTATAGCCCGGCAGATAAGGATCTTACACTCTCAAACATGGAAATAACTGACACAAATTGCATTGTTGTCGGAGACTTTAATAGCCGTTCAGAAAGATGGGGATACCCAGATACTGACAAAAGAGGAGATGAAGTGGAGGACTGGGAAATAGACTCAAATCTCCATCTACTCAACAAAGCGGATGACACACCGAGCTTCTACTCCAGAAGATGGCTTACCACTTCTACTCCAGACTTAGCTTTCTGCACAGGAGACATCCTCCACAAAATCGATCGCCATGTGCTTGACCAATTAGCAGGTAGTGACCACAGACCAATCAAGCTTGTAATAAATATGGAGTATGTTCCACAGGAGCAAAAGCCTTTGCCCCGTTGGAATTACAAACGAGCAGATTGGGACAGATTTGCCATACTAACAGACAAATATTGTGAAAACATAAATACACGATATGGCAACATGAAGCAAATGGTGGAAAGTCTAAACAGAGCAATAATACAGGCGGCCACTGAGTCTATTCCAAGAGGAGCGAGGAAAAATTACAAACCATACTGGACTGAAGAACTACAAATTTTGGAGGACAAAGTTGAAGATGCTAGGAAGACCGCAGAGAGAGAACAAACAACTGAAGCGAACATCTCTCTCAAAGCCATCTCAGCAAAATATAAAAGAACAGTAAATCAAACAACAAGAGATTGTTGGAGGGAAAAAACAGAAAACCTGAATTTTGACAGGGATGGAAACAAACTATGGAAACTAGTGAAAGCCATGAACAATGAAGGACCTAGAAACAAACAAATAACAATTAAACAAGGAAATGCCTTGCTTACAGGAAAAATGGCTGCAAATGCACTAATGGAACACTATGCCAGTGCAAACCACATTGATATTACAGCCGAACAGAAGAAAGCAATCAACGATAAACAGATACATCATAGATATACAGAGACAGCAGCAGAATATATGATGGCAAATCTAACAATGGAAGAAATGGAACAGGCAATGAATACCCTAAAAAAGAAGACATCACCAGGAAAGGATGGAATCACAAATGAAATGCTAATAGGACTAGGCACTAAGGCAAAAAAGAAACTACTAGCAGTCCTAAACTACAGCTGGAAGAGGGGAATAGTCCCACAGGCATGGAAGGAAGCTATACTAATACCAGTCCCAAAGAAAGGAAAAGACCTGGAAGAACCAAATGGCTATCGACCTATCAGTCTTCTTAGCTGTGTAGGAAAATTAATGGAACGCATTATCAATGGCAGGCTAACATGGCATCTGGAAGAAAACCAACTCTTAACACCACACCAAGCAGGATTCAGAAAGTACAGATCCACTGAAGATCAAATAACCTATATAGCTCAGGAAATAGAGGATGCCTTCCAAGAGAAAAAGCACACACTAGCAGTCTGGATAGATTTAGAAAAAGCATTTGATAAAGTATGGAAGGAAGGACTGAAAGTAAAACTACAAAAAATGCATGTCTGTGGGAAAATGTACAAATGGATCAGCCACTACCTTGAGAACAGAACTGCCAGGACAAAAGTACAAGGACAAACCAGCAAAATGATGCTGTTGGAGCAAGGTGTCCCCCAAGGAGGAGTTCTTTCACCAACATTATTCCTAGCATATATAAACGACATCACGGAAAATTTTCCAGCCAGAGTACACACATCATCCTTTGCAGATGACCTAGCCATATGGACATCTGAAGAATATATTAGTACAGCTAACAGCAGAATACAGCAAGCTCTATTAGCGCTAGAGGACTGGTCAAAATCATGGCTAGTGAAGATAAGTGAGGAGAAAACAACATGCACAGTGTTCTCCCTCTCAACTAAAACTCAGCAACCTAAGCTGGTATTGAATGGAAAAATATTGCGCCATGAAGAAAATCCAAACTATCTAGGAGTCACCTTTGATCGTCGCCTGACATGGAAGACACAGGTTGAGAAAAATCGAACAAGAGCAAGGCAAAGAATGGCAATCATGAAAAAGCTTGCTGGTACAACGTGGGGAGCAGATGAGAAAGTTCTCAAGAAGTTATATACTGGACGGGTGAGGCCAGTACTGGAATATGGCATTGCAGCTTGGGCAACAGCAGCTAAGTCAAACTTTAACAAAATAAGTAGAGTCCAAAATCAAGGAATGCGAATCATAACTGGAAGCCTGAAGACAACGCCTATTAATGAATTAGAAAAGATCACTTGTTTACAACCAATGCAGGATAGAAGAGATAGCAGAGCCCAGCAACAAGCTGAAAAATTTAGAAGATTGACAGACCACCCTATGTATAAAAGGTTTAGTGGTTTTGGAAAGGGAAGACTGAAGCGTAGCAACTTTGTAGAAACTGCAAAACGAAAGATTAGGGCAGATCCCATACTTAACATATCAACAGTCAAACCCATTTATAATGCAGACAAGTTCCCAGCTTGGAGACAGCAGCAACTGCCTGAGATGATAGAAAACATTCCTGGTATTGAGAAAAAGAACACTCAGCATGAAACCGAAAGAAGAGAAATAACCCTAAACTACATAAAAGAACATTACCCAAGCAGCAATTGGACCCATGCATATACAGATGGATCAGCCAAAAATTCAGTAGAGAATGGAGGAGGAGGAATTCTCCTAAATTTAAAAAATAGAGTGAAAAAAACACATTCAGTGGCAACTGGAAAGTTTTCAAGTAACTTCAAAGCGGAGGTAGAGGCTCTGAAAACTGCAGCAGAAATGCTCTTGATGGAGGAAAATAAAGACACGCAAATAGCTATCTTTACAGATGCAAAGTCAGCTGTCTCAATACTGAAGAGCAAAAACAGCACAGAACTAGCTGACCTAAGAGCAGCACTCCATGGTCTATGCCAGAAATCCAAAAAAGTTGTAATACAGTGGATCCCATCACATTGCAGTATACCTGGAAATGAAGAGGCTGACAGACTGGCAAAAGAGGGCGGACGACTACCACAGCCTGACATAGACATAACCTATAATGAGGCAAAGAGGTTGATAAAAAGCACTTATAGAACCAAATGGGAATCAGAGCATCCAGGCCACCAGAAGGATGATGCATATTACAAACTCGACCGAAGAGAACAAGTAGCAATCTTCAGACTCCGCACAGGACATAACAGGCTGAAATACCACTTGTTCAACAAACTAAAGATAGGAGATACAGATGAATGTAATTGTGGAACTGGTAAAATGACAGCTAAACATTTGCTGCAAGAGTGCCCAATATATGCAGAACAGAGAAAGATATTTTGGCCCACACCTGCTTCATTCGAGGACAAGCTTTATGGAGATATCAACAAGCTCAAGTCGACTGCAGCTTACTTTAACTGTATTCAGGTTGACATTTAAATGTACATGAAGAAGTATTTAGACTGCCACACTTCATACCACAGGCATGTCGGTTACACAAGCCTCCCAGAGGCATGAAATGGAATATTGCTTGGATAGCAAATCCATTACGTGGAAAGTCCGAATCGAAAGCTCACTGTGTGGGCTTCATAAAAGGTGGAAAAAGCGTCCTAGTGGCACAAAATGGAATATTGCTTGGATAGCAAATCCATTACGTGGAAAGTCCGAATCGAAAGCTCACTGTGTGGATGTCATCTGCAAACTGCATTCTTCTGGCTTCTGGAAGAACAGCCTATGGTGAACGGAAGGCCCAATATACGGAAGTGAGGCTAAGCAGCCATGTGCAGGACGTGACGATTCCTTGGGTGAGCCCAGTACCAGAGCGCTGTGTGATGGCTCTGCAATTATGGAAGCCTCCTTGGATGGCGGGGAATGCCCATGGTCTGCCCCTGCCTTCCCTTGAGGGCCGACCAGGATGCCTTTGGCTGTTCTATATGGGCCAGCTGAGATGGAAGATAACACCACAACAGTGAGAGTCTAACGTCCTAAGAAACCCCCCGGGAAGGTTAACCCGGTCAACAAATGCCCGCAGAAGTCGGATGTGTCGGCCTAACGGCGCAAGAACGCAGCTCTGCTGTAAACAGGCACAACGCAATCACGTCCAAAAAAAAAACTCCGGATGAACGAAGAAGCAGAAGAAGAATAACACTCTTATTAAAAACTATACTGGAGGGAAAAATCAAAGAAATTGTGAGCAGATGTAGGCAACAATACAAGTGGGAAGATAACATCAAGAGATGGATTACATCAATCTGTCAGAGCGTACTCAAAGCAAAAGACAGAAAGTGTTGAAGATACATTGTAGTCAGCTTGCATTTTGGAGATGGCACTTTGCTTGATTAAGAATTTAATAATAATAATAATCACATTGTATATTTAGCACCTTGTTTAAGTTACACTGACACTAAATAAGTCAAATGTTGTTGTCTGAGAAATGGAACATCACAGACGTTCATAACCAGCATGAAAATAACCAACTTGAAAATGTTAAAGCTAGTATACTAGTGGGAAAGGAAATAGATGCACCGAGAAAGTAGATAGCTTACATCACTGGTGATTTTATTTGGTATAATGAAATCTAACACAGAGAAAAATGAAACTGAAATTTAACATGTAGTCAATTCTGATTTCTTATGTCTAGTAATCGACATCTGTTATTTAAGGGTTGGTGAATACACTTCTGACATACTTGTCTGAAGTCAGCTGCAAGCAATTTAGGAGCAGGTCACTTTGTGCTGATTTTCACAATGGTATGAGTGTTAGACATTCAGAAATCAATGGCAAACTATGAATGTAAAATTGCCTAGAAAATCACAAACAGCCAATAAATGCTGGAATTGATTGCAACATCCTGTAAAGGATACCAACTAACTTGTTATGTCTAATAACAATAGCTCTTCATTCTCTTACCAGAGATTTTACAGTATATTTTGCTGGTTCATTATTTGTGTATGTGTACATGATGTGCATGCATGTATAGAAACTGTTATTAAGGCAGATTGTTTCATTTACTTTACAGGAAAATAGCTGCTGAACAACTGGCAGTGCTGGAAGCAGACAGGTGGATTGATACTCAAACACGAGCTGTGTTTGTTGAGTTGACACTCTTCAATGCTGCTTCAAACTTGCATAGGTATCTTACATTTTGTCATCTGACATCTGTGTGAGAGGTCAGCGTGGCCGAATGGGTAAGAGCACTTCTGCTGTGCTGATGACGGGGTTGTGGGATCATCACCTACACTGGTCAGTTGGGCTTCTTGTTCAGAAAACAATGGCAAACTAAATAAAATGGCTTAGTAAATCAGCCTGGGGGTGGGGTTGTTCACAACGTCCTGCAAATAATATGCAACATCATCTGTGTTAAAGCACAGTTAAAGATAGCATGGACAGCCACAACAGATACTGAGGATTCTCTCAGGATATCTCAATTTGCAAAGGAAAACTCACCACAGAATTCTAGGAAGTAGCCATCATTGTTCTACAGTGTCATGGGATGATCACAACATGAAAATATTGTAACAGCTGATATACTAGTGGGAAAGGAAATGGATGCAGCCCGACCAAGAAAATGGAAAACATGGCAAGGAAAGATATATGAATGGATAAGTGTACCACGGCTAAGATTTCGGAGAAACATGATTGCCCATGCTAGCAAGGCATTATTTTAAGAATCCTGCATAATGTTGTCTCTTTTATGCTCGTTTAGCAGCAATATCAAAGAATTTACATTGCAATAGAATTAGTAAAGATAATGAAGGCATTTGTTCCTTGAAAATAGCCCATTCTTTTAAAATACTGTCAGGAAATATTGTCTGGCTCTCTGATTCAGGCTTATTATTTTCATGGAGTTAACTAAATAAATGGCAGTGAATCAAGAGGTGAAGAAAAGATATTGGGGAGGACATACAGGGAGCTGTAGGAGACAGACAAGAACAGAGGTCTGGGAGTGAGTGGGTTGAGAACCTATGCTCATTTGGAAGATTGACTAAATTGGACGCAGTAGTAGATGTAGCTTAAAGAGAGGTGTAGTGTACAGCATACAGAAGATAGTTTATAGCAATTTTGGTCAATATTTAAAAATTGGGTTTTTACTTATGAAATCATACCAGTTAGATAGAGCTTGACAAGACGAATCCAACGGTATCTCAACGAAGAGTTTGTGTTAATTCTAAGCGGAGTTATGAATTTTCTGGTGACGTAATTTAATACCAGGAAGTGCTATGATAAATTAACTGATAAGTCAGGATTTATCGCGGCCCTAAGATTGGAAGCTGAGAAATTCTGCCTTCTATTACCGTGGCTTGTTTATTTGTAAACGGACAACATTGTGCCATATATCATTGCGTCCAGGGCGGCGAGGCCTAACTTGACGTATTTTTAATTTTTTTTTATAGGATGCGCCGTGACCTAATTAACAATTTAAAATGGCCGCAATCTTATTCTTACATGACGGCCATTGCGATGTCACTAATTTTTCCCCCCTGAACTTCAGCTGACAGCAGCTGTGTTGAAACTCTTCATATTTATGTAAAATTGGACGAGGCATTCAAAAATACAATAAAAAGTTTAGGCTTCTTTAAGCTACAAGAGTTATAAGACAGATTACCGTAATATTCGTGAATATAGTCAAATAAAATCTTGAGAAAACGGTTTTTTCGGCGCAATCACTTTCCTGCGAAGTAGACGATCCAATACTTAAAATATTAGAATAACTCCCCCTTTCATCGTACCATGTTTCTTTCATATTTTTGGGATTTTTTAGAAGGACATGCTCAGACCGGAAGTGAAATCGTTGGTCGCGACTAAAAGTTCGCGAAATTACGAAAACGAAACAGGAAGTAAACGGGAAAACCCGGTGACTCTGACATTGCTAATAGTTATGGTATTTTTACTCTCTCTCTCTCTCTCTCTCTCTCTCTCTCTCTCTCTCTCTCTCTCTCTCTCTCTCTCTCTCTCTCTCTCTCTCTCTCTCTCTCTCTCTCTCTCACACACACACACACACACACACCCATATATAAAAGAGAATGTTTGTTTGTGTCTTTGTTTGTGTGTCCTTTATGCGTTCCTGAACGGTCCATCCGATCGAGATGAAATTTTGTACAGATGTTCTTCTAACTCCCGCAGAGCCAACTGATATAGTTATTTAGTTTAAAATCAACAATTTTTCCTCAAGAACGAAAGAAAAAGGCACACACTTAAGAAAAACAGACCAAGAAATGTCCCGCCATCTTGCGTGAAGGGAATTAGTTATGAACAGTTGTTCTTCACTCAAGCGGATCAAACTGAAATAGAACGGGATCATCAGAAACAGACGAGCATGGGAACAGATGCGAACGGATAGATAGATAGATAGGCAGATAGACAGACAGACAGACAGATAGATAGATAGATAGATAGATAGACAGACAGCAGGGCCGGGTCATCAGACAGATAGATAGTAATAGATAGATAGATGGATAGTAATAGATAGATAGATAGACAGACAGCTGGGCCGGGTCATCAGACAGACAGATAGATTGATAGACAGACCGATAGATAGACAGCCGGGCTGGGTCATCAGACAGACAGACAGATAGATAGATAGATGACGGGAATGGATAGACAGACAGACAGTTAGATAAATAGGTGATGGGAACAGGTAGATAGATGGATAGATAGACAGACAGATAGATAGATATACAGACAGATAGATAGACAGTCGGGCCGGGTCGTCAGACAGATAGATAGACAGCCGGGTCGTCAGACAAACAGACAGACAGATAGCTGACAGGAACGGATACATAGATGGATAGACATTCAGATAGATAGATAGTGTATCAGCATGACATACAGTATCAGCACACGATTGGAGAAATATCTTGGAGTTAAGAGTGAACTGAATACACATAATCACCTACGGGAACGGGAGCAGGGGCCAAACGCAACGGGGAATGTATTTGAATGTATAATGACTACTTATATGAATTAAATGAGACGCTACCCGCCAGGGGCTGGGCGAAGCCTGGCCAGGTCAGCTAGTATATATATATATATATATATATATATATATATATATATATATATATATATATATATATATATATATATATATATCATCATCATGATCTATATATATGAGATACATTGATCAGATTTCATTTTCCTTGACTTTCCAGTTCCGTGACATTATTATTGGAGAGAACAGCTGATGGCAAAGTTTTCACATCTAGTCACATCGTGTCAACATACCTGTTTCGATACATTTCATTTTGGGACAACTGTATCCTCGGATGTGAGGTTAGTGGCATTGGTAAATGGGTTGGTATCGGAACTATAGATCTACTAATAGTGGTAGAGTATCAGGTAATCAAAGAGAAGTTTAATGTTTATTATACAGTTGTATGCTAACTCAGTAATAGAATCTTGGGTAATTTGGAAGTATAACATTAGTAAACAATTTTTGTTTAGTAATATAATTTTTGATAAGTTGAAGATATGTTTGTAACAATTATTTTGTAACTTGGTTATTAAATAAATGGGCAAGTGTAAAAGCGCTACATTCATTACAGTTTTTTCTCAATAAAATAAGTGAAAATATGTCAAATTTGTAAACTGGCAATCTTTTAGTTTGCTCATCTGTTTTACTGGTATTTGATAAACAATTAAATCAGAGAAAATGAATATTTCCATTTCTAATTGCTGAACAGACTCGGATGAAATACACTGGATTTAATTGTGCCTGCTCTGCTGTTGTTTCAGTCAATCATGAACTGTTATTGACCTTGTATTTTCCCTCTGCAGCTGCTGTACATTGTGCTGGCAGTGTTGATGTTTTACCACCTGCTGCGTGGAATGATGAAGATGGGACGAGCATATTTCTCTCATTTCTGGAATTTAATTGAGGTTAGCTCCATTGATTGATTATAATACAGGACTTCAAGATAGTACAGTAAATAAATCTAAGGAATCTGTTTCTCTGTAACAAATAAAAGAGTGTGCACTGTTAAATTTGTCACTATTACTTATCCTCAGTATTATGAAGTGAGCTTCTCAGATTCCTCAAGACTTTTGCATCCACAACTCGGAGTAAAGTACCACTTTTACAGTTTTATTTGTCGAAGCAAAGCCACAGCCTGCTTTCTAATTGGTCATTTTAAGTACAGATAGCAAGTTCCTATTGGCTGAACTATCAAAGTGCAGGAACATCCTGTAGTAGATTAAACTGTGATCATTTTTGTGGAAGCTTTCCTTCTTTTGTAGAATGTGAACATAATAGTTTCTATTGATGCCTTCTCTTCAGTCAAGAAATAGACGTTATTTCTGTTGAAGCTTTCTCTTCCTTTTCAGTCAAGAAATAGACATTATCTCTGGTGAAGCTTTATCTTCAGTCAAGAAATAGACGTTTTTACTGTTGAAGCTTTCTTTTCAGTCAAGAATTAGACGTTATTTCTATTGAAGCTTTCTCTTCTGTCAAGAAATAGACATGGTTATTTCTATTGAAGCTTTCTCTTCAGTCAAAAAATAGACATTATTTCTGTTGAAGCTTTCTTTTCCGTCAAAGAATAGATGTTATTTCTGTTGAAGCTTTCTCTTCAGTCAAGAAATAGATGTTATTTATGTTGGAGCTTTCTCTTCAGCCAAGAAATAGACGTTATTTATGTTGAAACCAACATGTCAAAATTGTAGTTATTTTAATCAACGTTGTTTCATCACTTTTCCAGCTGACAATCTCTGTGTTGTCCCTGTTGTATATGGAATGCTACATCTACCGATTTGTTCTTGTTGCTGAAGCAGTGGAATCTATGCGCAGCACTTTTTACGAAGAATTTATCAATGTGGCTTTCCTTGCCCGTTGGGATGAGGTAAGGATATATATATTATTTTAATACAATTTGTTTATATATAGATTGTAATAATACTGGTGAGTGTCCATGTAAGTTATAGATACATTACTGTGTAGTGTCAGATTGATTTTATAATCACTTTTACCATCAGCTACTTGTCATTATGCATGTTGAGGACAAAAATAGTTTTCCTTATTTCTGGAACTGTTTGTAAATGTTTTGTTTTGCTAAAATATTTACCTTGAAAATCTGAAAACACATTTGATAATTACTGAAGGCCTCTAAGGACATCTGATTATTGAAGTGATGTGATTGCTATATTTGTGTAGTTAATCATCTCGTGAACACAGAGGAGGTCTGGAAACAGTGATTGGATGACAAGTTTCTGGAGTTATCCCATCTTTGTCAAACAAACTCTAAGAACATGTCAGTTAAAAGCTATAAACCTCTAGTAATCACTATTCAGCTTTAAAAAATCAAACAATTATAAATTAATAAATACTAAAATTAATATCGTAACGCATGGATATCATAAATGTGACTCTTGTCAGATTTTACATTTGAGATGCTACTTTTTTGTTTGTTTGTGTACCTCCTGACATAGCGAGGGAAACAACCCCCAATATTCCAGTCACAAATTTGTATGACTAACCGTTGTAAATCATTATTTAAGGTTGTAAAAACATTAAAACTGATTTATCATTAAAGTAACTTTTGGTGACTTTGTCTCACATTGTTAGGGTTTCCACAACAGTACCATTGTTTGCATTAATTAAAAACAAAAATAACTGCCTGAATTTCTAAACTTGCATGGCTGTCTACATTCATTAAACTGACTATCTAAATTTATTGAAGTATCTAACTGTCTACATTTTAAGCATGTGTAACTGTCTGGATATCTATATTAGCAAAAATGTGTTTGTCGACATTTGTAAAAGTGTTTGGTTATTTCATGATTATCATGTTGTAGGTCCTATACAGAACATCATTTTCATTACGCCTGCCAAAAGTTCCTGGATCTCTGGCCATTTCTCACGCCTCATGCACTATCATACCCAAGGTGTCTGCAATGTCTGGTGTCCACCTTTGTGCTGGTCCACCCATACCACTTCTTCCAGGAACCATGTCGCCCATTACTGTTCTTTCACAGCCACTCTGCCATATCATATTGATAAGTATATTGTTTCTGATACATGACGCTATTTATGAGACTGTTGTCTTCTATATTCACAACTTTCAGGATTGTTTTGTCTTCTTGGTTCACGATATTCTAATGACCTTTCTGTAATATTTATGCTGAAAAGTCCCAATTTTCTTCTTTAGTGATGGTGATATGGTCCATGACTCACATCCATATGTGTTGCCTCAGGAACGATGCATGTTTTAAAAATGTTACCCTGACTTCATTGCTGGTGTTCTGCCATAGTTTCTTAGTAATGTTTAACCTCTGCATTGTTTTGTCCAGTCTGTGTCTGACTTTCTTGTGAACATCCCCATTGTTGTTGATTGTGAAACCAAGATGTTCGGAGTTTGTGACTTGTTCCATTTGTTGATGGTTGGCTGTCATTTGTGGCTAACATGTTCCATTTCTTGATGGTTGACTGTCATTTGTGTCTGACATGTGGTTGATTGTAATTTGTGGCTAACATGTGGTTGACTGTCATTTGTGGCTAACATGTAGTCTGAATAGTTGACTGTAATCTGTGGCTGACATGTAGTTTTAAGTGGTTAATTGAAATCTATGGCTGACATGTAGTTTGAGTGGTTGACTGTAATCTGTGGCTGACATGTAGTTTTAAGTGGTTAATTGAAATCTATGGCTGACATGTAGTTTGAGTGGTTGATTGTAATTTGTGGCTGACATGTAGTTTTAAGTGGTTAATTGAAATCTATGGCTGACATGTAGTTTGAGTGGTTGATTGTAATTTGTGGCTGACATGTAGTTTGAGTGGTTGATTGTAATTTGTGGCTGACATGTAGTTTGAGTGGTTGATTGTAATTTGTGGCTGACATGTAGTTTGAGTGGTTGACTGTAATTTGTGGCTGACATGTAGTTTGAGTGGTTGATTGTAATCTGTGGCTGACATGTAGTTTTAAGTGGTTAATTGAAATCTATGGCTGATGTCTAGTTTGAGTGGCTGTCTATATTTCTAAAGTGTGCTTGTCATCTAAACATTTGACTGTCTATATTTATTTTGGAATGTGACATTTGTTATTGGCTGCATTATTTAATATGTATTTATCTATATCAACAATATAATTATATGTATGTTCAGTTGTTGCCATTAATGGCCTTAATCTCTAGATTTTGGCATCATAGGCTTCATTTGTATTCTTTTTTTGTTTGCTTGTTAACAGCTCTTAAGAACTTTGATAGGAGCCATATTGTTTTGTGTGATTGTGAAATTTCTTCGAGTGCTGCGGTACTACCAGGTCTTTTGGAGGCTGCAGATTGTCTTCAGAAAGTGTAAGCTGGAATTAATAATGGCGTCGGTAAGTTTTTGTCCTGACAGCATGGGACTATTGATTTCATAAGTAAATAATTTCTACAATTTATATCTTTCATTTATCTTGTTTTCCTTGTATTTTCTTACATGCTCTGTGAGAATGTCAGTGCCTCTCACTCCTGTCTCTTTCTCTCTATCTCTCTTTGTCTCTCTCTCTCTCTCTCTCTCTCTCTCTCTCATCATCATCATCATCATGTAGCAATTTTGTAGAATGTTGCTTTCATCACAGCCTGCCCATGCCTCTCAAGATCAGAGTGCCTTTAATGTCCTGTGCTAGCATCTTTATTCTGTATACATTTAAAGACATGTGATTGTTGTGTATTTCTAAACTTTGTAAATTCATTGTTCTCCAGTATTTTATATAGTTCAAGATGTGTTACTTCAGATTCTTATTGTTCACTAGTTGAGTATATTAAGTATAATTTCATTGACAGCACACTTGATTAAAAAGGTCAACATCACAAGGAGGTTTAAGCTTTTTTTCAATGTGTAGAAATCCTGACATACTATTTCAAGGCCCATAACATTTCATAACATTTACTTTCTAAGTATTTATATATGCTGATGCCAGTGACATATTCTGTCATGACATGATCCCAGTGAAGTGCTCATGGAGAGAAACAGACAAGTTCTAGTAAACCAGGTGGTGAGGAACCAGTCGCCGCTATGGAAACCTGAGGACAATATAGCTAGACACCACCTTGTCTGGAACCCACAAGGTTAACAACAAAGTGGGTGCCATAAAAACACATAGGGAAGAGAATTAAAGAGATGAATAATATTGGGAAGACATGGCAGAAGCTGCTGGAGATGGCAACAGATAGGTGGCTGGGCGTGGGTTGGTTGTGTGCCTATGCTCCAGTGGGGAATGCAGGGCAGAAGAAGAAGTTACCAAACTCTCTTGGATAAGTATAACAGGTTGTTAAAAGACCACTATATTCATGAATGTGTTATATGAATAAATCTCAAATGTATTTGTGTGGAAGCATGTACTGATGCTATTTATATCTTTGCAGACACTTTACAGTGGTTTCATCATGGGATTTGCATCTCTGAGTAGTGTCTTGTTTGCACCTGTGGCATACAGCTTGAGGTCTGTGTGGTCAAGTCTCCTGGCCATGTCAGCCTTATCTGCCCGTTCATTTCATTGGCACAATGATAACAGTTTCATTTCTAATCAGAGCCACAAGCTTGATGTTGTCTTGGTGTTTGCTTACACCTTCTGCCATGGATTTATATGGGCATATGTAAGTGTTATAGTAAATACTTTAGTCATATGGATACTACTTTTGGGGGGAGAGGATTGAATATACATGCAGCTTTTCTCTGTACGTTAGTGTGTTTGTGTGAAAAGCTTAGAAAGTCAGAGTTATTTACACTGATCATATCTATAAGCAACACTTGTTTAATGCTATTATTGAAAAAGTTCTGACATTATTACTGCATAGTTATGACTTTTAGTCATCTTTGTCTTAGATTGTCAGTAATAGGTTTGTCAGCCCGTGCCTGTTGTGTATTGTACACTGTTCTTTCTTATCTCTGTTCTTTCATGTCGATATTTATTTCACTTTCTAAATTACAGCTTATGAAATACAGAGACACCATTTGCATTGTTCAAACATTTCATTTTTAATGACCTAATCACACCGCTGGTGACTGTGGTTTATGGGATATTGAGACACACATTCCATAATTCCCTGACTTACTGAGTTGAAAGCTTGAGATCAGCCGCCAGGGATTTGTCAGCAGACCCCTTTGCTTTGATTTTCATAATATGAGATGCAAGTCATTCAGAAAGCAATGGCAAAACTACTGAACTAAAATTGCCTAGTTAAATCATAAACAGTCAATAAATGCTGGGGTTGACTGCAAAATCCTGTAAATTATATGCAACTGAACAATACAATATATACTATAATCAAAGTTGCCTTGCAAGAGCAGGTTAACAAAGTGGAAACAAATAGGGAACAGAAAATGTAAACTATAATAAGTTATGCTACACAAAATGTGTAATACACCATACTTGTGACATCCTATACTAATTGAGGGGGGGGGGGGGAAGAAAGAATAAGGGGTGTTATGTATAAATATGAGATAGGATTTAATTGAATCATCATGGGAACATTGTTTTATCTTTATTACATTTTTACTGAATAGGCAATCTTTGTAGCATAATATAGTGAATTTACTTTTCTACAGATATTTGCAGTCTTGGCCAGTAAGCTGAAGAAAACAAGACATTGTAAAGTACTTTCGTTGACTTGTAAACAGTTGGTGGCACTGTACTGGGATAAAATTCTCAAGTGGGCAAGCTTGCGGCCTGAAGTAACATATGAACAGACTGACAATACTCTTCCCCCAGTAAGTTGTTGTCATGTTTGTGTAAGCTTTTGTGTGAAGAAAGTCACCATACTAAGTAAACTATCAGCAAGGCTATGATGAACTAAAGAAGAGGAAGAAAAATGAGACAAGAATGATATCATGAAACTTTTGAACTTAAATGTTACAGAAAGCATCATGTACCACTCACTCGTTCTCACTGGCACCTGGCCATCTTGAAAGATGATAGTTCGTGATGGAGTTACCTCTCCATAATACAAAACCTGGGTTGAGACCATGCTTTGCCTTGCAGCATGATGCCTATCTCGGCCTGCCTAGTTTACTCCAGAGGAAAGGTAACACCAATACATCTGGAACAAGATAAGCTGCCAGATCAGCAAAGCAATGCTCTAACTGTCCATCTGTTAGCACTTTGATTCTAGACCCGTTGCTGACAAAACTTAGGACCTGGTCTGCCCTGCCATGACAGTTAGTCTTCAGGTTGCATTTCCTTACACCAGATTAAGGCTTGTACCCTCCCAGTCACGTTCTTCTGCCTGAATTCGTTAATCATGCACCAGGAAAAAGAAGACTACTGACATTCTTCAAGATCCGATCATTGAATTCAACTGGCTTATCAAACAGAGTCATGTCTGGGAAACCGAAGTACTTTGGCCATGTTAAACATCACAGTGGTTTGGAAAGAACATCCTTGGAGGAATCCTAGAACATCCTGAAAACAGAGTCAGGAGTTATCATTTTGCTGTTTTATTGAACTTGATGTTCTTGCTTTGAATGCTTTATAGGGGGTATTTATGAAACCATGGACAACACACCCACACATGCACGCTCGCATCACACACACACTCTCACTCACTCATTCATACTCTCTCTCTCTCTCTCTCTCTCTCTCTCTCTAAATGAAACAAACATAAAACGTAAACTGGCAATGCTGATATTTGAAAATATATTCTTGCTGCTTTGAAGTGCTTATGGATATAGATTTTTTAGATAAATACCTACTGGACACATTTTGGAAGAGAATACAGCATTTTCTTACAAAATTAACATCTTTAACTGAATCTTTCAATTATGAACATTGTCATTCATTGTTTATCAAAGCAGACACATACATAAGTTATTCATTTTATTAAATAGTCTCTTAAACTATCTTTTGAACTGATAGATATTAAAACAGTTATCCATTATGTACATTTTATCCTTTAATTATTCTTTGAGTGCTTTGTTTATAACTTTTGTGTAAAATTTAATTGGCTTGTCTTGCAGGAGTTTACAATGGCCGAGATTCTCTACCTGGTTGAAGAAATGCTGTTCCGCATGAATGCACTTCTAGGGATGTCTGGCTTGCCTGACAAGAGAAATAGCTTTACAGATTCTGATGCAACAGCTAATGGCGGAGATGATGGTATTTCAAGCGGGGGATCTGAGGTATGTAGCATTATTTTGCAGTATTATGAAATAACGATGTCATAACTTTAAAATACAGGACATGAGTATCTAATTTTTCATGAGGTGTTATTTGCCACTTTCTTGTAAATTTCATACTCCCATCTGTGGTTAGTTAAAGTTAGTTGCATTTCCTTTACAGGACGTAGCAGTCAACTCCAGCATTGTTTGACTGTGTGTGATTTCTGGGCAAATTTTACATTTAGTAGTTTGCCATTGCTTTCTAAATGACCGGTACTCATAACATTGTCATTAGTCATTAGTCGCGGTTCCAACATCACAGCACAGGGTCGTCGCTATTATGCTCCGTTCTCGTGCCAGTGAATATCACATAAAATGTTCCTCACTGCCCCATGTGAAAAGTGGAAAAGACAGGAGTCTCGACAAACAACGGCCCGCTTGGGCACACTGTGGAAAATGCCACCACCAGAATGTCACCACAAAAGTCCTCTACAAACAGTACAGTTCACCCCTGATGGAATTGGCAGTCACTTTTCCAACCAGATGTTCACCTACAAAGTCTCGTTGTCTCTAGATATTGTTGTTCCATTTCTATATATTTTCTAGCAGGACATTGTCATATGCCGATGATGTTTTAGTGTATCGTCAGTGTAAGGATAGAGAGGAGGTTGCTGTGGAACTACAAACCGAACTCAATCGCATAAGTACTTGGTGTGATGAAGCTGGGGCAATGGTCAACCCAACAAAGGCAACAGTGACTTGGTTCTCGTTGAATAATCATATTGTCAACACTCCAACACCAACTGTAATGCTGTGTTCAGAGACGGTAGAAAGAACGCAGGCAATGAATTACCTGGGGATACGGTTTGATTGAAGCCTTGCTTATAATGTGCACATAGACCAGGTGATAACAAAGGCCAAGCGGGGTTTGGCAGTGATGCGGGTGATGGCGGCAGCAAACTGTGAGCAGCGCCATCTATGTCTTCTGTACGAGGGGCTGGTCATGTCTGTTTTGGAGTATGCAATGGCAATCCTGACTCTCAGCCATAAGCAGATAGAAAGGATGGAAAGGATACAGAATGAAGCTATGTGCATTATTCTTGGAAGTACAAGAGATACAGCATGCAGGGCGATGCGCTACATTCTTGATTTTCCAACCATTGAAGAGAGAATACAAGGTTGCAGGGCATGCGCCTACCTCAGAATTAACGCAAACACACAACATCCACTGCATAGTGAAATTAGGAAGGTGAAGGGCAGCAGGTTAAAAAGAGGACGGTCATGGATGGGTCAAGCCGAAGACATTCTTCAACAGGTGTGTTCACTTGAGGACTTAGAACCTGGCGAGGAGTGGGTGCAAGTGCCAACAGACTTCTGCACATCCTTTTCAGTTTGCATCCAACTAGATAGAAAATGCAGACAAGAAAATCCGGCTGCTGTTGAGGCTGAAGTACAAGCGTTGATTTTCGAGAATTCGCTAGACGGTGACGCGGTCATCTACACAGATGGGTCGGTCGTCCGACATGTGAGAAGCTCATAGGCCTTTACAGCTCGGGCCGGAGGGAGAATTGTGAAGGAGGACTCTGGTGCTTTCACTGAAACCACAAGTAGCCTGACCATGGAAGTCATGGCAGTAAGTAAAGCAATAACATGGCTCGAGACACAGACATTCACTAGGGCTTGTTTCCTTAGCGACTCAATGAACATGATCAAGAGGATAGAGGAGGGGTCGATCCGAAGAGAATGGTTGCTGCCTCTGGAGCGGTCTTGGCTGGCAAAGATTAGTTTCATCTTCGTGCCAGGGCATGCGGGAGTACAAGGAAATGAGCGGGCTGACAAGCTCGCAGGTGAGGCTACTGTGGAGGGCGGACGCGCCATGGACCAGGCTGACATTCTGAATGCTCTACGAGAAGTAAGACTTTTGCGAGAACCAAGTGATGACTGTGAATCTACAACAATGGCCAGACTGCGAGAGCAGCAAATTAAAAGAGGGGTGGCCAAACAAGAACACTACACAGGAAGCCAAAGAAGATTGATAAACCAACACAGAACTACACGCTGCGGGATTTGCTGAGGAGGGGATCCGAGCACTTATGGACTGAATGGTTCGATGTGCAATGAGGATGATCTGTTGACTAACTAACTAACTAACTAGATATTTTCTAGCCACCACGCCATTTTTCTCCGAAATGTAGATCACGCAACAAAACAACCTCGAACATATATAAAGAAACACTTCATTGCACACAATGCCATTGCCAGAATGCCAACACAGAAGTCCCCCTCGAAAACACAGTTCATCATCGATGGACACGGCAGTCATCAGCAAAACCAGCAGCCACACATCTCCGCACAAGGCAAGAGAACCGGTCGCTTCTGCGACACACCAGCCGCCATACATGCAGATATTTCTGGATGTTGTTGTTCCATTTCTAGATTTTATCTAGCCAGCTACACCATTTTGAGCATGCAGACCACACCACAACACCTCGGACAGATGTAAAAACCATTTCACTGTACATAATGCCGTCTCCAGAATGTCAAAACAACAGTCCTCCACAAAAGCACAGTTCATCGTCAAAAGAAGCGGCAGTCAACCAGAAGACCAGCTGCCACACATTTCTGCATAAGGCACAAAAACTGTTCAGTTCTGGGACCCTCCGCCATTGCTCTGAACATACAGATCACGCTCCACAACCTCGGGCAGATGTAAAAGGATTTCACACAAAATTCACAGCTCACAGCATTGCGCCACGCACTCAACTCAGTAGCAGGGCGATGGAACCGTAAACTACCAGTCCAACATGAGGAATATGCAAATGCAACAGTAGCCACGAGCATAAACATCCAGAGGCCTTAACCGTTTCACTGCCTATCCGCCATGCTTTGTGTGTGTGTGTTTGGGGGGGGGGGGGTGGAACAACAACATTGTATGGAAACCAACGCAAGATGCCCGCAGCTGTGTTTCGAGCGAGGTATGTGGGATTATGAATTGCATTCGTAACACCATCGCCTCAGAGCCAGAGTAGTTTGATTAAAATTGACAAATACTCATAAATTAGCATCATTGTTGTAAATATGTGAGATTCATTTTTTGTAAATATACATGGATCGTCATTGTAAATCTGTGATGTTGTTATTGTTACCTTCATCTTTGTCCTGTGGCCCACTGTGAAAACTTGAGACTTTTACTGTGATTTATTCTTTTCCCTATAATCCAAACAGTTTAAATTTGCCTGCAGTGATAGATAGCTCTGTGGCAGTTTTGTGCCATGTTCTACCTTGCCTTGCCCCCCTTATCCTAGAAACTTGCTATGGCACTCCGTCCAGACTTAGGTTGTGGTGTATCTTAGTTTTGAAATCTAGCCACACTCTATCTAGGCAGCCATCTCTTAGGTTGTGGTGTGTCTTAGTTGTGAAATGTAGCCACACCCTATCTAGGCAGCCATCTCCCAGTTAAAACCATGTGGAAGTGATGTTGGCTTGTGTGCCAAAGGAACATCATCAAGATAATTTTCTCTTTTCATAGAGAGCTAGCTAATCCAAACATCTACATACGTCTTTAAGCTAATCCCAACATCTACAGACCTCTTTGAGCTAATCCCAACATCCACAAACCTCTTTAAGCTAATCCCAACATCCACAGACCTCTTTAAGATAATCCCAACATCTACAGACCTCTTTAAGATAATCCCAACATCTACAGACCTCTTTAAGCTAATCCCAACATCTACAGACCTCTTTAAGCTAATCCCAACATCCAAAGACCTCTTTTAAGCTAATCCCAACATCTACAGACCTCTTTAAGCTAATCCCAACATCTGCAGACCTCTTTAAGCTAATCCCAACATCCACAGACCTCTTTAAGCTAATCCCAACATCTACAGACCTCTTTAAGCTAATCCCAACATCTACAGACCTCTTTAAGCTAATCCCAACATCCACAGACCTCTTTAAGCTAATCCCAACATCTACAGACCTCTTTAAGCTAATCCCAACATCTACAGACCTTTAAGCTAATCCCAACATCTACAGACCTCTTTAAGCTAATCCCAACAACCACAGACCTCTTAAGCTAATCCCAACATCCACAGACCTCTTTAAGCTAATCCCAACATTCACAGACCTCTTTAAGCTAACCCCAACATCCACAGACCTCTTTAAGCTAATCCCAACATCTACAGACCTCTTTAAGCTAATCCCAACATCCACAGACCTCTTTAAGCTAATCCCAACATTCACAGACCTCTTTAAGCTAACCCCAACATCCACAGACCTCTTTAAGCTAATCCCAACATCTACAGACCTCTTTAAGCTAATCCCAACATCTACAGACCTCTTTAAGATAATCCCAACATCTACAGACCTCTTTAAGCTAATCCCAACATCTACAGACCTCTTTAAGCTAATCCCAACATCCAAAGACCTCTTTTAAGCTAATCCCAACATCTACAGACCTCTTTAAGCTAATCCCAACATCTGCAGACCTCTTTAAGCTAATCCCAACATCCACAGACCTCTTTAAGCTAATCCCAACATCTACAGACCTCTTTAAGCTAATCCCAACATCTACAGACCTCTTTAAGCTAATCCCAACATCCACAGACCTCTTTAAGCTAATCCCAACATCTACAGACCTCTTTAAGCTAATCCCAACATCTACAGACCTTTAAGCTAATCCCAACATCTACAGACCTCTTTAAGCTAATCCCAACATTCACAGACCTCTTTAAGCTAATCCCAACATCCACAGACCTCTTTAAGCTAATCCCAACATTCACAGACCTCTTTAAGCTAACCCCAACATCCACAGACCTCTTTAAGGTAATCCCAACATCCACAGACCTCTTTAAGCTAATCCCAACATCCACAGACCTCTTTAAGCTAATCCCAACATCCACAGACCTCTTTAAGCTAATCCCAACATCCACAGACCTCTTTAAGCTAACCCCAACATCTACAGACCTTTTTTTTTTTTTTTAGCTAATCCCAACATCTACAGACCTGTATAGTATAATATAGTAATAACAAATACAGTGCTCGTGTCCACACCTTAAAACTTATTGGGTATATGGTGCTAGCCCTATATTTGTATAGACTAGTAGCCGGCCACTTTTACTTTCCAGAACATTTTTTGATGTCTATGTTTGGCTGGGTCAACCTGGTAACTGACTCTGTGGCGAAGGGATGAGGGAAGCAGTCATCCACAGACCTCTTTAAGCTAATCCCAACATCTACAGACCTCTTTAAGCTAATCCCAACATCTACAGACCTCTTTAAGCTAATCCCAACATCCACAGACCTCTTTAAGCTAATCCCAACATCTACAGACCTCTTTAAGCTAATCCCAACATCTACAGACCTTTAAGCTAATCCCAACATCTACAGACCTCTTTAAGCTAATCCCAACATTCACAGACCTCTTTAAGCTAATCCCAACATCCACAGACCTCTTTAAGCTAATCCCAACATTCACAGACCTCTTTAAGCTAACCCCAACATCCACAGACCTCTTTAAGCTAATCCCAACATCTACAGACCTCTTTAAGCTAATCCCAACATCCACAGACCTCTTTAAGCTAATCCCAACATTCACAGACCTCTTTAAGCTAACCCCAACATCCACAGACCTCTTTAAGCTAATCCCAACATCTACAGACCTCTTTAAGCTAATCCCAACATCTACAGACCTCTTTAAGATAATCCCAACATCTACAGACCTCTTTAAGCTAATCCCAACATCTACAGACCTCTTTAAGCTAATCCCAACATCTGCAGACCTCTTTTAAGCTAATCCCAACATCTACAGACCTCTTTAAGCTAATCCCAACATCTGCAGACCTCTTTAAGCTAATCCCAACATCCACAGACCTCTTTAAGCTAATCCCAACATCTACAGACCTCTTTAAGCTAATCCCAACATCTACAGACCTCTTTAAGCTAATCCCAACATCCACAGACCTCTTTAAGCTAATCCCAACATCTACAGACCTCTTTAAGCTAATCCCAACATCTACAGACCTTTAAGCTAATCCCAACATCTACAGACCTCTTTAAGCTAATCCCAACATTCACAGACCTCTTTAAGCTAATCCCAACATCCACAGACCTCTTTAAGCTAATCCCAACATTCACAGACCTCTTTAAGCTAACCCCCAACATCCACAGACCTCTTTAAGGTAATCCCAACATCCACAGACCTCTTTAAGCTAATCCCAACATCCACAGACCTCTTTAAGCTAATCCCAACATCCACAGACCTCTTTAAGCTAATCCCAACATCCACAGACCTCTTTAAGCTAACCCCAACATCTACAGACCTTTTTTTTTTTTTTTTTAGCTAATCCCAACATCTACAGACCTGTATAGTATAATATAGTAATAACAAATACAGTGCTCGTGTCCACACCTTAAAACTTATTGGGTATATGGTGCTAGCCCTATATTTGTATAGACTAGTAGCCGGCCACTTTTACTTTCCAGAACATTTTTTGATGTCTATGTTTGGCTGGGTCAACCTGGTAACTGACTCTGTGGCGAAGGGATGAGGGAAGCAGTCCGTAATCCAGTGAACCACAGCTGCGGCAGTAGGCCACCTTGCGTTGGTTCTCATACAGTGGTATGGATGTCGGTCATTCAGAAAGCAATGGCAAAATTTTTTGTTTGTTTTTCAGTTTGCATATCCTTTACAGGACATTGCTGTCAACATCAGCATCTTTCAGCTGATTGTTGATTTCTTGGCAAGATTACGCTCAGTAGTTTGCCATTGCTTTCTGAGCGACCGGCTCACATATCCCATAAGTTACCGACGTGGAGAGACCAATTCTTGCGCACGTCACATTACTCACGAGAGTATACGGGATTACAGAGACAGTCGTGTAACTCCTAGACCAGGGAGACCGACAATGGCAAACTACTGAACGTAAATTTGCCAGAAAATCACAACCAGTAAAACAAAATGGTGGGATTGACTGTGATGTCCTGTAAAAGGAAATACGACTAACTTAACAACCTGGTAGTTCCGTTCAGTTTGAAAAATTTGTCTCAGTGGACATTTGAACACATGAACATTTGGTCAGAAATCATGAGTGCTAGCCATTGCACTCCCATGGCTCTCTCCTATACAATATATTTTTGCATATCCTATTTACAGGACATCGCTGACAACACCAGCATTTTACTGCTATTGTTGATGTCTTTGCAAGTTTACATTCAGTTGTTTGCCATTGTTTTCTGAATGACCGGCTCCCATACCAGCTGTGGAGACCGACTTCCCATGCTATATAATATTTGCATGTACTCAGTGGTGTACTTTGCTCCCCAGGATCCCTCCATCCCACCAGTGACCAGTGCTGTCGCTGATGAAGGTGCACGACTGAACCAGTGCGTCCAGAAGATTGAGGATAAACTGTGCTCTAACGAACCTTATCTGGCTCAGCTGCTCAAGCTGGACAGCATTGGGACGAATATATTGTCTGAAGAAAAGGAGCAGGAACTCAGGTGAGTAGATCATTTGATCATGTATATCAAAGTTTGTCTTGATCACATGTTCATGTTTCTTTTACCACCATTTCTAAGCTTTGTTTATGATAGTGCTCCAGTAATAGATGTCTTTTTATGCTGGGATATTTCCTGCAACTGCATTGCATGTTGTAGCAATTTAACCAGACTTTTCCGTTATCATCATCATTATCATCATGTAACAGGTCATTTGCAGAATGTTGCTCTCACCACAGCTGACCAGAAAGTTTCTTAAAACCTGGCCACGTCTCCTGCCTCATGCACACTCATGCCTAATTGTGTCTGTAATGCCCTGTTCCCATCTTTGTGCTGGTCAGCCTATCTGTTCTGATTTTGAACCATGCATTCCATCACTGATTTTCCAAATCACTGTCTGTTCTCTTCAGTTTTTTCACAACCCATTGGTTTCTGTCGTAAAGGCATGTGTGGCAATGCTTGTTAATGTTCTTGTCAGTGGGTATCCTCACCATTTCTGCTTCTTCCCTACATGTAGTGTCTTTTTTGTGTTTTATTTTCCATAGACAGTATTGCTTATTTAGTACCAAGGATACATCTGTTGTGAACTATCTAGGGTTTGGATGTAATATTGCTTGAAGCATACATACTTCTGGAATTTTTTTTACCCCCCCTTTTGGTTTGATAGCTAAGAAATGCTAACTTAACCACTAAATGCAAGAAGGTAGTGTGTCTGTTATTGACTTACTGATTAATTGGTCCCCCACTGAATTATTATACTGAATATGCAGTTTGTCACTTCTTCAGGAACGTGGCCAGATCTTTGTTTCTGATCTTTCTACTTCTAATCAAAGGTCCCTTTTACATGCTTTAGGCATATGGTGCTGGCCCCATATGTTTATAGATCAGTTGGCATCGTGGGTAATGAGGTCAGCTTCATGCCAGAAATCTGCTCTTCCCAAGACATTTCCTGGTGCCAGATTTAGACTCGGTCGACCTGGGTGTCCAGGTTATTGTTTAAAATCTGCTTTCTGCCTCTTGTTGACTCTTAATTTTCTGTCTTGTTTATATTTATATGCGGTTCCTCTTTGCTGATTCTGCTGGCAGTCTGTTTTCATCTTAATATCTCCATGCAATTCTGTTATGATAAAAGATATAGATTTCTTTTAATAACATCATTGTACTCCAACTGTAGCATGCTCATTATTTTCAATTAATCTTTGGTAGTTTTTACCACACACTCTGTTTTGTAACATTAAAGAATAGTGTTTGTGAAAGTAGGCATGTCTTTGGCTAGTATTTATTGAGTAAAGTGAGTTGCATGTCTTTGGCTAGTATTTACTGAGTAAAGTGAGTTGCATGTTCTTGGCAGGACACCAGTCAACCGTAGCATTTATTGCCTGTTTGTGATTTGCTAGGCAGACGAGATGCAGCAAAATATGCCAGGCAATAAAGCTTTCCATACATTGGTCAATTGTTCGTAATGTTGATGTCTTGTCCTTGACTTGGGGATGTTAATTACAAGTATCTCAGATGTCAGAGAGGGCTTGCCTGATGGTGAAGGATATTGGTAACAGGGAAAGATAACACTCACACACAATCAGTCCAGTGCAACCACTACTTGATGCAAATATCTAAATGATGCTCCAGGTCAAAGCCATACACACACACAATAATAATTTGTATGAAAAGTATCACAACATAGTGTTGTCATTTCTGTGACACGTTACTGTCATCTGTCTGCTACAGATATATCAAAGTTACTTCTGTTTCTTTCTTTCAGGTCTCATTTGGAATTTGAAATTTTCCGACAGCTTCAAATGCAACGACAGGAGTCTACTGTCTTTGATGTCGCAGACCACACAAACATGGCCTGTCCAGATGGGGGATCCCATGATCAGTTTACATTTTCCAGTCAACAAAGCTAACGGACCTGGAAGTTCTGGACTCACTAACCTACCTAATGAGATGACACTTGTACAGGAAGCCAATGGAAGGATCCCCATGCATCCTTCATCTAAATTTAAGAATGACAATCCATCCTCTTCAAAGACCAACCCAGAGCCTTCTCTACCCGATCAGGAAACTCCTCAAGATTTAAAAGTGACCCAGGAAAATCAATCTGCTCCACGCAAACCTATTCTACTGTTGCCACCAAAGAGAAGTCAGAGTATGAAAATTCCCGGGAGGCAAGCAGGTAGACACCATTTAACAGAGTCACTGAGAAATCAGAAACACTGGCTGGACCTTTCCACAAGTGAAGCAACAAGAGAAGCAAAACTCAGCACAAAATTCATGAGTTCTGTTTCATCTGCCCCAAAGTATCCTAAAGTTAGTGGAAAGAAAGACTTCCCATCCATGGCTGTAGTGTCTGATAAGAAAACCAAGGGTGAAATTACATTTAAGCAAGATATTCCAGTTTCAAAAAGATTCACCAAAGATTTGTGTCAAGAAGCTTCAGTAAAAGTCAGGGACCCAAAAGGCTATAGACAGGATCCAGGTTTGGGCTTCAACCTGACAGCTGCCACTTTGAATGCTTCCTTAGGTAATGTCAGCCCTCAGAGCTCAGGGAGTGAGAAAGGACACAAGCGCACTGATTCATCCTCTGGTCAGTCAGGACATGAACGGAATGAAACATCCCGAGCATCTTTTAAACGACCAGAACTGCCACCAAAACCTACCTTTTCTCATGTCATCCTACCACCACTGGAATCAAGCAGAGCCTTGGCTGGATGGAGTCCTAAGCCCAGACAGTTCACGTTCCCACCTGAATTCATCAATTCTGTAGGAGCAGAGTCAAGCTCAGGATCTGAACAGGAAGCCACACTGTCCAGTAAAAGGGTTATTCAAGGCAGAAGGAACTTAAGAAAGACCAAATCTCGAGGGAAAGGTAAGGGCAACGAAGGAAGCATTACATCGCCCATGGTGTTGGCAGCAGATTTTGCATCTAGCAGGCAGAATGGGGGATCTGAGTTTGGCATTATTATCCACCCTGTACCAACAGGTTTCAATCCAGATGATCATACCATGCCTGAAGAATATCTCAGTTGAGCCTGTTTTATTATTTTTAATGAACTTCATTTTATGTCATTGTACTACTCTGCTCTGACTTCAATTTATTTGAATGTACATACCTTATTGTATCGACTTAACTTCATTTTCTATGAAGTGCTTGGTTAAATAAATCCTGTTAGATACGTTATATTTTACATTTTAATTCAGTTGGTACTAGAATTGCTGTTTCCACCGAAAAATAATGCTATTATTTTGGCTTATCTAGATGTCTTTACAAATGTGCATGAATGTGAAACATTTCCAAAAGAAACTTCATTTTAACTATTAATGTTATGTCGACATGTAAATGTGTTTATATTATATTAATTGCCCACTTATAACACGTTATAGATTACTTATTAGATATGGGTCATTGTTACAGAAAATGTAAATCGTGTGGTAGTCATTATATCAGAGAAGACATTTATGCATTTAGTTCATGAAGATGGCCTACTTTGACCTTATTATATTTACTTTTATCTTTTGTCTCAAAAATTATCCAGTATCAGGACCATTGTATCTACACTATGTTGTTTATCACTCTTGAATATATTTTCTAAGCAACACTGCTAGGATAGTTGGACAATGTAGATATGACACAGCTGCTTCCATATATTTATTTATGAGGGACATCATAACAGCAAATCAAGAGATCATGTGTACATGATGTATACATTTGTGGTCGAGCAGCAGCATGTGATATTAATGCTGTGAAGTCCATGGGTGTGATTGCCCATCACATGCCTCGTTGACTATAGCATGTGTGTAATTGTCAAAAATTGAACATACCTGAAGACACCTTTACACTGCAATGTAGAAGGGCAAACTACAGACGTTATTTAGGTTCTAGCATAGATATATTTTCATTAAAACATGTATTGGCAGATATTTGTGAGGAATTATTGGGCACTTTCAGTGATAACTGAAGTGTGTCCTTTATGAGAAACTGATGGACACAAGTGTCTGCAGTTGTTGCAATATTATATTTGTGAGAAATTGATGGACACAAGTGTCAGCAATTGTTACAATATTATATCTGTGAGAAACTGATGGACACAAGTGTCAGCAGTTGTTACAATATTATATCTGTGAGAAACTGATGGACACAAGTGTCAGCAGTTGTTACAATATTATATCTGTGAGAAACTGATGGACACAAGTGTCTGCAGTTGTTGCAATATTATATTTGTGAGAAATTGATGGACACAAGTGTCAGCAATTGTTACAATATTATATCTGTGAGAAACTGATGGACACAAGTGTCAGCAGTTGTTACAATATTATATCTGTGAGAAACTGATGGACACAAGTGTCAGCAGTTGTTACAATATTATATCTGTGAGAAACTGATGGACACAAGTGTCTGCAGTTGTTGCAATATTATATTGTGAGAAACTGATGGACACAAGTGTCAGCAATTGTTAGAATATTATATCTGTGAGAAACTGATGGACACAAGTGTCAGCAATTGTTACAATATTATATCTGTGAGAAACTGATGGACACAAGTGTCAGCAGTTGTTACAATATTATATCTGGACACAAGTGTCAGCAATTGTTACAATATTATATCTGTGAGAAACTGATGGACACAAGTGTCAGCAATTGTTAGAATATTATATCTGTGAGAAACTGATGGACACAAGTGTCAGCAGTTGTTACAATATTATATCTGTGAGAAACTGATGGACACAAGTGTCAGCAGTTGTTACAATATTATATATGTGAGAAACTGATGGACACAAGTGTCTGCAGTTGTTACAATATTATATCTGTGAGAAACTGATGGACACAAGTGTCAGCAATTGTTACAATATTATATCTGTGAGAAACTGATGAACACAAGTGTCTGCAGTTGTTGCAATATTATATCTGGAGTTTACTGGTCAGAAAGCCTACTGGAGATTGTAGGTCTAATGTATATCCAGGGGATCAATTCCTGGCTGCTTTCATAAGTGTGTCCTTTGTGAGAAACTCACCGACAGAAGTGTGTCCTTTGTGAGAAACTCACCAACAGAAGTGTGTCCTTTGTGAGAAACTCAGACAGAAGTGTGTCCTTTGTGAGAAACTCACCGACAGAAGTGTGTACTTTGTGAGAAACTCACAGACAGAAGTGCGTCCTTTCTGAGAAACTCATGGACAGAAGTGTCTGCAGTTGCAATGCTACATCTGCACATTACTGGTCGAATAAACTGCAGGCTTTAGATATTGAGTATATACTGGGGAATTTCATGTCAGGGTTTTTAATTTTTAAGGTAAATTAGGTGCTGATCTTGACTTAATTAACATTTTTTTAAATAACGTATTGGAGAGATTTATTTAAATATCATTGTGTAGAACTTTGATTCAAAGAAAATTGTTGATTGGTGAAAAACAATTCTTCTGATTTGAGAATGTACCATTTAGTAAATGTTTTTTCACCGGTTGTGTTGTATTTAATTTTCTGCATGTTTATGTTGTAAGTATATTGTTATATGATATTTACGACAGACATCTTCAGATGCCGTCCAGTATTGTTTGCTCACATCCAGGCACACTTTGGCTAGCTTTTATGTCAGTGATGGTGCTATGTTTTGGATTTTACTGATTATAGAACGTGACACTGATTATATGGTTTAATTGTTCATTTTAAAGAGTGCAAGTATTTCATACACAATTATTATTTATCAAAAGGTGCTGAAAAGTTTTTGACTAATATAATGTATATACATTGGTATTTTTGTTTTTGAATTGTTTAGAACAAACTTGTATATGCTGTATAGACATTTGTATTACTACACCATTGTTTACTTAAATTGAGTGGACTGGATCAGCTATTGACAATCTTGGGGCTGCAATCCTCTCTTTGATATTTTAATACAGTTCATGTTGCTTCTATTATCTTGTTTTGTAGTGCAGTTGTTTAATCTGTCTGCATCTTTCTCCCCCGTTTTTCATTGTTTCTTCCCTAGTATTTTCCAGCATAGGGTTAATTTCTCTCACCTCATCTTTAAATGTACTGGTCATTGTGTGCCACGCCAATAGGCGTAGGTCAGTGGTTCTCAACCGGTGGGGAATTTTAGGGTTTCTGGGGGGGGGGGGGGGGGGATTATTTCAAGGTCGCGTTAATACAAGAACTGATTACTTGATATTGTTTTTCCCTCCATACTTTACGATTCTGTATTCTGCGCCCTTCTGAAATTTGTTTTACAACGTAAGTTGACCCGCAAATCATGTTTATGTAGACGTCTAGATTTGTTCTAGTAGGTGTTATAACATTTAGCTTTTATTTTTATGTATACTTTGTAGAGGCAGGGGAAGATTTATAGGGAGGAAATACGAAAGGCGAGGGGGGAATAACATTCTGAACATATGTTGAAGGAGTGCATGGTCCTACAAAGGTTGAGAACCACTGGCGTAGGTGTTCATGGTTTGCATAGTCACTGTAATCACAGTTTGCCATGTCACCGTAATCACAGTTTGCCATGTCACCGTAATCACAGTTTGCCATGTCACTGTAATCACAGTTTGCCATGTCACCGTAATCACAGTTTGCCATGTCACCGTAATCACAGTTTGCCATGTCACCGTAATCACAGTTTGCCATGTCATCGTAATCACAGTTTGCCATGTCACCGTAATCACAGTTTGCCATGTCATCATAATCACAGTTTGCCATGTCACCGTAATCACAGTTTGCCATGTCACCGTAATCACAGTTTGCCATGTCACGGTAATCACAGTTTGCCATGTCACCGTAATCACAGTTTGCCATGTCATCGTAATCACAGTTTGCCATGTCACCGTAATCACAGTTTGCCATGTCATCGTAATCACAGTTTGCCATGTCACCGTAATCACAGTTTGCCATGTCACCGTAATCACAGTTTGCCATGTCACCGTAATCACAGTTTGCCATGTCATCGTAATCACAGTTTGCCATGTCACCGTAATCACAGTTTGCCATGTCTCTGTAAACAGTTTGCCATGTCATCGTAATCACAGTTTGCCATGTCACCGTAATCACAGTTTGCCATGTCACCGTAATCACAGTTTGCCATGTCATCGTAATCACAGTTTGCCTTGTCACCGTAATCACAGTTTCACATCAGCTCTGTGTTCTAGTTCTGGTTATGCCATGTGGCCAAGCCATCCCCATATTTCTCTCTTTGGCTTCCCCTTGTTTGTTTTTTTTTCTTTACTTTTTGCCAGTTATAACTAAATTTTAAAGTTTATTTCTCATCATACCAGTGCGCGATAATATTAACTGTCTGCATCTAATGTCTTGAATCACTCCACAGTTTTCATCTGTTTCTTGAGCTGCTTCATTTTATTTTTCTGTCCATATATTGTAATTGTTGCATTTTCATTAGAAACAACAGCTCTCCTGTTTCTTAGTTTGTCTGCTCATTGTCCGTATTTTGCATGCATACAACAGAATAGGTCATATATAATACTGTCACTTTTTCTCGCTTGAGCTGAGAAACTTTTATTGATGAGTAAATTTCCTATCTGGCAAAAGATAATTTTTGCTTTGAAGATCCTTGGTCAAATCTCTACAAGATATCTTCAAACAGAAGTTACGACTGTTCCAAGATAGTTGTACAGATTCACTTGTTTAAGAATTTTCCCATTCACTTGAATGTTATATTGTGGTATTTCTTTTTCCTTGGAGATGGCCATAATTTCTGATTTCTTACAGTTTAATTGCAATGCTAGTTGCTCTCAGTGTACAATAACAGCATCCACTCAATCTGCAGATCCTGTTCATTGTCTTCAACGAAAACTGTACATCTGCATATCTTATATTGTTGATGTTATGCCTCCCAATGGCTATCTGAATTTGCTGTCTTCTCTGTTCACAACATTCTCAAACATCACATCTCTCCACTGTCTCCCGTTGTTCACTCTGTTCTAAATATGTTTATTAATTAAAATGCCAGGAGTTTAATTCTAGGATTTGCTGAGGGAATCATCTTTCTTTATTTTAAAAAAAAAAAAAAGCATTAGATACATAAACACACTTTAATGATAATTCTGTCACAAATACTGCTGTGATAAATTGAAGTGATGGAAGTTCGCATACACTAGGTCAGGGAATCATTAGATACGGTGACCATGCACTTTTCTCAATCTTTTCCATCCTAGAGAAATTGTAGTTTTATCACAAAGTCTCTGCTAAATGGGTCAGTCCAAGCTACATGAATTGATCTATCACATTACATGGGTAATCACAATATCTTTGTTACATGAATTATTTAGAATGTCATGAAAAGTCCTTCCTCAGTCATCAGTGTTCATTTGAACTAACTTCCACATAAAATGACAGGAAAAAAATAACTATGATAGACATGTACTTGTGTCTCATTATTATCTTGTGTTTACCTGCTCTGCATGTTGACAGTTGTTGCTGTCATTGATATTTTGTCTATTATCCAGACACTGAGGGATGACAGGCTGGCTTCCTTCCACCCAACAAGATCCTGCTCTGACCTGAAAGCTGCATTATGCATAACTGAGGACAGAATTGGAACTGAAATGGTCACTTCGCTTTCGATTCATGGACTGTGAAAAGGCCTTTGACAGGATTGGTAAGCAATCCCTGTGGAAAGTGATGACAAATTGGATGCCACAGAGAGTCAAGCAACATATAGTGACATGAGTTCTTCAAGAGGGACAACTGACAGAGGTGTTTGAAACAGCACAGGAGTGTGACAGAGATGCCTTTTGTCACCTTTATTGTACTTTGCTGGCTGTAGATTGGAATTATGAAGACAGCAATAACTATGACCAGAAATAGGATTCAGTGGTCTCTGACACAGCAGCATAGTGATATGGACTTTGCCGATGACTTTGCCATTCTGTCCCATACACAAAATCACATGCAAACTCAACACGTGTAATGGGAGATCCCAACGATTGGGTCTACAAATTCATAGAGGAAAGACAAAGATCATGAGAATAATCCAGTAAATCATAAGCAGGTCCCTCTGTTGAAACCTCGTGTTAAGAGTTGGAACATACACCTATTTAGTTGTAATGTAGACAAACATGGGGACACTGGTAGAGAGATAAAAATAAGGATACAAAAGGCAAGAAAGTTGTATGGATGAGAAACATGAAGAACAACTAAAACAGTTGCTATAAAACTACAAGCATTCATTAAATGGTACCCTTACATATTCTTTCCATTTCACCTTTCTGTCTTTTCCAATGAGTATGGATGTTTTATTTCTTTTATTAGTTATTATATTTGGGTCTTATTTTTGGCTCTTACATGTCGCCCTCATTAATTTTACTCTTCTGAAAAAGTTTCTTGGGTGTTAGTAAACATCTGTTAGTTTTTTTGTATTTACGCCACAAGTTATTTGTCAGATGCTGTCGTCGTGCATACTAAAATGGTCATGATTTGTTTCAGATTTAAGAAATATAACATTTTACATTCTTTCCGGTTATTTATTATTAAGTCAGTGAATTAATGTTGTATCATTATTGTTATTATACACTGCTCACCATTAAAGATAATAAAGAACAGTTGATTCATGATCACTAATATTGTTTCTCCATACTTTCTACCTTTTCTTTCGGCCTTACGTTAACGGAGCCCCAAAGAGGTAGTAAAGAACAGTAACACTAGACCTCCTGCACATGTTGTACAAGGTGATTAAAGAGGAATGGCTATCTCTCACACCATACAACAAATCAGCCAACATCCAACAAACCATGGACTGGCCTTCATAGGGCTAGGCATGCATGCTGTGGACCTCGACTCCACTCGGGGTCACATAGAGCTAGGCATCCATGCTGTGGACCTCGACTCCACTCAGTCACATAGGGCTAGGCATGCATGCTGTGGACCTCGACTCCACTCGGAGTCACATAGAGCTAGGCATCCATGCTGTGGACCTGGACTCCACTCGGAGTCACATAGAGCTAGGCATCCATGCTGTGGACCTCGACTCCACTCGGAGTCACATAGGGCTAGGCATGCATGCTGTGGACCTCGACTCCACTCGGAGTCACATAGGGCTAGGCATCCATGCTGTGGACCTCGACTCCACTCGGAGTCACATAGAGCTAGGCATCCATGCTGTGGACCTCGACTCCACTCGGAGTCACATAGAGCTAGGCATCCATGCTGTGGACCTCAACTCTACTCAGAGTGACATAGGGCTAGGCATGCATGCTGTGGACCTCAACTCCACTGTCAGAGGGTAACTACTTATATTTTATGGATCTGGATCCATAATAAATCCTTCTTTACAGGGTTATCCGGCCATCTTGTTTTGTCATATTTTACGACCTCAATTTTCAAGGGATGCAACTCATGAATAAAAAATCCTACGTATTTTTGCACTGTTACTTCCCTTGTTGATTAATTTTATATAGATATATTTTTTTTTAAATTGAAAAACTACTGTTATTATTGATTGTAGTGAGCGAGATTATCATCATATCATACTAGTTAGGCTGTTAAGGTACAGTGCTCTTCCTCCTCGGTTTTTATTTTTATTTTTTTTTCTCGTCTTCTTTCTTTATTTGTATTGGGCATAAATACTATCATCATTCCATTGGTGCTGTGTAAGGCTTAGGGTTACAGTGCAATTCCTCGGGGTGGTCTAGGGGCAGTGTGGCGTGGGGATGGGGGATCAGGGGTGGGATGCGGGTGTCAGCATGTGGAGTAGGGCTAGGTGACAGAGGCAGTAGCAGAAGAAGGCTGTCTACACTTTACTATTATCACCACCTTCATGGCATAGGGGTTACGGACGCAGTTCATATGGACACCACTCCATGATATAAGAATGAAACTTTCATGTGTTCTTTTTGTGTTCTGCCCCTTTTTCCTAGCATCTGCGAGTCCTAATATTTGAATATTTGATTTTTTCATAAACTCTACAAGAGCTGGTTCCTTATATCCTAGACCAGTAACATTCCAAATTGCGAAAATTTCCTTTCTATTTTGAAGTTTAGCAGTTAGTCGCTTTTTGTTGTTCAGCTTCAGTGTGTTTCCAGTGTGAACGCTGATAGAGTTGTGGTTTTCTTTCAATTTCCTCCAGAATTCTCGAGCAATAGTACTTGAACAAATAAATTTCCTACCGGTTTGCTGGACTTGTCGTAGATTCATCCTTATTTGAACAGGTTGATGTTAAGAAACACGCACGGAACACATAATTAAATTTCTGAATCGAAGCGACGCGGTTTACAACGCCATCTTGAAAAGAAAGAAAAATGTGATGACACATTATCAACTGTGCAAATACAAATTGAGAAACTAGATTAGTCAGGAAAAATCTTCATACAACAAAACTAACAACCGATAGAACAAATATAATTTTAATGGTGATAAATTACAGACATTCACTACTGATGACAATGGAAATGAGATTACAGAAACTTAAAGCAGTGGAATGTGATGGCAGAAACTAAAAGCAGTGGAATGTGATGACAGAAACTAAAAGCAGTAGAAATAGATTACAAAAAATAAAAGCAGTGGAAATGCGATTAAATAACATAACATAAAAGCAGTGGAAGTGTGATGACAGAAAATAAAATCATTGGAAGTCTGTTGACAGAAAATAAAAGCATTGGAAGTGTGATGACAGAAATTAAAAGCAGTAGAAGTGTGAGGACAGTCATTACAAGGACAAACATGGCTCTGCAAAAACTAAATCAAGTATGAACTACTAGAAACATGAAAATTGTAAATTGATTTGAGAAAATAGACTTTGATAGTGAAGATTTTTTTAGGATGCAATATGAGGAGAATAAAGTGGAAAACTTAGTAACAGCAACTGGGAACGCCCAAGCTTATTATTGACATGACATGTGATATAACTAATTGTGGAAACATTGGCCACCCAGATGCGTGAATTCTGTATGATCTGCAGTCAGGCTACGAGTTTCTGAAGCTAGGAGAGACCATCCAGTAGCCACATCCACAACCAAGGGTGTACGTTTGGATTTCCAGATGGTGTTTCAGTGGTTCCTGAAATACAATTGTGAACATTTCACAAATACCAGTAACAATTTTTAAAATACAAAAGTGGGCATTTCACAAATACTATTAATAGAAGTCAAACAATTCCTAGAATATAAAAGTGACCAATGTCACATTTTCAAATACCATTAATGTAAGTCAAACAACAATATGATCATATGACATGGTGCTTCAGGGCGTGACCAGAGGATCTGGCCGACACTCAATGCTCCAAGGACAGTCCTGACAGACACATAATCGGAATCGACTGACCACATGAAATATATTGCACAATCACATTTGAATGATATCATTCAACGCCACCCATCAGGTGCTTGAACTATTCCTCATGATGTTTGACAGTAAAAGTACAAGAAGATCAAACACCAAATACATTGCTTGGATAGCAAATCCATTACGTGGAAAGTCCGAATCAAAAGCCCATTGTGTGGAATTCATAAAAGGTGGAAAAGTGTCCTAGTGGCACGAAATGGAATATTGCTTGGATAGCAAATCCATTACATGGAAAGTCCGAATCGAAAGCTCACTGTGTGGACGTCATCTGCAGACTGCATACTTCTGGTTTCCGGAAGAACAGCCTATGGTGAACGGAAGGCCCAATATACGGAAGTGAGGCTAAGCAGCCATGTGCAGGACGTGACGATTCCTTGGGTGAGCCCAGTACCAGAGCGCTATGTATCGGCTCTGCAAGTATGGAAGCCTCCTTGGATGGCGGGGAATGCCCATGGTCTGCCCCTGCCTTCCCTTGAGGGCTGACCAGGATCTTTGGCTGTTCTATATGGACCAGCTGGGATGGGGGATAATACCACAACAGTGAGAGTCAAACGTCCTAAGAAACCCCCGGGAAGGTTGACCCGGTCAACAAATGCCCGCAGAAGTCGGATGTGTCGGCCTAACGGCGCAAGAACGCAGCTCTGCTGTAAACAGGCACAACGCAATCACATCCGAAAAAAAACTCCGGATGAACGAAGAAGAAGAAACACCAAATACATAAAATATACAACAATTAGCTTTAAATGCATCCTGGCAGGCAGACAATGATGGAATACATGACTTTGAGGTTCCAAATTGCTGTATGTAGCCGGGGCGCAGTGTTGGGGTGAGCGCCCAACATTGCTTAAATACCCCAATGGCTCGTGAATACATAACCTCTGCAGCAAAAGTCCAACTCCTGGCCTTCACGTGGCGGAACTGTTTTAACTAACAGGAGAAGGGGCGACGGCGAGTATCTGGCGCCGGAAAATAAACAGTGTGCTCTAGATGTGTATACATATACATGCATGTGCAGACACGTGTGTGCGTGTGTACACATCTAAACTCGAGTGAGACCACAGTCTGCTCTAGCAAAGGAAAGGTGCTGAAGACGGAGGCAACCAGCCAGGAGGCGCACCACAGAAATCAGGATGCCACGCAATTACGCAAAATGGAATATGTCGACTGCTGCTAAACGTTATGGTGCTCGCCCTGCTTTGGACCCCCAGGCAGGTGCAGTGCCGGGCCCTATGTCTCGAAAGGGTCCAACCCCAACTACTGGAGGTCCTTCTCAGATGTCCTGTGGAGCCAGGGGATATGAGAATAGAACAGCTGGCCATACTAAACTAAGACTTAAAATAATGCACTGGAATGCGGAGGGAGTCATCAACAAAAAAGTAGAATTAGAAAACATCCTGGACAAAGAAAAAGTAAGCATATGTTGCTTGCAAGAAACTCACCTCAACGAAAATATAGCCTTCAAAATCAGAGGCTACCAGTGTTACCGATCTGACCGAAAGGACAGGCGAAAAGGTGGGATACTTACCCTTGTAAAAAATAACATCACTGCTTCCCAAATCGAAGTCTATATGGAAGGGGCTGAGTATCAGACACTTAGACTTAAAACAGGCTATACAGACCTACATCTGATCAATTACTACTGTCCAAGTGACCGTCCACAGGCACTGGACACACTACCATTAACAGAAAAAATGATTGTGTGCGGCGATTTCAACAGCCACTCGCAGAGTTGGGGCTATGATCACATGGACCAGAGAGAAGAGAGACTGGAAGACTGGCAGGATGAGAATAGATTCATCTTGGTTAACAAGCCGTCCGACCCACATACTTTCTACTCGAGATCATGGCACTCTACAACTACACCTGACCTGGCTTTTCATTCACCAGACCTGGAGTGGAACATTACACGAATTGTTGGGAAACAACTAGGTGGCAGTGACCATCGACCAGTCTTTCTAACTGTAGAAAATGAGCTTGTAAGTGAAAGCAGCACCCTCTCGAGGTGGAACTACAAGAAAGCAGACTGGGCAGTGTACAAGCATCGCACCAGCATACTGGTTAGAAACCTGAACACTGAGAAAGACATAAATAAAGTAGTTGAAGAGTTTGGGAAATGCATACTACAGGCAGCGCGAGAAACAGTACCAAGAGGAGCCCGTAAACAATATAAACCCTACTGGAGTAGTGAACTGGAACAGTTGCATAATGATGTGGAAGTATGTAGAAAGCAAGCAGAGGCCACACCCAGCCAAGAGCACCACAATAAATTCCAGCATGCAAAAGCCAAATTTCAAAGGGCCAAGCTGCAGGCTAGACGGAAAAGCTGGCAGGAAAAAACAGAGTCTCTGAACTTTGAAAGAGACACAAGGAAATTGTGGAAGCTAATAAAACAACTTAACGATGAGGGCACAGGGAGAAACTCAAAAATTGCACTACATAAAGATGGAAACATCTTAACAAGAAAGCAAGCAGCTGACCATTTTGCGGACTCATTCGCACAAGATAACAATATCAAAATCAGTCCAGAGAAACAACAAGAGATTCAAGAGAAACGGCAACATACAGGACAGAAGGAAATAGTACATGAGGTTCTGGAGGCACCCATCACAATCAGCGAACTGGAGCTAGCCATATCAAAACTGAAAATGAGAAAGTCACCAGGAGCTGATGGTATCTCCAATGAAATGATCAGGAACCTAGGAACAGAGGCCAAAGCAAAGCTGTTGCAGATCTTCAATAACAGTTGGACCTTAGGCAGTGTTCCACAAGCCTGGAGAGAAGCAATCATGATACCCCTCCTAAAATCAGGGAAAGATAGTTCCATTGCCTCTAGCTACAGACCAATTAGCCTCACCAGCTGTCTCTGCAAAACACTGGAGCGCATCATCAATCACAGACTGCAGTGGTACATTGAAAGTAAAAACATCCTTGTGCCACAGCAGGCTGGCTTTAGGCAGTGCTACTCTACGGAAGATCAGACAACCTACCTCTCTCAAGAAATTGAGGATGCATTCCAAGAGAAGAAGCTGGTGCTTGCGGCATGGATAGATTTGAAGAAAGCCTTTGACAAAGTCTGGAAAGAAGGTCTGATGAATAAACTGAGAAACTGCAAAGTCAATGGAAGAATGTACAAATGGGTGAAAGCATACTTGCACAACAGAAGAGCCCGAGTACAGATAGACGGACTAAAGAGCAAGAAAGTACTACTGCGTCACGGAGTTCCCCAGGGCGGAGTATTGTCCCCCACACTCTTTCTAATCTTCATCAATGATCTCGTTGCTAATCTACCGCATGGAATTAAAGCCGCAATGTACGCCGATGACCTGGTTCTATGGAGCACAAATGAACATGCATCAGTGGCCACCAGATTACTACAAAGAGCTGTAGATACATTTGTTGCATGGGCAAATAGATGGTGTGTCAGCATAAACACTGACAAGTGCAGCACCACCCTATTTACCCTCTCTCCAAAACAAAAGGCAGGGACCATCCAGATAAATGGAACACCCCTACGAGAAGATAAAGAACCAACATACCTTGGAGTAACATTTGATGGCAGGCTGACATGGAGAAAGCACATCAACAAAGCAGTAGCAAAAGCCAGAAGGAAAATAGCCATCCTGAGAAAGCTAAGTGGAACCACATGGGGAGCCAGTGGGAAAATACTTAGCAAAGTTTATCAACAGAGCATACGACCACACCTGGAATACGGGTCAACTGCATGGTGTTCGGCAGCAAAAACCACACTACAAGAGCTGGACAAAGTGCAAAATCAAGCACTTAGAGTCACCACAGGAGGGATGAGATCAACCCCTATAGTGGAAATGGAGAAGATGGGGAGGACACAAGCACTGAGTGAGCGCAGAGATACGAAAACGCTAATACAAGCAGAAAAGTTCCTCAGCTTGCCAGGCCACCCTATGAAGAACAGATTTGAAAACCTAGCTATGGGGCGGTTGAAAAGAAGTAGTTTTATCCACCAGGCCAAACGACTCTGCAGAGAAACCACCGATCTGCCCACAGTTGGTATCCCCCTAACAACTATTCCAGAGCGAACTCCATGGAAAGATGAGCATAGACTATCATTACAAATCCAGACAAAAGTGAGAGGAATATTTGACAAGGAAGATCAGAACAGTGTGCAGCGCAGAACAGCCACTCTCAGCTTCCTTGATGAAGAATACCCACAGGACCTCTGGATCCGAGTCTACACAGATGGGTCAGCACAAAATGCTGTTCGAAATGGAGGAGCGGGAGTGTACATAGAATACCCAAATAATACCAGGGACACAGCTAGAGTACCGACAGGAAAGTACTGCCATAACTACGATGCTGAAATTGAGGCAATCAAGATCAACAGAGAAATTACTAAATACCAGCAATGGTACACAACCTGTGGTGCTATTGACAGATTCAAAATCAGTACTCGAGGCGCTCCTGTCTGGGAAATTGCCAGTACTAAGGACACTACTTTCTGAACTTAGCAGTCAGCATAAGGTCACCATACAGTGGATACCATCCCACTGTGGAGTACCCGGGAACGACAGAGCTGATCAATTGGCTAAGGAAGGAGCCAAAGAAGAACAGCCTGATGTGCCTGTAACATACCACCAAAAGAAAAGAATGATCAAATCAGTCAGAAAGCCACCAAAACCTGCTCAAGATGACTACCACGTTATGGATAGACCAGAACAAGTCATTATTCTGCGCCTCAGAACAGGGCACAATAGATTACGCAACCACATGTATACAAAATTCAAGATTGGTGAAACAGCCATGTGTACATGTGGATTGGCGTCGCAGACAGCAGAGCACATACTCCAAGACTGCCCAAAATATAACATATCTAGGCAAACCTTCTGGCCTAGAGAGACGACAGTGGAAGATAAACTGTATGGACCGCTGTGTGAACTGAAAAAGACAGTTCAATTCATACAAGAGACAGCACTGCAGTTAAAGACATATTTCAAGCGAACGAAAGAAGAAGAAGAACATGACTTTGAAAATGCAAATTGAAGCAAAAGATATTAATCAATGACAAAACTAAAGTAATTAATTAATGATAGAAATTAAAGTAATTAATCGATGATAGAACTAAAGTAACTAATCAATGATAGAAACTACAGTAATTAATCAATGATAGAAAGAAACTAAAGTAATTAATCAATGATTGAACTAATAAAAATAAAAAAAGTTGCTTAAAAGTCGACAGGGTCGACTTCATTGCACCGGGTTTATCCTATATGGCTCAGTCTCTTTCCGCGGCACGGAAAGCGTCGCACAAAGCACGAACTCCGTAGCTTTTAGCGACGGCCCACAGGAGTCTCGGAAACATTTAACTCGTAAACCGAAAGGCGCGGTCCGGAATCGAACCCACAACCTTCGGAGCATGAGTCAAATAGCTTGACCACTTTGCCACAGAGACTCCCAGTAACTAATCAATTATTGAACTAAAGTAGCTAATCAATGATAGCGCTAAAGTAATTAATCAATGAAAGAAATTAGAGTAATTAATGCAAGTATCTCATAAAAATAATTATAAGGGGCGTTCATTTGAAATCCGTTCATGCCGCACTGCGCGTAATTGCGTACGTTGAACATGATCATGTCATAGTCATGTTATTATTTTGTTATAAGTGCTGACCAATGAATAAAAGAGCACGTGCGTATGGTCCCATGATGCATATGTTCTGTTTCTGACCGTTGAGAAGATGGCCGGGTTGATCCAAAATCCGTCCAAAGAAGCTCAAAGAGCGGTGATTCAGTTTCTTTCATTTGAAGGATGTCGACCAGTGGACACTCATCGAAGAATGCAGGCAGCGTATGGTAACAAATGTGTGTCAAAGACAACAGTGACAGACTGGGCTCGAATGTTTCGGAAAGGCCTTCAGTTCACGACAGATCTTCGACGGCCGGGTCAAGCGCATATTGTTCCAACAGAAAAAAAACCATCACCAAAATTGATGCAGCAGTACAGATGAACCGTTGTCGAAGCAGACGTTCGCTAGCGAAAGAATATGATGTGTCAATTTGGACAATTCAAAAGGTCGTTCGTAAGAAACTGCAATATCGGAAGGTGTGTAAGTGTTCACCGTGGGCACCACGGATGTTGACCAAAAAGTGGAACGCATGGGATGGTGTTTGAACCACTTGCTGCGTTACAGAGTGGAGGGTGATAAATTTCTCTTCCGCATAGTGGCAGGCGATGAATTATGGTGTTACCACTTTGATCCGAGCAGCAAAAGAGAGAGTATGCAATGGAAGCTTGCTGGATCACCAAAAACCAAAAAATTCAAGTTACAAGTTTCCGCTGGTAAGGTTATGCTGAGTGCATTTTTTAACCATGAAGGGCTATTGTTGGCCGACTTTAAAGAACCTTGTGTCAAAATCAACTCTACCCACTACTTTCAAACACTAGACAAGCTGCAAATATCCATGAAGAATAAACCACCCAGCATGCTTTCTCGCGGTGTGATTTTATTGCACGATAATACTCGTCCGCATGTCGCAAAGATTGTGCAGGAAGCATTAAGCAAGGAAGACGTGGGAAATTCTGCAACATCCAGCCTGTAATCCTGATTTGTCACCATGTGATTTTCATTTGTTCGGACCTCTATAAAACAAAAGGCTCTCAAGGGGCAACGATTTCACACAGATGCAAACATAATGAACGCGGTAAACACTTGGTTCAGTGAGCAACCACAATCTTTTTTTGCGGACGGCATTCGCCGCCTACCTAAGCAATGGAATGCTTGCCTGAATGCTTACGGCTACTTCTTCTGACCACCCCATGGTGCATAATTCATACAAAATGAATGCTTTGTTTAATTCTACCACACCTGTTAATGTTTCTTTCATGCTTTTGTAATAAAACCACTGGAACGGGTTTCAAACGATCGTCCCTAATATATAGAAAAAGTGATATCAGCTGCAGATTTCCACAATGAAAATGTATCATTATCATTATATTGCCTCGCCCCCTCTGATGTGTCTCCACCTTGACATGGTAGAGGGGCTTGCGTGTCCCAATGACCTCAAGAGCCCTGCCGACGGAAGCACAACTACATGTGGGACAGGCCTTGAGATAGGGACCAGACCAAAAGAGACAACCTGCTGCTCTGCAGGTAGACTGAGGATATAAGTCGAAAGGTCAAATCAGCGCACGAAGCCTCCATATCTTGGTCTGGACACATACTCTAAGGCTCCCAGCTGACGGATATGGCTGAACGCCTCTAAGCCATTAACCCTTGGATGTGAGCGCCGGGCCGATACTCACCTACTGCAAAACGGAGGTGAGATGCTGAGCACGCTACATGCTTAGTTCAGACACTTGTTCGAAGGCTCTCAGCTGGGGGATATGAGGGATCCCCGGATGAGAGAGCCTGGCCGTTACTCGTTCTCTGTGGCATGGAGGTAAGGTGCTGAACCGGCAGCACATGTAGCCTACCTCGAGAGAGTTACTAAAGGTGGAAAAGCGTCCCAATCGCACGTAGTGCTTGCGATGCATGTTTGTGCTAAAGTTCACTGAGTGAGCGTAGACAAAGGTGGAAGAACGTCTCACAAACATGAAATGGAACACTTGGCTAGCGAATCCATTACATGAACATCCAAAGTGAAAAACTGCAGAGTGAATGTCGTCTGCAGACTGACCGTCCCTGGTCTGTGCGGGGAGCGGTCAGGGGCGAACGAAATGCCCAATACATGGAAGTGAGGAATTAAAGCAGCCACGATCAGAGCGTGGTGATTCCTCGGGTGAGCTCAGTCTCAGAGCACTATGTGCCGGGTCTGCAATTATGGAAGCCTCTCTGGATAGCGGGGAACGCCCATAGACTGTCCATGCCTTCCATTGAGGACTGACCGTAAAGTCCTTGGCCCTTCTAACTTGACCAGCAGAGATGTGGGCGACGCCACAACAGAATGTCCCTCGAAACCTCCAATATAAAATGACATAAAGTAGTGCAGCTTTACATAACATAATTAAGACACATACAGGACGTTGCGGCAATTAGCCTTCATCAGCAAACAAACACATTTACAAACACAACATACAGTCAAGGAGATCTCCTGTGACTACATCAGAAGGTGACGACAGGACGAGAAGAACAAAAGCATGAAGAGAAAATGAGAATTGAAAAAAAAAAATGTTAATTGAAAAAAATGTGTTAATAGAAAAAAAATGTTAATTGAAAAGAATGTTAATTTAAAAAATGTTCATACTCACCTCACAGTTCGGACCTGTAAGCAACTCAGAAAATCTCCGATGTATTCCTTTATACCCGATGCTAGGTGATACGGTTCAGTGAGCACATTGAAAGAAAGGGGGGCGGGGGCAGGACGGCAACTAGTCTGGTAGGGGTATCTGAGCAATCACAGTGGATGTACTAACGAAGCATGAGGGGCGCAAGCATGACGGTGGCACCAACCAAAACCCCATTAAGCACTCCTATATGTCACTTTGAGGCGAGTCCCAAAGTCTGGGTGGACTGATATGCGTGAACGCACATATACACATATACAACGCTCAACAGATACAATGCCAGTGTATGCGGGCATGTGCAAGGTATATGGAAGAAGAGAGAGAGGAAAAGTGCCTGTGACATACCACATGAGGTATGCGGAGTACGTCGGTCTACAAGTACGACGCTTCATTCATACTGTTCCCTATGAAATAGTCAGTAAGGTTGATTGTTATACAACATATTTAAGGATCAAATCGCCCAGTGCTTGTGTTATTGGGGCTGTATAGATCCAAGCACTGGTAATACACGTGATGTAGGTAGGCACAGAGAAGCAAGATGTTAGGAGAGAGAGAGAGAGAGAGAGAGAGAGAGAGAGAGAGAGAGAGAGAGAGAGAGAGAGAGAGAGAGAGAGAGAGAGAGAGAGAGAGAGAGATTCCGCCAATATCTCATGGACATCCACACCAACGTCCCCAAGCCTGTCTCCACCCATTTCAACAGCGCCAACCATCAAGGTGCTTCCGATGTCCAGGTCACTCTCATCCAGTCCTGCTCGTCTGGCGCTCAACATCACAAGAATACAGAAAACTGGCTCATATTCACTATGGGGTGCCTAACATCACACGGCCTCAACACCCAGCATAGTTTCATCTAATCGTAGTCTTTTCCCCTCCCCTCCCCACTCTGTTGCTTCCACATCCTCCTAGGTGTCACCCTCTTCCGGTCTCTAACCGGTCCTTTTCTCTACTAATATTATCCTCTACCCTGTCTCCCTCGGCTCGATTCCGAGTGACCGAACCATTAGTTACCTGGGCATTTCATATTACCACTCTCGGCACTCCTCTCGTACGCAATACAGTGTGCACCCGTTATGCAATCACTACTCCCTCCGGACCCAATAATCCCCCACTAGTTAGCAACTACACTGTATATGCGGTCGTGAGTGCATACGCATAGATACTAGTTCATATGTGTATGTGCACAGATATAAATGTCTTTCTCTCTCTCTCTCTCTCTCTCCTCTCTCTCTCTCTCTCTCTCTCTCTCTCTCTCTCTCTCTCTCTCTTAATAATCTTACACCAACCCTCTCTCTTTGCCCATCTCTCTATCTGTCATGAAATGCAGCCTTTACTTCCCAGAACAACTTTCGGTTCACCATGTAGAGAAGTTACAGAAGAACAAATGCAATTCTCTATAATAAAGGAGGAGAAATGGAAGACAGAACAATCAGGCCTGCAAACATAGAGGCATAAAATGTTGTAGCAAAAGGAACCCATTCAACTGTGAAGTGTCAGAACAGGTGGCTGCTGGCCACTAAAACAGGACAGTGGGAAGGGCAATAAACCCAGAATGAAATCACACAGACAGTCCAGCTTAAAGGTGTTACATGTCAAACTGATAATTACACCCCACTGGAGGGCAGACTGTGAAACTGAGCTGGGCCTGGCAACTCAAAATCGCCCAGGCGTGAACAACATTGACCCAGGTAGAGATAATAGCCCCAGGGCTGTAAACAAGCCCCGTCCACTCTGACTGGCAGACTCAGGAATGTGTGAAAGCAGATCTGATAAGGCATTTAACACTGGGCCTGTGGACTTTGTACCAGACAGAGAGGAGAAAGGTGTGATGGCCAGTTTTACAGTGAGAATTGCAATTAACGTCAGGGGGAGATAAGAAGAATTTATGACTGGAATTTCTGGGAGATAATAGGTCTACCCTACTCAGTATATATATTAGGCTGTTAGTCCTGGTCAGGTCGTGTCTTTGTCATGTCATTATTCTGTCAAGAAGCCTGATCAGCGGGAAAATGTCACGTGGAAAGTCCAACAACAAGAAACACGCTGTTGCCAAGATGTGCAGCGTGGGAGCCGACAACAAGAAGAAGAACGTCGAGAGCCCACCTGCTAGCTGCATCAAAGAGCCTGATACTACAGCTATTACTGAAGTTACTACGAGGGAGAAGATTGACAGCCCAACACAGTCAAGAACCAAGACAGCAGAGAAGAAGGAGGAGAAAGACACCAGAGTCGGAAACACTGACTCAAAAACAGTCCGATGGGTTGTCAAGCGGATTCCTGTGGAGCTGACAGATGAAGAAATCCTGAAGCAGCTACGTGAAGAGAATCTTCACATCCGAGTCTTGAAGGCGGAGCGGCTTCTCACCTACTCCAAGATACCTACAACCTTGGCAGTAGTGACGTCGGAGGGCAGCGAGATGCCGACCACAGCATCATTCAACAAGAGAATGCAGCAACCAGAGAGATTCATACCAAGAATCACGCAATGTTCCAGATGTCAGAAGGCCGGCCACAGTAGAGCTACGTGTCGCAGTAAGACGGAAATATGCCGATACTGCGCCGATCACCACGCCTTCAAGGAGTGTCCGCTGGCCAAGCTGGACACGGACTTCCGAGCACCCAACAACAAAAGAAAGTGCGCCAACTGCCTGGGCAAACATGGAACAAGATACCTGGGCTGTCCGTACCTGCAAAGACACAGAGACGTCTTAAAGATCGCCACCATCACAAAGACACCATTCAAGGAAGCAATGCGGAGGTGCGAGCCAGCAACATGCATCTCACAAGCCGAGAAAGAGCAACTGCAAAGCCAGATTCAGGAGCTAATGAAGCAAGTCAAGCTACTGCAAACATCGGCACTAACCAGCGACAATGGGAAACTTCTTGCCGAAATAAAGGAGATCCAGCGGGACATCAAACAAGAGGTGGAGAACATGAGGCAGATGACAAAGATAAATGAAGAGATTCTGCGAGACATCAAAGCGGTAAGAGAAATTCTAACAATCGAAAGGGAGCCAACCCAAAACAAACCAGCACAAGAAACAGAAAAGCACACAGAGGAACCGCAAGATGACATCCAACAAGAGGACGAGCCGGAACCGCTAGACAAAGCTAGCAACCCAGCCACGACACTAGTCCGCCAGACATCCGAAGTAAACCAAGACGAGCACTCTGAGGACGACACGGATAGGCCCACTGAGCTTACCTTGGAGGAGATACGGGCAAGTCAAAGACGGGAGGTACTCAGGCGCAAGGAATTCAAAAGGTGTTGGATTGAAAGAGAAAAGAAAAAACCCAAGAAATTCAGGTTACCGGTAGATTACCCAATTACAATCTTGGAACGGGGTACCGACTACTCGTACTACATAGAAGACGGAGAGAGAAAGCTATGGCTGTCCGCGGAGGAAAAAAGCGAATGGCAGAAGCTAAAACTCGAAGATGAAAAAAAATACGAGAAGGAAAACAGCAACATCGAAAAGCTCCTACAGAAAATACACAACAAAGAAGACTAAAAGACCTAATAAAAAGTCCTTTTAAGGACTGCAACCAGCCAAACCAGGAGCCTGCGCCAACAAAGAAAACAACAAGAGGAAACATGCACAAAGGACAGCCGCCGACCGATCCCCCAGCTGGAGTGGGATAACAAAAAGTCCTTATAAGGACTGCAGCCAGTCAAGCCAGACGAGCCAGGAGCCTACACCAACAAAGAAAACCACAAGCAAAGACGAGCACAAAGGATAGCCGCCGACCACTGCTGACGTCACAGACACAAACGCTACATCACCAGTCCGAGATAGGACTCACAAGACAAGAATTAGGGATAATAAACCCACAAAAACCACGTACCTCAACAAAAACCACAGCTGATGAAGCAGGTTAGACGAGGTCGAATTTGGAATTTTTGTTTTTGAAAAGGAATCGGAATCGGAAACCTGGTCTGGTTAGATACGATATCAGTGGAAACAGGTGAGGCAGCCAGCTCAATGTTTGTAGTCATATGAATGATTCTGATGTTGCTAGATTTCACTAGGAAAGTTATTTCTTAGTAACTATCTAAGACTTTTAGATCTCTCACAAGGAGCACCTATGTTATAGATCTCAAGAACGAGTGACGACTAGGTAGAGCCAGGACTGACAGGCGTCAGAATACCGGCAAGCTGTTTTTTGTGTCTACTGGAGAGTGGGGATCTGGACCACAGATCCAGATAGTTCAAGTAACAAGTTATGTAATGTTTGTCATCACTATCATGTTATATGATTTCATCATCATCATCTGGAAATCGGATATGATTAGTAAATAAATGTTGTAGTATTATAACTCATAGTTCTATCGTTATATTTGTAATTCCAATTGTGCATACGTGTTGTGTGTGTACATTGGTGGGGGTTCACTTAGACACCAAGGAAGGGAGCAGTCAGGGAGAAAAACCTGTACTGGGATAGTTGTCAGTACACTTTAATTCAGACTTAAAAATCTATCCTAGCTAACCTTCTCTTTCCCATTCCTTGGCGAATATTCAGCACAGTTCATTTCAATTTTGTAACGAGCCACTTGGAGCTGTACGTTGGATATTCATGGGCTTAATCTGTAGTTCAGCCATGTGGATTTTGTCCCTAGTCAGTTTCTGAATATTTGGGGTTGCTCGCCAGTAACTAATACTTTCATCTAGGCGGTGGGGCACCCCGACTTCTGACAGATTGGGGTCCAGTCCGCGATCCTGAACCAGGAATCTAGTAAGCATAGTGATTCTACTAGACCCTAGACATATGAGTTTTAAAAGTTAACTCTGGTAATCTTCATTCATCAAATTAGACTATCACCAGATGTAGCTAATTTTATTTGAGGAAGTTACAGAGTATAGATATAACTTTTCAAAAGTGTATAACAGATAAGAACTTATGAGAAAACTACCATCATCTATCATTTATTGATAACTGTTTTTAACTATTATCAATTAGTGTTACCATTCATACTTTAATGATAAGTGAACACTTTAATCATATTTACATTGATGTGTTTGATGATTTAACTGCTTGACCGATTTGCATTTTATGCTAATATATACCATGTTTATTTTGACATGTATGCAGTGCATTTTAATGTTTATTTAGGTAAATATTACTATTGATTACTGTGTTGTATATCTCTCACACTTACTTCACTGCTGTCGCCAGATACTACTTGAATATTATTTTCAGTTGTCTTTCACTGCTGATGCTAAACTATACACATTGGATAGCGTAGACTGTCAGTAGTTAACTCTTGTCTGTTCTAGCTTATATCTGATTTTTGATATATACATAGGAGCTTACCTGAATATAGTCATTAGCAATTATGGTCTTGCTTTACCGGAATCTCGAAGAGGACATGAAGGCGTGCGCAGATTTCTCAGAGACCGCGAGAGGGTGGGGCATAAGAGAAGGCTTAAAGGGAGAGCAACTAGAAACATATATCATAGCAGAGTTAGAATGGTGGGACCAAGAAGAAGAAATGATGTTTAAAAGTCATAATGAGTTCTTTGAAGCACAAGAGCGTAGCAAAACTGAAGGAGTAGAGATGGAGAAAACGCATATGGAAGCAGTCAATGCGGAGAAGCTAACCTTTCTAGCGGAACATAAGGTAGGAGATACGGATGCTCACCCAACCAGGAAGGAAGGGACATCTTTGCCACCCACCGCAGAATCAGAGGTAGTGGACCGGGAACTACAGGTTCTCATTCGACCCAGTCCTAAACGGAAAAGAGGGAAGAAAAAACGTGCCAATGGCACTTCAAACAGTCACAAACGTGATAACTGTTTGCACCACGGAAATTGTGGTCTAACTGGTTTAACAGTAGAGGACCTTCAGGAAAACCACTTGACTGCTACGAGAAATGAATCTCGAGAGAAAGAGGAACTGAAGACAACCTTTAATGAGGTCGCAGGCAGAGACCTAGCCGATTCTCACATTCCCTTCTGTTCACAGAATCACGAAGTGGAATTACATCTGACTGAAATAGGGAGGAAGGAAGAAACGGAATCCCAGGTGAATTTCATTACTGCAACGCGGGAAGAATCACTAATTATCAGTTCAGATAATTTAACTATTAACAGTTACCCAGAGGACAACTGTTTGCACTACGGTTTGCCAGTACAAGACTCCCAGGAATCTCATTTTACTTCAACGAGGGGTGAAACTCAAGAAGAAGAGGACCTGAGGACATCTTTTAAAGAGGTCGAAGATGGAGAGGTAACCGACCTTATTATTCCCTTCAGCTCAGGCAAGCAAGAAGTGGGATTACATTTGACTAAGATAGGGATGAAGGACGATCCAGAACCCCTTGTGATCTTTGAGGCTGCAGCTCAGGAAAAGACACTAGATCTCAGTTCAAATCATTTACCTAATGTGATGGATTGCTTAGACACAAGCCCACCACAGGATTTACCTCAACTGGACTTAGCCCATGAAAGCAGGGCCAGAGAGGAACATCCAGACAAGGAAACATTTCCAATTGTTATCGCGAAGTATACCAGTTCGGAGACTCAGGAAACACAGGGAATTGTTAGGAGCCAGAATATGGATTCTGATTTTGTGCAGACAACATTGTCTGTAGTTACTAGCAAAGAAAACTCTTCACACAAGATGGAGGTAGAAACTGCTAGCATCGCTATAGCTGAAATAATCAGGGTATTCCAGCGACGGGAACCTGAAGTAACAGAAGTCAAGAGTGGTTTGGAATCAACACTCTTAGGACTAAATCTACCCTTCAGTCAGGTCGATTTGATAGGAGTAGATCAGCTATTTGTGGATACTTTATTCAAAAGTAACTCCACTTTATCGCCTTTGAATAACTATGTTATTTCTCAAGGCTGGACAACTTGGCACACTAAATTTCCAATTTCTAGCACGGTTTGTACAAGAAACTCTAATGCAGAGAAACTCAGCCCGTTAACTGATTATCAGGGGAAGAAACCGCGACACCGAGGAGGGAAGATTGTTACGCCCGACTTTGAAGGAGGAAAGCGCCAGTTGAATTTATATCATGGGACCATGATGTGTAACATTATTCCTTTCAAAAGGAAGATATTGATGGATCAGTTAAGGATCTATAAAGGATGGAGGAAAATCACGGAGACAAGCTTTGCTGTGGCCAGCTTATGCAAGACTTCACTACGGGTACATCCTCGGCTGAAAGGATTAAATCACGTGAGGGAGTGGACTAAGACAGTCGCCCACAGGCGAAGAAGAATTCCGTTGATTGTGATCTTTCCCAGAAGGGTAAAAATACAACCTCCTGACAATTACCGGATTTTACCAAGCTATTGCATGGAATCCCGGCCGAAAACCAGGTACAAGGACCTATCCAAAGTATCCTTGGATTATGGAAATGGGACGTCTTTATGCAGATGCAGGACAACCCACTGCCACAAGGAATATTGGAAACCTTTAGGCAGATACAGAACGGAGAGTGCTTATTCTGGGATGTACGGCGTGCTTTGACAAAAGATTTCTGGCAGAAACTTTTTTTAAGGGGGAAGCTCTGTCATGAAATGCAGCCTTTACTTCCCAGAACAACTTTCGGTTCACCATGTTGAGAAGTTACAGAAGAACAAATGCAATTCTCTATAATAAATGAGGAGAAATGGAAGACATAACAATCAGGCCTGCACACATAGAGGCATAAAATGTTGTAGCAAAAGGAACCCATTCAACTGTGAAGTGTCAGAACAGATGGCTGCTGGCCACTAAAACAGGACAGTGGGAAGGGCAATAAACCCAGAATGAAATCACACAGACAGTCCAGCTTAAAGGTGTTATTTCATAGGGTACAGTATGAGTGAAGCCTCGTATTTATAGACCGACCTACTCCGTATAATTCATGTGATATGTCGCAGGCACTGCTCCGCTCTCTCTCTCTCTCTCTCTCTCTCTCTCTCTCTACAATCTTGCTTCTCTGTACCTACCTATGCCACTGTGTATTGCTTGTGGTCGAATCTTATACAGCCCCAATAACACAAGCACTGGTGATTTGATCCTTAAATACGTTGTATAACAATCAACCTTACTGACTCTATTTCATAGGGAACAGTATGAGTGAAGCCTCGTATTTGTAGACCGACCTACTCCGCATTCCTCATGCGGTATGTCGCAGGCACTTTTCCTCTCTCTCTCTCTCTCTCTCTCTCTCTCTCTCTCTCTCTCTCTCTCTCTCTCTCTCTCTCTCTCTCTCGTAGCCTTGAATGATGTGTGAATGAAATAATGTATGAAAGAGAGTGATAGTAGGGCAGAATGTTAGACGGGCCTGCGTGCCCAATTCTTAACCCTTTGAAAATAAAGTTTGTTCGTTCGTTCGTTCTCTAACAATCTTGCTTCTCTGTGCCTACCTACATCACGTGTATTACCAGTGGTTGGATCTTATACAGCCCCAATAACACAAGCACTGGTCGATTTGATCCTTAAATATGTTGTATAACAATCAACCTTACTGACTATTTCATAGGGAACAGTATGAGTGAAACGTCGTACTTGTAGACCGACGTACTCCGCATACCTCATGTGGTATGTCACAGACACTTTTCCTCTCTCTCTCTCTCTCTCTCTCTCTCTCTCTCTCTCTCTCTCTCTCTCTCTCTCTCTCTCTCTCTCTCTTCCATATTCCTTGCACATGCCCGCATACACTGGCATTGTGTATGTTGAACGGTGTATATGTGTGTATGTGCGTTCACGCATATCAGTCCACCCAGACTTTGGGACTCGCCTCAAAGTGACATATAGGAGTGCATAAATGGGGTTTTGGTTGGTGCCACCGTCATGCTTGCGCGCCGCATGCTTCGTTAGTTCATTCCACTGTGATTGCTCAGATACCCCTACCAGACTAGTTGCCGTCCTGCCCTCCTGCCCCCGCCCCCTTTCTTTCAATGTGCTCACTGAACCGTAACACCTAGCACCGGGTATAAAGGAATACAGCGGAGATTTTCTGAGTTGCTTACAAATCCGAACTGTGAGGTGAGTATGAACATTTTTAAAATTAACATTCTTTTCAATTAACATTTTTTTCTATTAACACATTTTTTTTTCAATTAACATTTTTTTCAATTCTCATTTTCTCTTCATTGCTTTCATTTTTTCATGCTTTTGTTCTTCTCGTCCTGTCGTCACCTTCTGATGTAGTCACAGGAGATCTCCTTGACTGTATGTTGTGTTTGTGAATGTGTTTGTTTGCTGATGAAGGCTAATAGCCGCAACGTCCTGTATGTGTCTTAATTCTGTTATGTAAAGCTGCACTACTTTATGTCATTTTATATTGTTTACACTTTCACAGCTTTACCGCAGTTCCACCAAATTTTACTCGAAACCTCCAGGACGGTTAACCTGATTAAAAAACGCCCGCCGAAGTCGGATGTGCTGGCCTCAGGGTGGCAAATAAAAACTGACACAACGCAAAAACGTCCGAGTGAAATGTCCTTCGTGCCTGGAACAGCTCTGACTACTTTGGTTTCCGGCCTGAACAGCTCTGATTATCTGGTTTTCCGGCCGGAACAGCTCTGACGATCTAGTTTTCCGGGCACAGCGTCCGAACCGAACGCTCGCTGAGTGGAAGTCGTCTGCAGACTGACCGTTCCTGGTTTGTGCAGGAGAGGCCCGTCGATCGAAATGCCCAATACATGAAAGTGAGGAATTAAAGCAGCAATGTGCAAGACGTGGCGATTCTTAGGGTGAGCCCAGCACCAGAGTGCTATGTGTGGGCTCTGCAATTATGGAAGCCTCCCTGGATGCCATGGACAGCCCCTGCCTTCCCTTGAGGGCTGACCGTGAAGCCTTCTACCGTTCTAACTTGACCAGCTGGGATGTGGACGGCACCTTAAAAGCGAGAGTCCCTCAGGAATGCTAACCTGGTGAAAAAAACGCACGCTAAAATCGGATGTGTTGGCCTAAGGGTCTCGGCCCAAGGGTGCCTAACTTAGATACTGAAAAAAAAAAAACCCCGCTCCGGATGAACACAGAAGAAGAAGAAGAAGAAGAAGAAGAAGGAAGAAGAAGAAGAAGAAGAAGAAGAAGAAGAAGAAGAAGAAGAAGAAGAAGAAGAAGAAGAAGAAGAAGAAAAGAAAACATATTGCCTCGCTGTAAATGTTGAGAGGATCAGGTGCTAAACTTGATAAACTATATCCTCATGTTAATTGCTGTGAATTCTCTTAGTTCTCCTTGACATTTTATAATCTATGAAAGATTACTCAGTTTGTTATAATGCAGTTGGAATTATTCATATACACAAAAGGAATTTACAGTAAAAAGTGAGATTTGAAACATTGATTAGAAACTTACAGTTGTAACCCAGAACACATCAGTTTTAGTTAACGTATGTGCTAGGCTTCAACATCATGGACAATGTACTATGAATAGATGTTTTCAGTTTGAATAACGAACACACAAACAATAGACTGCACGATTTATTGACTGGCATATTTCGCTGCATCTAAACAGTTCATTAACTGAGATTAATGATAATTGTTTGGAAGGGAAAGCTGACAGAGAAGAGAGCTAGTAATTTCTGCTGTATTATATCATGACTTAGTATATATGAAGACCTAACATTTCACACTCCTATCTGCCATGAGATTATCGTGTCGTCAGTTGCTACACGCTGCAGGATTTACTGCGGAGGGGATCCGAGCACTTATGGACTGAATGGTTCGATGTGCAATGAGGGTGATCTGTCGACTAACTAACTATATTTATTTTCCATTTTGCAAAACATCAAAATACGTGGTAAAGATAAACAGAAAGAGCCATGATTATTTTCAGTGAATAGATTGTAGACTTACTTTGGCATTTGCTATTTAGGTCAAGGCTGTATCCCTGTACACAAGCTGTGCAGAAGTAATCGCCAGGTATGTTGACACAACCTCCGCCAACGCAGACAATAGAGGAAGTCTGGCACTCGTCTATGTCTGAGGACACATGCGACAAAATCTCGTGAGGTCATTATGTTTCTCAGTGTCAGTGTGTCATACTCATAAAACTGTTGAATGTGTATGTGCAAGAACCCTCACTGGCACAGACAGGAAATATCGTCTACACAAAACCTAATAATCTTGAATGTGTGTGTGCAAGAAACCCTCACCGGCACATACAGCGAGATATCGTCTACACAAAACATAATCCCGTTGAATGTGTGTGTGCAAGAAAACATCTCTCACACACAGCGAGATAACGTCTACATAAAACATAATCCCGTTGAATTTGTGTGTGCAAGAAAACCTCTCACACACACAGCGAGATATCGTCTACACAAAACCTAATAATCTTGAATGTGTGTGTGCAAGAAACCCTCACCGGCACATACAGCGAGATATCGTCTACACAAAACATAATCCCGTTGAATGTTTATGTGCAAAAAACCCCCACCAGCACACACAGCGAGATATCAGCCTATCGTCTACACAAAACATAATCACGTTGAATGTGTATGTGCAAGAAGCCACCACTGGCACATACAGAGAGATATCGTGTACACAAAACATAATCATCTTGAATGTGTGTGTGTGCAAGAAAAGCTCACTGGCACATACAAAGAGATATCGTGTACACAAAACATAATCATCTTGAATGTGTGTGTGTGCAAGAAAAGCTCACTGGCACATACAGCGAGGTATCGTCTACACAAAACTTAATCCCGTTGAATGTGTGTGTGCAAGAAACCCTCATTGGCACAGACAGAGAGATATCGTCAATACAAAACAATCATTATTGATTACATTACTTTGTCAAGGGGAACTGTGGTCAGACGTGTTGACAAGCTAAGTGACAATTTGATGCATAAACTTCAAGCTGCAAGTAAACAATTTTTGTAATACTCTCTTATATTGGATGAGAGTACCGATGTACATGATACTCCCCAATTATTTATATCTGTACGTCGAATAAACACTTCTTTCAAACTCACTGAAGAGTTACTGAGTGTTGAGTCACTCAAAGACACAACCACATGATATATTCAATGCTGTTACTAAATGTATTGAACGAACTGGGTTCTTTTGGAACAAGATGGCAAGTGTTACAACTGACGGAGCTCGTGCTTTGACTTTAGAAAATGTAGGTCTGGTAAAGTTGATAAGTGATACGATTAAAGCAGAATATCCCGACCACACATTACTACTACTTCACTGTGTGATCCATCAAGAAAGTCTGCGTAAAAGTGTTTTGAATATCAAGCATGTTACTGACCCAGTTGTCAGTGTCATCAACTTCATCAGAACAAGAGGACTTAATCACAGAATGTTCAAGGCATTACTTGACGATTAGGAAACTGAACAATCCGATGTCCTGTACCACACCAGCGTTCGATGGCTGAGACTCGGCAAGGTGTTGAGGCGAGTGTGGGAACTCAGAGAAGAAATAGTGATGTTCCTAGAGATGAAGGGCATTGAATATGACTTTAATACTAACAATGTCAATAACGAGTGGAAGTTCGACTTTATATTTGCCATTGAAAGTATGGAAAAGTTAAATGAACTGAATGTCAGACTTCGGGGCAGTGGTGTGTTTGCACATGAATTATATGTACATGTAAAATCATTTCAGGCAAAACTCTTACTGTTCTCCAGACAAACAAGGGAAAAAAGATTTTGTCACTTCCCTTTGCTGAAACATGAAGCCATTTCTGGTGAAATGACTGAAAAGTACTAAGCCCAATTAGATGCATTGACTGAAGAATTTGGATGGAGATTCCAAGATTTCAAGAACTTAGAGCCACAGTTCAATATTCTCAGTTCCCTTTTCAGTGCAGAAGCTGATAAACATAAACAAGACAAATCACCATGTTATAATGGCCCTATCTCCCACTTACCCATACATCACCCCACCCACACACACACCCCCACCTACCCCCCCCCCCCCCACCCCACCACACACACACACCCCTAGGGACACATACATACCCCACCAACCGACCCATCCCCCTCCGGCACATCCCTCACCCACACACACTGCCCTCACCTGTTCCCCCAACCAAAACACACTCGCCACCCACTAAACATCCCCCACCAACCCACACATCCCACGCCCACCCACATACACATCCTAACCCACACATCCTCTCCCCACCCACACCTTCAACCACCAATCCCTCAACCACACCTCCATCGACCACATATTCCCCATCATCCCACACATCGCACAAACACTCACACATCCCCAAACCATACACACACATCCCCACCAACTAACATCTCACTACCCACACACACACATCACCCTAACCACCTATACATCTCCAATCCACTCAACACACACCCCACCACCTACACATACATCCTCCACCCACTCACACATTCTCTAACCCAATCCCATACCACACACATCCCTCACCCGCACATCACATACATCCCTTACCACGCAATATTCCCAACCCACGCACCACACACACATATCCAACACCCACACATCCCACACCCACATACCACACATGCCCACCTACACACCACACATATATCCCCCACAAACATACCACACAATATCCCACCCACACCCTCACAGATACCCTCACCCACCCACCCATCCCGCATACCTCCACCCACACCACATAAATCCCCCACCCACACACATACATACCACCACACCACACACATATCCCCAACCAACACACCACACACCTCTCCCCACCCACATACACACATTCCCCACTCATCCACCATACACACATCTCCTCACCCACACATCCTCCACTACGCACCCACACACCCTCACCCCACCCCAACCAATCATCTCTCGATCACAATACCCCTACCCACACACATCCTCCACCCACTCACGCATCCCACTCCGACAAATACACATTCCTCACCCACCTAGACATCCCTAGGCCACTCACACACCTCCGACCCACACATTCCCCATCCACGCATCACATCTCCATCCCACACAACCCCACCACCCACACATACTTCCCCCAACCACCACACATCCCCTACTCACCCACACATATGCCCCATCCATACACACATTCCCGCACAATCACACCTCCCCACACCACACACTATCCCCCACCCACACACATATCCTCACCCATACCACCACAAACATACCCCCACCCACACACCATGCACACATCCCCCACCAACACACCACACACATATCCCAAACCCACACACCATACACTTCTCCCCACCCGCCCTTACATCCCCAATCCACCCAAATAATCCCCTACCCACACAACCCCGCCACCCACACATACTTCCCCAAACCATCCACACATCTCTACCCACCCACACATATCCCCCACCCAAACACGTCCCATACACACATCCTCCACCAATACACACTTCCCCTACACCCATTCCCACATCCCTACTTTCACCCCCACATATCCATCCACACATCCCACCAAGACCCACACATATTACTACCCACCAACACCCACAGACCCTAACCCATCCAAACGCATACCCCCACCCACACATCCCCCACACACACATATCCCCACACTCACACACATCCTCCACACACACTCACACATCCTCACATTTAGACGCATACAAAATGCCTCACGTGAGCATTGAAACTAGTATGAACAAACTCCCACACTTTACTCACACACATACACTGACAATTGTCGTGAGCAGTCTCATAAAAATGTTAAACATGGAGAAAAATGTGTGCATATACAGTGTGTGACGTAAAAAATAGTGATGCTCCTACACACAGAGATACACACAGTGTCAGACACACACACACACACACACACACACACACACACACACACACACATTCACTCTCACGCTCACTCAAACTATAGTAATGTACATAAGTTTATATTACACATGATAAAATCAAATTGTATTCAACTGATAATATGACAGATGAGAATACACAAACATATGTATTCGCGTGATACATAACATTCGTGTTACATGACATGCGTCTGCTCATCTCTCTCTCTCTCTCTCTCTCTCTCTCTCTCTCTCTCTCTCTCTCTCTCTCTCTGTATGTATTCTTTCATATACACACACTCACACACATGCGCGCTCACGCACACACACTAACACATCACCACTACCACATCACGCTCTCTCTCTCGCTCTCTCTCTCTCGCTCTCTCTCTCTCTCTCTCACACTGAATATTTCCCTCATTCTTTCACTCTGTCCATCTTTATTCACTTTATCTCTAACTCTCTTACTCTCTCTCACTCATAGACACACACACCCTCGCGCTATCACTCAATGTTTCACTTACCTTAGCGCACTCACTCACTCACTCACTCTGTTACTCTCTCTCTCTCTCTCTCTCTCACTCGCACACACACACACACACTCTAAACATCATTCATTCACTCACTCACACACACTCACTCTCTCACTCATTCATTCCTCACTCAGTCACTCAATTATTCTCTCTCTCTCTCTCTCTCTCTCTCTCTCTCTCTCTCTCTCTCTCTCTCTCTAACAATCATTCACACACACACACACATTCACTCTCTCAGTTACACTCTCACACATACACATGAACGCACGCACGCACACACTCCCTCACTCACTCTCACACATACACGTACGAATGCATGCACTGACACATTCCCTCACCATTTCTCGCTCAATCACTCTCTCCACACACACGCATGCACGTGCGCACACACACATTCACTCTCTCACTCTCTCTGACACCCACTTTCTCTCTCTCTCTCTCTCTCTCTCTCTCTCTCTCTCTCTCTCTCTCTCTCTCTCTCTCTCTCTCTCTCTCTCTCTCTCTCTCTCTCTCTCTCTCTCTCTCTCTCTCTCTCTCTCTCTCTCTTTTCCACACGCACACAAATATATAGCGAACAGCTATAGTTAAACGATTATAATGAACAATTAATGAACAATTGTAATCAACAATTATACCAGTAAATTAATTATGGTGGCATATAGTCGGTATGGATTAAGTATTGAAAGAGTTTTCGGTTAAATGTGTAGGGACTCATTGTAGTTTTTAGATCTGGAGGAAGATCATTCCATTAGTGAGCACCAGAATAGGCGAAACATGTTTTGTATACGTCCAATCTAGGCTTTGGGATATGTAACAAATTTAGGCGCTTGATGTTCATTGCATGGGATTGAATTAGCAGCATAAGATACTCGGGGGTATTTTGAGATATAATTTTATTCACTAATTTGGCTTTGTTAAAAAGGAAGCGCTTTCGAAGTGGTAGAAGTCTTAGATGACTGTATAAATTATTACTTTCAACGTGCTTTGTGCCAGATACCAGACGAATAGCGCGGTTTTGTAGAGAACATAGTCTTTTTAAATTACATACAGTTAGAGATGCTTGACTTACAAGCAAATCATGATCTGAAAGAGAAATTCATGTCAGCTGGTTTGCTGGATTTCTATGGGTCTTTATCACAAGAAGCATTTCCCAACTAGAAAAACTTTGCAGATAAACTTTTATAATTGTTTGGATCAACATACATTTGCGAACAAGCATTCTCTTGCTTGAAGATCAACAGATCTAAGAATAGGTTTTTATTGTCAGACTGCAACTTGCATGCTGTCATGCGAATTTCAACAAGTAAACTTGCTCCAGATTTCAAGAATATTGCCAACAAGTTACATACATCTCATTAGAAATCAACAGTTATAGTGACAATGTATATATATATATGCGGCCCACCAATAGCTTGGCATTTGTCAATGTGGCCCTACGCACAAAAAGTGTGCCCACCCCTGGTCTACACAAAATTAATCATCCAACAACGATATTTCAATGCATTCAAACAACAGACGCTAGCATTAGTCAGTTGAGGGAGCACTGGTAGCGCAGTAGCTAGCACGCTGGCCCGCAGCTCGATGGTCAAGAGTTCGAGTTCTCATTGAGGGGGATTTTCAAAATGGGCTCCCAGGTCGACCCAGCCTAAAATGGGTACCCGTGAATGTCTTAGGAAGTAAAGGCGACCGACACCGCCCCCCCCCCCCAGTTCCGACTGATCTATAAACACGTTGCGAGCACCATGTGTCCAATATACCATCAGACATCAAGAACAAGGTCCTCAACTTGTATTTTACTGATTAGTCAGTTGAAGATCGTCTAGCTGTGTATGTTCCTATCTCCAGGTCATCAATTGGGGAATCCGTTGAGGCCACTGAGACAGTTACATAAACTATAGCTTTCACATCTTATGTTGTCTAGTGCGTCCTCTAGTCTCTACTTCTTTCTTCTCCTTCTGTGAGCGCCCAACAACACTATGTGTGTTTATTTATGTAACTGTCTCCAGGACACACGGTGTCACCCTCTCAACCTGAATCACTGACTGTCTGCTGTCGCTGGATGATGGTGTTGATTAAGGAGTTTAGGTGTCCATGTCTTGTTGTAGTCTGTGTCATAACTTCAGTTGATGTCCACGTTGCTTACACTTGATCTTGTACAACCGTGTGTTTCTGTCTGCTGCCCGCTGATATGTGATCTTATATCATGCCTCGTTATTCAATTTGAAGAATGATGTGAAGTTCGTGAACATATCGATCCTGCATCCCAAACGTGTGATCTGCTTGTACTTATTCTTGACAAGATAATATGGCCACTTTACATGCCATAGCCTCATGTTTATTAATTAATGTATGAGAAGCACATCACGCGTTTGGAATGCAGGAGCGACATGTTCATAAACTTAACATTCAATCAATCACTAAGGTGCCGTTTCCACAATAAAGGTTTGCTGCAATGGATCTCCAAAACTCTGACTCTCGCCCTGACTGTACATTCTGTCGGATTGCTGTTTGTCTCATATTATACTGACTTCAACAATATGAAACATGTATGAAATGTTGTGTCTACTGGCAACAATTCATCAGCTCGGTATAAAATAATTGTCTGCCAGGGAAAGCTGATAGAAAAGGGAGCTAGTCATTTCCATCTTAACATCATCGTGTGCCGTGCCTATAAACGTGGGCTGTCATATTTAACCATCTCACACGATCACCAGAGTCGTGGATCAGCTCCATCTGATTATACTGGACCTTAATGTGGTCATTAATCGGGGGCGTTGCGTATCCACATAATATTTATGACCTCCGACTTTGACAGCAATGTCCGTCTGTCCGGAGAAGTGTGTGCCTTTTTGCTCTGTTCAGGAGCAGAGCTGTCCACTTATTCGTGTGGATATTCGGTCCGCTAAATTGTGTCCACCACACTGTTGAGTACTGCTCGTCTTCATACACTAGAAACTACAGCTGGAGTTCCCTTCGCCGAGTTGGTACGTGATACTATGAGATGTGTGATGACGATCACTTTATTTTTGTTGTGTTTATCCATTAAAGTGTGGTACCGTGTTTTATCACATGATTGATCAGAAGATTAACTTGGTTGTTGAACAAATGTTTAAAAATGTGAAAGTCGAGAGGATCGAAATCATTGCATGAGGGTTTACCCATTTGACTGGGTCTCTTTCCGCATGGTGCCCCATCGAAAGCGTTGTACAAAGCACGAGTTGAGTTGAGATGAGTTGAGCTAAGAACTGACATCACTGCACTCAGGAATTAACATACTCCGTCCCCTCGATCAACAGCCAGCGAAGTGTCCCACTAGTAATCACTCCCACCGCTCTCTGATTGAAAGTTCTCCTAGTCTCCCCTTTCAGTTTTGAGATTCTACAAGAACCCCTGCCAATCCCCTGCAATCTCATAAACGTGCTTTGTAGCTCCAGCAAGTCTCCGGGAAAATTGCACACTTCAACTGAATGATGGAGCCCGGATACGAACACACAATATTCTAATTTAGCTTTATGAGACTCCATCGAATAAAGCAGTCATCATAAGTGACTCCCAGTCAACGCTTTGGCAGGTTTAGTCTAGATATTTCTGGCATGACTGGTTGACACATGTACAATCATCACACCTACAAGACCTGAAGCCCTTCTACTGCTCAGACTACCAATGTACGTGGTAAAGGAAGCGCCGATTGGCAGGCCTCAGAGAAGAACATTGAGGTTGGTCAAAACAATGGAGACGTGATATTGTCTATACATGACTGCCTGTTGCACTAGAAAACACAAATCATTGACAACATGCTGCTATGACCGATGGAATCAGGAATCAAATTTAACACTAGCAGGCAGGATGGTGGTAGAAGATGAAGCAGAGGCGTGCGTAACTAACAGGTCCCTGGAATTATAAGTAGCAATTCTCTTTGATTTCTTCTGAGGGACAAGGAGCGCGTATGGGCATGTCCCAAGTGCCGTGACCTCTGTTGAATGACAGTTTCTAACAAACACTGAAAATGACGTAAACAGGATCCCCTCTGGGTATTGGGTTGGAGTCTGTTTATAACGGATTACCCTTTTTAGGAACCATTACTAGGTAGAATCAGCGGGGAAAGAAGACCCTGTTGAGCTTGACTCTAGTCCGACGTTGTGAAGACACATGAAGGGTGTAGCATGGGTGGGAGCGCAAGCACAATTGAAATACCACTACTTTTATCGTTTCTTTATTTATTCAGTCAGTCTCGGTAGAGATTTGTTCGCAGCAGACGAGCATAATCTCCGGCGGGCCTATTCTCGCCGGACGCGAGATCCGCACAGTGGAAGGATGGGAGATTTGCTCGCAATAGACAAGCAATATCTCCTGCGGTAGCTCTGGCGGGCCTATTCCCGCTGGTCGCGGGGTCCGCTAAAGTCAGGTGGAGAGTCTGACGATAGTGCACGCTTTACACAGGTCCGGACACTTGTGATTGACAGTTGTGCGCGCCCTTATGGTCCGGGCTCGTACGAGGCCCTCACCTGTGGGACTTGGCTGAACGCCTCTAAGCCGGGTCCCTTGGGTGCCAGGGTCTGGCCATCACTCGCCACCTGCTCGTGGTGGCGAGGTCTCGGAGGTTTGACGCTGTGCCGCCAGCGTCTGCAGCCTACCTTGTGCCAGACGTATTGGTTACCCATTCCTCTGGAAAACACAAGATTAGGCCGAGAGAGGGATCATGTCGTTTGGGCACCACATGTTTCTCTGAAGCTCTGCCCAGGCATTGTGATGGAATATTGGCCACATTCCAACTCACATACTTTGGTCTGTCAAGACTGCAAGGTGCCACTCACTAAACTAGACATAATGTCAGCCAGTTCGTATTTGCTGTGCTGAATAACGAACGCCAACTCATTATGCCTCTCCGCAGATGTAAAGTTCCAGTGCCGGTCTAACACGCCCAAGTGGTATCTGAGCTTGGAGTATCCGGTATCCGGTTGGGAGAAAAGTCTCTACACCAGTGGTTCTCAACCTTTTTGGCCCATGCACCCCTTCACCATATGCTCAGAATGTCACCCCTCCCCCTCTTTCGTATTTCCTCCCTATAAAATCCCCCCCCCCCCCCGCTCCCAGAATACGTAAAAATAGAAGCTAAAGTTAAAAACACATACTAGAACAAGTCTAGACGTCTACACAAAATGTGATTTGCGTGTCTCCTTACGTTATAAACCGAATTTCAGAAGGGCAGGAAGTTCAAAACTATAAAGTATGGAGGGAAAAACAATATCAAGTAATCGGTTGTTTGTATTAACTCGATATTAAAATAATCTTAATCCCTCCCCCCCCCCCCCGAAACCCTAAAATGCCCCAGGGAGGGGGGAATTCCCAAACGGTTGAGAACCACTGCTTTATACTAACCTTATCCCGATAGATGGCAGTCCATTTTATGTTTCAGACCTGAACGCCAATGCATCGGACTTAAAAGTTAAATGTCAGTCTTCCAGAAGGTTGACAACCAATGGACGTACAGATCACTGTAACAGCCTTGGTATTTCTTTCTCTCACATCCCTTTCCACAAATGGTATCTTCTTTGCCAGGCACACTAGTATTTTGTTCCCGTACATGCCTTACCACATGTAGGTATCTTCCTTGTGAACGTCTAAACTACTAAAATTTAGTGGGTCGACTTCATTGCACCGGGGTGTATTCCATCTGGTTCGGTCTATGCAGGAATCTTCGGAAAAAAATTGCGCGCGTGGTCTAAATGACACAGTCTGGGGATGAACTCATGACCTTCAGAGCTTAGCTTCTTCGCCAATGAGCCCCCCCCCCCCCCCCCCCCCCAATTTTCTCCTCTTCTTTGTGAGATAGAGCGTATTATTTCTTTCTAGTACATCAAAACCAATGACCAAGTACTACAGGAGACAAATGAAAATCGTAAATTGATTAGAGAAATAAGACGTAGACAGTCAAAATTTTTTGGACATGTTATGAGAAGAAATGGACTGGAGAACTTAGTGACAACTGGCAAGATCGAAGGGAACAGACCAAGAGGAAGACCGAGAGGAAAATATCTGGATGGCTTGGCCACATGGTATGGACGAGACAGAAACACTGAGCTGATCCACGACTCTGGTGATCGAGTGAAATGGCGAATCATGACCGCCCACGCTTTCCGGCATGGCACATGATTGATTGAGTACATAATTTTTCCCATTTAGGTATCATCTTTGTAAGGTAGAGGGTGGTATTTCTTTCAAATAATACCTTTTTATATATAAGTATCTTCTTTGTTAGATAACATGTGTATGTCTTTCTGGTAGTACGTTTTGATATATTGGTATCTTCTTTGTGAGTTAGAGTGTGATGTTTCTTCCTATTCAAGCTTAGTTATCTTCTTCGTGAGGTATAGTGGCTTTTCTTTCTTTATACGTATATTTTAACATGTAGGTATCTTCTTTGTGAGGTAGACCGTAATTGTTTGCGACACCTCAACGTAAATCATCATCATCATCATCATCATCATCATCATCATCATCATCATCATCATCATCATCATCATCATCACCATCATCATCATCATCATCATTCATCATCATCATCATCATCATCATCATCATCATCATCATCACCATCACCATCATCATCTTCCACTTCTGCCGTCAAGCGGCGTGGGGAGGAATAATTTGCGTTACAGCGCCCGGTGGGCGGCACTGGATAGTGTCATTCCGTGTGATTGTACAATGTCTTTGATGTCGTCAATCCATTTTCTTCTTGGACGTCCTCTTGGTCTCGTTGCAGATGATCTTTGATGTAAGGCCAGTGATGGTAGTTGCTGGGTTGCATTCTAACGACATGGCCAAACCACTTGATCTTCTGTCTTTCAATAAATATGGTTCAAGGTGTTGATCCCATTGTCTGTCTGATAACAGCATTTCTTACCTGGTCTCGGATTGGCAGCTCTCCTCAAGCATCTCATCTCGCAGGTGTTGATTTTGCGAAAATGTGATTTGGATAAAGTCCAGGTTTGAGATTGGTAGCATAGGGTTGGTGTGAATATGCTGTTTATTATCTGTCGTTTTGCGGACAGAGGTATGTTTGGATGTTTCAGTGAGGGTGATAGTTGATATGTAAGTGCACTAGCTTTTTGACATCTGATTTAGATTTCTCTATCCAATCTGCCATCTTTTGTGATCATACTTCTATGTGGTACATATACTGGGCGCTTACAGACATAAAGAAACACAACCTGACTTTACAGAAGGATGTTAAAAATATCATAAACTGGAACAATTAGTAATATAAGGAAAACATGTTACAGGCATCAACAAAATAGTCATAATTCTTTGGATACATCATGAGTAACGAAAAACTGGAATATTTTGTGACAAATTATTAAATTAATGGGACAGAGATAGCAACGTGCAGACAGAGAAAATTCTGGAAAGCCTTGCATTATGACAGCATGTGAATGAATAGATTGTGCTTGAGAACGACAGCTGGCACAGCACTGGGTGATAATGAATGATTACATACTCACTGATTGATGTCAACTGTGTACTCACCGTCACAAATGTTGGGGTTGTTGATGTTGGGCTGGTATCCAGGGAAACACACACACGTGAACGCCCCCGTAGCTTGTGGTTGGCATTGGCCGTTCAAGCATTGCAAGCCGGGATTTCCCGAAACCAGGTTACAGCTGGGTATCGCTAATCGGAGAAGAAATGTTCATCATTAATACCATCATTGTCATCATCATCATCATAACTTATCTGCGTCGTCATCGTCCTTACTTTTACCTTTTAACAACTGTTAGTTTCTTGTGCCATCACACTTCCCGCCTGGTTTCTTAGGTAGTGAGATGGGCAGTACCATTCTCTGGTAGCAGGGAGAAACAACAGATCCCCATGCAAGCTACAAATATTAACAATTTCACAATTGAAATACGCAAATAGTAGGATGTAATGTCACTATCTAGGCAATTGTTAGGGTAGATACAGCCCATGAGATTGTAGAATCGTCGAACTCTTAATAACAAAACGCTGTCTTTTTTTCTAATGTGATACTGACCAGATCATCCATCTACTGCCGACTGATCTATAACAATATGAGGCTAGCGCCATAAGCCCAATGTGACGTGATACATAGTCCTTTATTTATTTCACTTTCATCGCACCATATGCCCAGTATGGCGTGGAAAGGGGGCATTTGCTTCACTTTTTGTCTCCACGCGAGGCGTTCTGAACAGGCACTGGTAAGGCTAACAAAGGGAGGATCCTGAACAGACACTGGTAAGGCTAACAAAGGGAGGATCCTGAACAGACACTAGTAAGGCTAACAAAGGGAGGATACTGAACAGACACTAGTAAAGTTAACAAAGGGAGGATACTGAACAGACACTAGTAAAGTTAACAAAGGGAGGATAGGCCTTAGCCTCCAGTGTGGCGAAGTTTGCCGAGGACTAGAGACTGCACCATGTGAGGCTGCACCATGTGAGACTGCACCATGTGGGGCTGCACCATGTGAGACTGCACCATGTGGGACTGCAAGAGAGTCCCAGTAATTTCTCATGATGATGGTGAACATTCAGCACCCACGTCTTGCACTCGCCACTTGGAGACCTCACCAGCATGCTGGGAATGAGTGTGTTACTTGCCAATAGGGTTGGGACTCAGTTATAACAGTTATAACCGATCCCCAATTATTGACGTCGTACAAGAATTTACTGGATTCGACGAAGTGCTAACAGCAGCAACAACAGAGACCCTTACCGTTGAAAGTATCAATAAAGGATGTCAGCTGTACGTATTTGCGTGTCGAGATCGGACACTCTTGTTTTCTGGGTTACTCTCTGAGCGATTCATAACTTGGTGTCACGTAGAACGTTCGAAGAAGCGAAGAAGAACTAGAGAAAGGTTCTTTCAGAGACTGCAGCAGATTTCTTGTTTGAAATCAGTACCAGCCCACTTCTGACTCAGGCAGTTAAGGATTCAAGGATTTTACAAAAAGCCACAAATGACTGGTTTATGTTGGTTACTCGGTAGGTTGTAGGTTGTAAATTACTCACTATATGCCCACGATATAGAACACTTGTTTACATATGATATTGCTGAAAAAACCATTCTATAAAGTGTTGTCATGGTCAGTGTTATTTAAAGTTAGCTGCATATCCTTAACAGAACGTTGCAATCATCACCAGCATTGTTTGCTGTTGTGATCTCTTGGCAAGTTTACGTTCAGTAGTTTGCAATTGCTTTCTGAACGACCGACACCCATACCCTTTCGTAAAAAACTAACGCAACGCGGTCTGCTGCCAAATGGCGCGCAGTTGTGTTTCGAACGCGGGTATGTGGGATCACGAACCGCGCCCGAAACCCCTTCGCAACTGAGCCGACCAGTGGTTATTTACCAAAACATATAGCAAAGAAGCAACTAATATGAGAAATACATTCACAGAGATTCATTGCCACCCATTCAATCACAGAAAAAAAAAGCAGAGCCATATTACGCACAAAGCTCATCATCATCATGTGCCATGCCCATAAGATTGGGCGCTCATGGTTTGCCATCTCACACAATTACCAAATCCGTGTATCAGCTAGTTGAGTCGAGTTATATGATCTTGTCTCAATTATGTATGCGAATATAGCACATCATTTCAATGAAGTCACCATTTTATTTATATTTGATTAGTGGACTATGAAATGACCTCTAGCAAAATTGACAGGACATTTTGGAAATTTCTGAGGCTTTATGCAATTTCACAAAAAATCATTAACATAATAAGGCAACATATAAAATAAGTAGCGCAAAGTTCTTCATGGTAAAAAGCTGACATACGCGTTTAATTTAAGAACAGATGCGCGACAGGCATGGCTTTTGCCACTGTTATTACCCTTAATGACTATAGACTGGATTATGAAAACAACGATAGCTACAATCAACATTTCATTTTCATGGATTTTCACAGAGCCGCTTGACGGCCTGGGCGTGGCTGCTGATATTTACCGCCAGAACCACAAATGAAACCAAATGCCTATAATACTAATATCTATGATGATTAATGTGTGTGGAAAATGTAGTTTAATTCTTTCAGCCCCACAAAATTCGTTATTTTTATCATTTTAAAAGTCCAAGAGTACAAACTGCTGTCTGCCACAGGAAAAAAAAAAAAAGAGAACGGAAGTTACCATTTAGATAGCTAGAATTGTAAAGTATGTTTTGACCGAATGTAAAAAGCAAAAACGACACACGATGCTATATTTGGGAGACATGTGGTGTAGCGGATCATACATCGCGCATTGCTTAAGGCTGAAATAAATTGTAAGTGGCAGGAGACACTGAATTGCAGGACATGGCGAATACTCACGATTACAGAGAAGTGGACACAGGAATGGTGACTACTCAAGATTACAAAGAAGTGGACACAGGACATGGCGAATACTCACACTTACAGAGAAGTGAACACAGGACATGGCGAATACTCACGGTTACAGAGAAGTGGACACAGGACATGGCGAATACTCACGGTTACAGAGAAGTGGACACAGGACATGGCGAATACTCAAGATTACAGAGAAGTGGACACAGGACATGGCGAGTACTCACGGTTACAGAGAAGTGGACTCAGGACATGGCGAATACTCACGGTTACAGAGAAGTGGACACAGGACATGGCGAATACTCAAGATTACAGAGAAGTGGACACAGGACATGGCGAATACTCACACTTACAGAGAAGTGGACACAGGACATGGCGAGTACTCACGGTTACAGAGAAGAGGATTTGACGGATCTGGTAGGAAATTAGGATTACAGGTGCATGCCAGCTGCTGGTTGAATTGTAACTCACACATTCCGTTGACACACATTCTGTTTACATAATCACAGGTACCTGCTGGAATAAAATAAATAAATATAGTTATTGGAGAACAGAATGATGCAATGGGATTCTTGTGTACATGTTCAAGCTTGGATAAAACATGTGTGGAACGCTTATTATAAATATTTATAGCATAGGAAGGACTAGCTCACACCAGAGAGACGATTGTGTTATAAAATATGGATTCATTCATTCAGTAGCATGTCCTTTGCAGAACCTCGCTCCCATAATAACCTTCCGGAAAAACCTATCGATCATAAGCAAGATGTCCCGAGTCCGATACACTCATCTGGAGATCATCCGCTACATCCTGCTCCCATATGATATATAGAACCAAATTCCTGATACGCCTTAACGCGTGTAAAACGGTCCTTAAACCGAAGAAGGTAACTGTTCACTGTACCTCATCGTGTTGTGACCTTATTAGTGAATCATGACACTTAACGCATCTACAGTAACATATGCCGCCAAATTACGTTTACTTGTATTGTTGCTATTATTGTTGCCGCTGTTGTTATTGTACGAAGCTCGTCGTTCAAGTGCTTCACCGTTATACGACATGAAGTATTGAAAAAAGTTTTGATGACTGAATTTCCATCCCATTAGCCAGGAGGATCACTGACATGGATGAGCGCAAGGCTTGGGTGCTCACTATCTATCACCATGGGCGGTTTTGCTGGTTCTCAGGAGGTTTAATCACAGTGGAGACCGTGACCACATCACCCACATTGGTCTGGTAGCACATGCGCCATTAATCAGTTGCACGTCTTTTACGGGACAACTTCCCCACAGAGACTCCCGGAGGCCTGACACGGAACCTGGTGTTATTAACAAGCCCACTGTTGTCCCACAGCGCAGTTAATTTCAGTGTTTCAATCAGATAAATTATGTTAATAAAAACACCGAAGTCGTGAATACTTACTCTGGGCTCTTGTACATATCAGGCAGGCACACAGGATAAAAGCAATACCGATATAATACATATTGTCTTTTAATTATGCTGATTTGTCCTCCCCGGCGGCTAAGTAACCATGTACAATTTAGAATCTGGTCACTCAAATATGTAAGACTTGTCAGTCAACAAGAAATTGTTAAATCACTTTTACTCTATTTTACGAACTAGAAACCCTTTGTGCGCACACAATGATATGGATCACATGATCTCATGCTGTAGAAGCTCGGTCTTACAGGTAATATCTTCAAATATACCCACTGGGCCTCTTGCGTTGGCCTCTTCCAGAGAGATATATTCTGAATGCAGAATTAACCAGCTAACTGGGACTTTCTTGATCATCCGCGGACAGCGATGCACGTATCCTAAAAGGTTAAAGTATACCATTACACAAAATAAACATCATAGGTTGTGTACTGCATATTTATTAATAGCGTGAAACATGTTGCCACTGTTTGTTTATTTACTGTTTACCAAGTTGTTTGTGAGAAATTACCAAGCCACAGTAGCATCAACAATCAGGAGGGCCCTGGGAAGCGACAGGCAAAGTGTCGACTTGTCACATGAATATGCTTATTTTTGTTGTAATTTGACGGATGTGCGCCTTTTCTTGTTCACTGTCTCGATTGTTGGGCCATCAAGAGAATATAATCTCACCTCTGGCTGTCGGTTAGAAGGTCACATGCACGATTACGCTTTTTGTGTGTAGCCAATAAATGGAAACCTGTGTTACAACTGCGCATGTGGAAAGCCTCCACATGTCTGCTTTATGAACCTAGTTACTTAGTTGCATATCCTTTACAGGACGTCGTAGCCAACCCCAGCATCTTTTGGGCTGTTTGTGATTTCTTGGCAAGTTCACGTTCAGTAGTTTGTCATTGCTTTCCGTACGATCAGCATTCATATAATTATATAAAAACCAACGCAAGGCTGCCTGCTGCCAAATGAACCTAGATGGTTCCCAATTTTTTGGGGAAGGGTAGAGACATGTCGATGTCCACATTTGGCTACAAACGTAGCCGATTTTTTTTTTGCATATCCCTTACAGGACATTGCAGTCAACATCAACATTTTTCAGCTGCTGCTGATGTACTAGGCAAGATCATGATTACACTCAGTAGTTTGCCATTGCTTTCTGAGCGACCGGCTCACATACCCCGTAAGTTACCAACATTGCGAGAACCTCTACCGATTCAGGTAGAGTTACGTTGCAGGTTACGTTACTCAAGAGAATATACGAGATTACGGAGAAAGACGTTAAACCCTAGGCCAGGGAGACGGCTTTTTTTTTCGCATATCCTTTACAGGATATCGCTGTCAACACCAGCATTTTACCGCTGTCGTTGACTACTTGGCAAGATTACGCTCAGTAGTTTACCATTGCTTTCTGAGCGGCCGGCTCACTTATCCCGTAAGTTACCAACGCGGCGTTACCCTACGTGGATAAACGGGATTACGGAGAATGTCGTTTAAACTCTAGGCCAGGGAGACCGGCTGATTAGCTCTGGCCAAAAGGTTGGATGTTTTTTCAGACCTCTTTTTACAGATCTGCTGTCCATGTGCGTAGTGTGTTGTGAATACTCAATATTCTCGGGTCTAGGCTAGACACAGTACGCCGACGTGTGCAAATTGCGCGCACATTCATTTTACAAGTATCTGTTTCAGACCGTGGCTAAATGGCAGTGAACGACTTTCACATTTCGAAGATGCATAGAGTCGATAGTTAAATTAGCCACAGACGATATGGAAGCAGCTCACCTTGTGTTGGTCTAGAACAGGGGTCACCAAACTTTTTTCACGGCGGGCCGAATTAGCTGAGAAAATGACCAGCGCGGGCCGGATAGTCATTCTGTACAATACTTGCGCCGGTCTCCGTGGCAAAGGTCTCTCGGACGCGGTTCATAATCCGGTATACCCGCGTTCGAAACACAACTGCGGGCGATTTAGCAACAGACAACGTTGCACTTGTTTTTGTGCTATGTTATGGGTGCCGGTCGTTCAAAAAACAATGGTAAACTACTGAACGTAAACTTGCCAAGACATCAACAACAGCAACCAATGCTGGTGTTGACTGCAAACGTCCTCTAAAGGATATGCCACTAACTTTAACAATAATTGCAAGCCAGAACGAATGCTCTGGGAAAAGAGACGATTAACTAAGTAAATCATAGGAAGGGCGTGCAATGCACACAACAAAAAAAACAAAAAACAAAGACAACCAACACATTTATTTACTAAACAAAGTTATCAAAGAAGGTGACGTTAGCAAAAAGATAGTTACATCAGACCTAATGTGCACATATCCGAATCTCACAAACTAAGCAGCAAAAGAGGATAGGGAGATTTGTGAAACTGACGTGTGGCCTTCAAAAGACCATCAATGTTTGGTTTGGAATTGCTGCATCCAATCAAGAGAGATGCTTTCAAATGTTCATCAGTCAATCTCGTTCGATGTGGTGACTTCACAGACTTCATATTTGAAAATGTTTGCTCACAGACATAAGTTGTTTCAAATACTGATGCCATACCAGCTGCAAATTTCTTAAGTTTCGGAAACTCAACATCGGGTAAGCAGCGGTACAATTCAACAAGATTTCCTTCTCTGTGCTTCTCTTTCAACAAGTCATTTGCTTGCAAATCAATTAGCTCCAACTGTAGTTCAACTGGCACATCATCAAGGTTACAATCAAACAGATTCTGGAACAGAAGAATGTCACTCTCAATTCTGTCAAGATCTGAAAATCTCTCCAAACGCTTTGAAACAATGAAAATGAGAAATATTTACTCCTTCCAGTTGTGCTTCCAACAATGACAGCTTTCTCTGAAATCCTTTGATGGTTCTGTAGAGATCACAGACGAGGTAACCCTTTCCCGGAAGTTTCACCTTTAGTTCATTCATGTCGACCAAACATGACAACTTTTACAGCCAGGTAAGATCTGACAGTTGTGAATCAGCTCTATCTTTTTCAGTGAGGAAAACATCTATTTCGTTTCGGAGCTTGTAAAAACGAAGCAGGACTTTACCGCAGCTGAGCCACCTGACTGATGTGTGATAAGGCAAGTCACAGAATTCAGAATCAATTTATTCAAGAACAGCCTGGAACTGACGGTGATTGAGTGCATGTTCCCGAATCAAGTTTACAGCAGAAACGACTGGTTTCAGTATACAATAAATATCTAAGTCTTCCCACAGTGTACTTGCTGATGTATGATGAAGTGTGTGAACAGAGCGCCCGGAATTTGCAAATCTTCCAACTGAGTCCTGATCTGCCCCACCAGACCCTTCCTCACGCCAGCTATGTTGTTTTTTTTCTCCATCAACTGTAACACCTCGAAGCTGATTCCGCTGAAGATTATAGTCTTGCAAAACTGTTTGCACTTCCACGAAAATGTCTTTCCCAGTTGTTGTTCCATGCATGCTGCAAACGGATGCCAACTCTTCCGTTATCTGAAAGTCCAAATTGATACCACGAATGAACACGAGAAGTTGTGACGTACTCTAGAGGTCAGTAGACTCATCCAGCGCCAGAGAATACCACAACAAGATCCTAGCTTTCTCGCGTATCTGTAGCACTATGTTCTCTCCAAGTTCTTCTATTCTCCGCACAACTGAACTTGCCGAAAGGCTGATAGTTCCAAACAAATCGGCTTTCTCAGGACACAAGTCATTTGCTGCTTCGATCATATACTCTTTGATGAAGTTGTCATCACTAAACTTCCTGGTTCTGCCATCTTATGCACTGTTTTGTAACTTGTACGAATGACAGATTCATTTTCAGCAAATTTTCTCGTGAAGAGATTTCTTTGTGTTTCAAAACCATGTTTAATAGGCTCATATTTCCCAGAGCGTAACTTTCCAGAAAACTTTGAATATGTTAATAGATGTTTTGTTTCTTAGTGACGCCGAAGATTGTACTCTCTCAAAACGGCAAGACTTTCGCTGCATATTACGCACCTGGTTTTCTGGTCCTTTGTTTCAACAAAGAAGTACTTTAATCCCCATTCCTCATTGAAAAATCGACACTCGGCGTTCACTTTTGTTTTCCTAGTAGCCATAATTAAGGGTGAAGTACACGGGATCTGAAATTGAAAAAAGACATTAAATTAAAAACATAATTAAAATCCTATTGAAACAGAAGAAAAGCAGAGGACTAGGGGTCACTGGTGAAGCTACGGCTCATCAAAGGTACATATACAGTTTATAGGTACCTTTGTGTAACCGCACAGAGATGATAGAGATAATAGCACAACGCCGACTGCTCATAGGCCGTAGAAGAAGAGAGGAATAAGAAGACAGAGAGAATCTCATTCTATTTCTACGGCTAACAAGAAAAGAAAAGATTTAGAAATATCAGAAGAAATGCAGGTCCGTGTACAGGGATCAGAATAATGTAATTGAAAAGATACAACAACATCTGATTAATAATGCCAATGCACAAATAAATAAAATTCATGATTAGATGCAATAACAAAATAGGCATCCCCATGAATAAACATACACATGATCATCCTTCACAGTACCAGTGATCTTCCATCACAGCATGGGTAGTCATCCAATACAGTAGCAGTGATCTTCCATCACAGCATGGGTAGTCATCCAACACTGTAACTGTAGTCTGATACATAGCGGCAATTATCAGACAACAAGATGGAACAAAGGTCATTCATTCAGTAACATGTCCTTTGCAGAACCTCGCTCCCATAACAACCTTCCGGAAAACCTCTCGATCGTAAGCAAGATGTCCCGCTTCAGATACACCCATCTGGAGATCATCCGCCACATCCTGCATCCATCTTCTCTTTGGCCTTCCTCTTCCTCTCTTCCCAGGCATATACCCCTCCATTATTGTTCTCAAGCACAGACATAGCTATTCTATTCTTATATTCCTATTTAAGCTATGAAGGTTCATTCAAAACTCACCCCACAGCAGATAATCGTCAATCCACAATCAAGATCCTCTTGGATCTTTTGGGTCTTCACAGGGCCTGTCTGCCCTCTCAACTGCGGTCTGGAAAAACAGTGGCCACGCTCGGCCGTGCCTGGGGCACATTCGCCCATCTGCTGGGTAGTGGCTCAGTGAGGATGAGTTCAAACCCTCTGCTGAAAATTAGACATCAGCATCTCTTCGGCCTCAATTGTTCTCAAGGCCAAAGAGGCGGGAACATGGCGTGACTGGGCTCTTATAGGCACGATAACACAACATCCAAGCATCCTATGCATTTTTTACCAGGGTATCATGGGATATGCTACTCCATACTCTTGTAGAGCCACGGCAGGTGGCTTCATTTGGTAATAGGAATATATCTCATAATAAGGTTTGCAAAATATATAAATAGGGCCGCATAAATATACAGTCTAGAGCAGCCAGGAGGTCTCCGCACGTGTGAAGATCTCCTATTATTCTAAACATAATATTTACATTTAAATTGTATCACAACGTCTCGTGTTTCATACGTTATATCAAGCAAGTTCGAGTACAGTCGCGGGCCGGATGAAATGACCTCGCGGGCCTGATCCGGCCCGCGGGCCGTAGTTTGGTGACCCCCAGGTCTAGAAGGTGGGAACGTCGGTCGTTTAGAAAGCAACAGTAAACAACCGATTGCGAAATTGTCAAGTAAATCACAAACAGCCAAAAATGCTTGGGTTGATTGCGACGTCCTGTAAAGGATATGCAACTAGCTATTTGTTTCATGTCTTACACAAGATGAATCGATTTATGAATGTGACACAGCCTTTTATGAATATGAGACTGTAATTTATGAATATGTGTATAAATTAAACATCAATGGGAGGGGCCGTTTTACTTAACGCGATTTAAATATGAATAAAGTATTTATTTTGTATTCTAATGTTAATTTCTTTGTAGAAGCTATGCATTACAAACTAGTGCTTAACTCTGTACTGTAAACTTGTGTGCGTTTCCAATTGCACTTACTTTGTGAAAAAGAGACACTTTATTAACCTGGCTGAACAGCTTAACAGGGTAATTTTATTTTTATTCAACGTGTTTTTTCCCCCGTTGGCAACAATTTAAAGTGACAACATTGTTGTGTTCATTTTTCGTTATAAAACCTGTTTCAGATTGTGAAACTATCTCACATTTTGGCGGACACCAACCCGGAAATGTTAATTTTGCAGTGGTTTTCCTCATATGAATGTCTGAAGATATAATAACCAATTACTCACCGAATACCAGTCAATTATAATGTGGTATACAATGTAGAAGACTATGGGATACAAGGGCAACTGCTAGAAAACATCATAGCCATGTACCACTCAAGCCGAAGTGCAGTAAGAACTCAAGAAGGTATATCAGATATGTTCACAGTCAATACAGAAGTGAGGCAAGGATGTGTGCTCTCTCTCTTGCTATTTAATATCTACATGGACAGAATTTCCAAAGAAGCAAGTCTCGACAGAACAGATTCAGAAAATTTAGAACTCTTTACTCCAGATGAAACAACTGATCCACAGAAAATAAATGAATTTCTATTTGCAGACGATCAGTGCCTGTTTTATAGCGATAAAAATAATAGTTATATCCTGTTTTATATTTTTATAGGGCAGACTGCAAAATCATATTAAATATCTGAGTTCAACATGCAGGAGTTACAATATGAGCATAAATATAGCCAAAATCGAAGTAATGCGAGCTAGCAGATCGCCGGGGCCACTAAGTATACAGTTAAATAGCACAACTCTGAAACAAGTTAAAGAATTCAGGTATCTTGGAAGTATGATCACAGAAGATGGCAGAGAAATTGAAATCAGATGTCAAAAAACTAGTGCACTTACATATCAACTATCACCCTTAGCTGAAGCATCCAAACATACCCATGCCCACAAAACGACAGATAATAAACAGCATATTCACACCAACCCTTTGCTATCAATCTCAAACCTGGACTTTATCGAAATTACACCTTCGCAAAATCAACACCTGCGAAATGAGATGCCTGAGGAGAGCTGCCAACTTAACAATCCGAGACCGAGTAAGAAATGCTATCATCAGAGAGACTGTGGGATCAACACATTGTGCCACATTTATTGAAAGACAGAAGATCAAGTGGTTTGGCCATGTCGTTAGAATGCAACACCAGCAACTACCATCACTGGCCTTACATCAAAGATCATCTGCGACGAGACCACGAGGACGTCCAAGAAGAAAATGGATTGACGACATCAAAGACATTGTATTGGCACACGGAATGACACTATCCAGTGCCGCCCACTGGGCGCTGGAACGCAGATTATTCCTCCCTACGACGCTTGACGGCAGAAGTGGAAGAAGATGATGATGACCATGATACAGTGTACTGAATACCAGTCAATTATAATGTGGTTGGTGTCAAGTCTTAGTCAGATATGACTGAGCTACCGTATAACGGTAGACGGTACTACCTGCTTTCTGTTAGCGCTAAACGTTGGGCGGCGCTTACCAAACCCGACACCCCACATTGTGCCAACGGCTTCGGGTGGAAGAGCGCAATTGGGAGGGTACAAGCCTTATCCTGGTGCGAGGAAATGCAACCTAAAGACAAAATGTCATGGCAGGGCAGACCAGGCCCTAAGCCTTGGTTGGCGGCTGGTCTAGGATCGAAGCTCCGATAGGCGGACAGTTAGAGCATTGCTTTGCTGATCCGGCAGCTTCTGCAGCTTGTCTTGTTCCAGATGTAGAGGTGTTACCTTTCCTCTGGAGTGAACTAGGCAGGCCTGAGAGAGGGATCATGCTGCATGGGCAACACATGATCTCTATATTTTAGCCCAGGCTTTGTGCTATGGAGAGGCAATAACTCCATCCCTGGTCTTAACCGGTCTCGGAATCAAAGCGAGAGGCAACTGTTACGGGTTATAAGTCCCTGTCAGTTGGCGTAGACATGGGGCGCCACGCGTTGCCTCTGACGGTGGGAGACACCTACAGGTGTCACTGATCAGCTACCGCCCGCCTCAAGCTGGGCATCCCCCAGCCAATTGGGTGCTGATCCGCCACAGCCTGCCTGCTTCAATGGGTGCTTGGGGCTAGGACAAAATCTGAATCGCAGGCTGTAAAACCAATGCACCAGGTACTAATAAAAAGAAAAATAGAAACCTCAAGCTACGGCTTGCAACCTGGAACGTGAGAACCATGTGTCCAGGATTTTCCACTGACTTGACCAATACTTAACGATGTGAGAAAAACGGCTGTGATTGATGCCGAACTCAATCGTCTTAACATTGATATTGCTGGCCTGCAGGAGACTCGCCTCGCTGAGGAAGGGTCACTCAGGGAAAACAATTACATCTTTTTTTGGAAGGGTAGAGGGCAGGCAGAAAAAAGGCAACACGGTGTGGGCTTTGCAGTGAAGAATTCGCTACTGGGAATGATTGAAATTCCAGCAGGAGGAAATGAAAGACTATTATCCCTGCGCTTGGCAACCTCTTGTGGTTTTGCCACCATTATTACTGCATATGCACCGACACTCGCTTCCTCTGATGATGTGAAGGATTCGTTCTATGAGGAGTTAGACTCCGTGATCAAGGCAGTTCCAAAATCTGACTACATTTATATGCTCGGTGATTTCAATGCTCGTGTGGGCAAGGACTCGAGTTCATGGCCAGTGTGCCTTGGAAAATACAACATCGGTCGCATGAATGAAAATGGGCAAAGGCTGCTGGAGCATTGCACCAGAAATGACCTATGTATTACAAACTCCTTTTTTAAAACAAAAGAGCTGCATAAGGTCACATGGAAACATCCAAGATCCGGCCATTGGCACCAGCTGGACTTCATCATCACACGGAGACAACATCTGAACCATATATCATTGACTCGAAGTTACCACAGTGCTGACTGTGATACGGATCACTTCTTTGGTTGTTGCAAGGGTTAGACTGAGACCAAAGAGAATCTACACAGCTAAACACAAATCTAGCCCCAGGATTAATATTATTAACACTCACGATCCTGAAAAGTGCTTTCAGTTTCAACAGCAACTTGAAGACGCTTTCACTGATACACCAGAAAATTGTACAGTAAATGAAAAGTGGGGTCAACTTAAGGAAACTCTTTATAAAACTGCCGTAGGGGTTTACGGCACTGTGGATCATAAGAGGCAGGACTGGTTTGCGGCAAACAGCCAGACTCTGCAGCCCTTGATTGATAAGAAGAAGATAGCTCTCTTAAGAAACAAGGAAAGACCAACGCGTAACACTCTGAGTGAGCTAAAGCAAGCTAGGAAGGATGTGCAAAAGGCTGCCAGGCAGTGTGCAAATGATTATTGGATCAAGTTATGTGAGTCCATTCAAATCGCAAGTGATAAGGGAAACATCAGAAGCATGTATGAAGGAATAAAGAAAGCCTGTGGTCCAGTGATCAAAAGAAGTGCACCATTGAAAACCTTGACTGGAGAAATCATAACTGATAAGAAACAGCAGATGGACAGATGGGTAGAGCACTATTTGGAGCTTTACTCAAGTGAGACCAAACTAGCGGATGATGCCCTCAACGCCATAGAGGCTCTACCAACTCTTGACCACCTGGACACACTTCCCACAATAACAGAAGTTAAGTGTACTACAAATGAACTTACATCTGGCAAGGCTCCAGGTAAGGATGGGATTCCAATAGAGGTTATCAAGAGTGGGCAAGACACACTCACTATACAGATCCACCAGCTAATAGAGCTATGCTGGCGACAAGGACAAGTCCCACAGGATTTCAAAGATTCAAGCATCATAACACTGTACAAGAACAAGGGCGATCGGAGCGACTGCAACAACTATAGGGGTATCTCACTTCTGTGTATTGTTGGAAAAGTATTTGCCAGAATTGTTCTGCGCAGACTTCAAGTCCTAGGAGATCAAGTCTACCCCGAATCACAGTGTGGCTTTCGACAGAACCGGTCTACCATTGATATGATATTCTCATTGCGACAAATGCAAGAAAAATGCCGTGAACAGAATCAACCACTGTTTATTGCCTTCATCGACCTCACAAAGGCATTTGATTTGGTCAGTCGTGAGGGTCTGTTCAAGGCACTAAAGAAGATTGGCTGCCCACCAACTCTTCTGTCCATTGTGGAATCGTTCCACACAGGCATGAAGGGTATAATCAAGTTTGATGGTGCAACTTCTGAAGAGTTTGAAATCAAGAGTGGAGTTAAGCAAGGTTGTGTACTAGCTCCCACCCTCTTTGGAATATACTTTTCACTTCTTCTGAAATATGCCTTTCGTGGTCAGGATGGTGATATATACATTCACTCACGCTCAGATGGCGGCCTCTACAATGCTCAGAGATTGAAGGCCAAGACCAAAATTAGGAGGGTACTGATCAGAGAGTTGCTTTTTGCAGATGATGCTGCAGTTACGACCCACTCTGAGGAAGAATTGCAATGTCTACTATCTGCATTCTCCAATGCTTGTTCTGAATTTGGTTTAACAATTAGCAAAAAGAAGACACAGATTATGTCACAAGGTGCACATGGGGTACCATCAATCTTTATTGACGACGCCGAACTAGAGATGGTAGACCATTTTACATATCTAGGATCAGTGGTAAATAGCAAATTATCCCTAGATCAGGAAATCAACATCAGGATTGGTAAGGCAGCAACAACAATGAACAGGTTAAGAAAAAGAGTCTGGGAGAACAGGAAGCTTACTGCCAAAACAAAAGTCCTTGTCTATCAAGCCTGTGTCCTTAGTACTCTTCTTTATGGCAGTGAAACCTGGACAACTTACTCACACCAAGAGAAACGTTTAAACAGCTTTCATATGCGGTGTCTGCGAAGAATTCTTGGTATTAAGTGGCAAGACAAAATCACAAATACTGAAGTATTGGAAAGATCAGGTTGTGTGACGGTTTATTCCATGCTCAGTCTTCGTAGACTTAGATGGATAGGACATCTTAGGAGGATGGATGATGGTAGAATACCAAAGGACATCATTTTTGGTGAATTACAGATGGGTAAGAGATCTCAGGGTTGGCCTCTACTACGATACAAAGATGTGTGTAAGCGGGACATGATTGATATAGGCATTGATAATGCACAGTGGGAGCAAGTCGCCGCTGAACGTGTTGCATGGAGGGCAAACATCAGAAATGGAATAAAGACAAAGGAGAAAATTATTGCAGCGAGCGTGTGAGACGTAAGATGGTGCATGATGGTGGGAATGACCACGTGTTCACATGCACCGACTGTGAACGGACATTTACAGCGCAAATTGACCTTATCAGCCACATTCGCTACTGCCATAGGTAAAAGTTATTATGCCTTTTTAAAGCACAAACAATCGTCTGTCAAGACGGCAAGGTGCCAATGAATGATGATAATGTGATGTACAATGTACAGAATACCAGTCAATTAATATGTGGTGTACAATGTAAAGGGAAACACGGCAGTGCACCTGCTAGACGGTCGGCTGCCGGTCTTGTGGCTGTAGGTTCGGACTCGCATCGAGGCAGATTCTTAAAATCGACCTAGGCTTTCGATCTGGTCGTTCATAAAACAATGGCAAACTACCGAACGTAAACTTACTCAGGAAATCCAAAACTGCCAAAAAATGCTGGAGTTGACTGCTACGTCCAGTAAAGGATATGCAACTAACGTAACTTATCAACACGAAAGGTTGATTGGAGAAAATAGTCACACAAGGGGCATATTACGTAAGATAAGGCATTAACAGGCATGGTATTGGTCTTGCATTATAAACAAATACAAACTCCATACATTATTTTGATATAATAGTATATTCTATGGGCGGACCAGACCTCAAACGTCAACTAGCAGCTGATACATATAAAATGAAACGAGAGTCTCATCTCATCAAGTTCCTCCTGTACCTAGCATAAACAGCGGAAGAGTGCCCGTTTATGGGCTTCATATATCGTAATTCCCATGGATTCTGTTATTCCCTCTGTCCATCATTTACATGGTCGGCCTCTTCTTCTGGTTCCGTTTGGAACATAAAACGTGTACAAGGAAATGTCTTGGCAAGTAAAGGCGACCGTCGTGATATTGGCCACTTCATTCTTCCAGTTCCAGTTGGTTTATACAGCTATGGGAAGAGCGTGATATGCCCAGCCCGTCTAAAGCGCGAACAAAGGTCGTGTACTTCTGGTTTTATATTCAATGTCCCCTAACCGGCCTGTTGGTATCAGGACGATTAGCTGACAATGGCATTACTGCGATTGGATAAGAGTTCGATCCAAAAAAAAAACAAAAAAACGATGCTCTTTAATTTTACACTCACACCAGGTCCCTACCGCGGAATAAGAAAAAAAAATAAAATTACAATCCATCCATCCATCCATCATGTGCCATGCCGGTAAGCGTGAGCGGTCATGTTCTGCCATCTCACTCGATCACCAGAGTCGTGGATCAGCTCCGTGTTCCTGTCTCGACCACGCCATGTGGCCGAGCCATCCAGGTATTTACTTCTCGGTCTTCCCCTTGGTCTCTTCCCTTCAATCTTGCCAGTTGTCACCAAGTTCTCCAATTCATTTCTTCTCATAACATGCCCAAAAAAATGTAGACTGTCTACGTCTAATGTCTCTAATCAGTTTACGATCTTCATTACAATGTGCTATTCTTATTCTTTATTATTATCAAACAATATTAAACAATAGGCAAGCTGCTGGAGAAGGTAATTGCCAGGAAAATATCAAGCCAACTAGAGAGGCAAGGTGTTTTCCCACCCACCCTGGGTGGGTACCGTCCAAAGAGATAAACCTGGACCAATGCAGCAGTCTTTGCCCAGGATGTCTATGAAGGTTTCCACTCAGGCACTGAAACCGTTGCTGCAGCGATTGATCTTGAGGACGCATACAACAGAGTACCACTGGATTTTTTAATGTTTCAGCTTCTCGAACTAAACGTAAGTCCATTCCTCCTTAGTTGGATCGCTGCAGCCCTCTTCCAACGGAAAGTAGTTTTTAGATGTGGCAGTTGGACTTCGGAACCAACAACAATATATCCTGGCCTACCACAGGGATCACCATTATCTCCGGTACTGTTCAATGCCTACACAGTGAGAATCACCAGTGAGCAGATCACTGGACCTGGCAGGACATTGTCATATGCCGATGATGTTTTAGTGTATCGTCAGGGGAAGGATAGAGAGGAGGTTGCTGTGGAACTACAAACCGAAATCAATCGCATAAGTACTTGGTGTGATGAAGCTGGGGCAATGGTCAACCCAACAAAGGCAACAGTGACTTGGTTCTCGTTGAATAATCATATTGTTAACACTCCAACACCAACTGTAATGCTGTGTTCAGAGACGGTGGAAAGAACGCAGGCAATGAATTACCTGGGGATACGGTTTGATCGAAGCCTTGCTTATAATGTGCACATAGACCAGGTGATAACAAAGGCCAAGCGGGGTTTGGCAGCGATGCGGGTGATGGCGGCAGCAAACTGTGAGCAGCGCCATCTATGTCTTCTGTACGAGGGGTTGGTCATGTCTGTTTTGGAGTATGCAATGGCAATCCTGACTCTCAGCCATAAGCAGATAGAAAGGATGGAAAGGATACAGAATGAAGCTATGCGCATTATTCTTGGATGTACAAGAGATACAGCATGCAGGGCGATGCGCTACCTTCTTGGTTTTCCAACCATTGAAGAGAGAATACAAGGTTGCAGGGCACGCGCCTACCTCAGAATTAACGCAAACACACAACATCCACTGCATAGTGAAATTAGGAAGGTGAAGGGCAGCAGGTTAAAAAGAGGACGGTCGTGGATGGGTCAAGCCGAAGACATTCTTCAACAGGTGTGTTCACTTGAGGACTTAGAACCTGGCGAGGAGTGGGTGCGAGTGCCAACAGACTTCTGCACATCCTTTTCAGTTTGCATCCAACTAGATAGAAAATGCAGACAAGAAAATCCGGCTGCTGTTGAGGCTGAAGTACAAGCGTTGATTTTCGAGAATTCGCTAGACGGTGACGCGGTCATCTACACAGATGGGTCGGTCGTCCGACATGTGAGAAGCTCATGGGCCTTTACAGCTCGGGCCGGAGGGAGAATTGTGAAGGAGGACTCTGGTGCTTTCACTGAAACCACAAGTAGCCTGACCATGGAAGTCATGGCAGTAAGTAAAGCAATAACATGGCTCGAGACACAGACATTCACTAGGGCTTGTTTCCTTAGCGACTCAATGAACATGATCAAGAGGATAGAGGAGGGGTCGATCCGAAGAGAATGGTTGCTGCCTCTGGAGCGGTCTCGACTGGCAAAGATTAGTTTCATCTTCGTGCCAGGGCATGCGGGAGTACAAGGAAATGAGCGGGCTGACAAGCTCGCAGGTGAGGCTACTGTGGAGGGCGGAAGCGCCATGGACCAGGCCGACATTCTGAATGCTCTACGAGAAGTAAGACTTTTGCGAGAACCAAGTGATGACTGTGAATCTACAACAATGGCCAGACTGCGAGAGCAGCAAATTAAAAGAGGGGTGGCCAAACAAGAACACTACGCAGGAAGCCAAAGAAGATTTATAAACCAACACAGAACTGGCGTCGTTAGCCGCTACACGTTGCGGGATTTGCTGAGGAGGGGATCCGAGCACTTATGGACTGAATGGTTCGATGTGCAATGAGGATGAACTGTCGACTAACTAACTAACTAACTAACTTTATTATTATCAAATCTTTATCATTAAAGCTTAAAATATCAAATATTCTAATAATTTTTTTTCAGGTTTCGCCTTATCAAATGCCTTAGTGCAGTCAATCATGCACAAACATAGACCTCTGTAAATCTCACAGATTCTTTATGTTCATGTTCTTAAAATGTTTATGGTGTTGTCTGTGCCTTTGCGATACCAAATTCGCAACGCTCATCTAGTTTTCGGTTTTATTTAATTTTGTTATGCTTTTCGTTATTTGTTTCATCAGTATGTTAGTCATATGACTCAATGAACTAATTGTGCGATGTTTTCCACAATCCGTTGCACTAGATTTCTTTGGTAGAGCTTTGACAATAGATTTAGAATCATTTAGAAAAGTCATCAGACATGTATCCAATGTTACAAATGGCATGTCACTATCTCGTTACCACTTCTACACCCAGTTCACCAACAGCTTTAATTCCTTCGACATTGCTGTTATCTGGCCCCGGGGATTTACCTGTTTTCGTGTGTTACATAGCTTCTTCAACTTCTGCTTTCAGTATTGGTGGTCTTTCGCATTGATCGTAAGTGTTTGTTTATGATCTGTCATCATATAACTCTTGTACATATTTTGTCCAAGCTTCCATTACCCCTTTCTTGTTCACTAATATTTTATCTTCTGTTGTTTTCAAACAGCTACTTACTGTGTGCTTTCTAATGCCCGATAATTCATATATGTTTTTGTACATATGCAGTATTTTGTGTCTTCTCGCTCATTATCCTTGTATTGACTATTTAGCCAGATTTCTTTCGCTGCCTAATATTTTCATATTATTTCTCTATGTAGTTTTAAAATATTCATCTTGATTTTGTTTGCTCTTTCTTTTAATGTTCCTTAGTTGAAGAATTTCATCTGTTGTCCAATTCTTCTTCGTAGATTTATTTATTGCTGGTTTTATTCTCTTTGATGTCTGTTGTATTGACGTAAGTTAGCATATGTCATTGTTCATCCATATTGCCTATTGTTTTCTACAGCATTGTAGCTATTCTGTATAGTGATTGCGTACTTATCACTCATTGCTTGATTTGATTTAGGTATTGTCAAATATAGCGTTATATTTTCCGGACCCCACTTTAATTTCTTCAGTTTTATTTTTAGTTTTCATATTACTGGTGGATTGTCACTATTGCTGTGTGTGTTTGTATGTGAGTGTGTGTGTGTGGGTGAGACAGAGATAGATAGATAGATAGATAGAGAGAGAGAGAGAGAGAGAGAGAGAGAGAGAGAGAGAGAGAGAGAGAGAGAGAGAGAGAGAGAGAGAGAGAGAAAGGAGATATGGTGGGTGTTAGAGAAGGAGAAAATCGGGAACACAGGAGACAATAAACGCTGGCTTGGTTTAAATTTATTTATTTAATACTTGACCACTCAACACAACCACATGGAAAATACACATTATATTTATGGGGCATATCAACTGAAAAAAAAAACCGGCTCTGTTGTGAAGATGTTAGGAATGCAATTCTGTAATTATGCTTCTGATGTGGCTATTAGTGCTTGATCGCTGGCAAATAGCAGTTCTTTAATGGTGTGACAATATGAACGATGGGGATCACTATTCATTCAGGTACGATAGCAGAAATCCATTGGCATACCGTCTTTCTTTAAGTACGGTTGGTCGTCATAACTTTGCTCTTGGCACTGTTTAGAAGTAGTGATCCATTCTGGGACTTTGGAAATCATCCGTCTAGAATTGCGAGCCTTTTGATCGTTTCTTCAGCAGAGGTTAAACTCTCTATTTGTAGAAGCCTATTTTCTATCTACTTTGGTATATTTTCCTTCATAGTAGTATACGCTACGCCACAAATTGTGTTCTGTTCATCATGCGATGTTGTTACGGTCTCTGTTTGGCCAGTTTCTTTACATATGCTGTCTATAGAGGCTATGAACAAAAGAGTGGGAAAGGGGAGGAGGGGAATGGCAGGACACAATCTTGTCGTGTTCCGGATCTTATGTTGGATGGTTATGAGTGTCCTTTGTTTATTCTTACCATACATTCACTGTTGTTATATAAGCTTCTACAAATATTTGTTAAATGTGCACTTACTCCATATCGTTTTAGGATTTCAAACAGGCTATTTCTATCTACTCTACCAAATGCCTTTTTTGGTCGACAAAGACTAAGTAGAGTATTTCATTAAATTCGATTGATAGTTTTATTAGTTGTCCAAGAGCAAAGATGGCATCTGTGCATCCTTTGTTTTTACTAAATCCAAGTTGTGTTTTTCTAAGATTATCTTCTTCTTCTTCTTCTTCTTCTTCTTCTTCTTCTTCTTCTTCTTCTTCTTCTTCTTCTTCTTCTTCTTCTTCTTCTTCTTCTTCTTCTCTTCTTCTTCTTCTTCTTCTTCTTCTTCTTCTTCTTCTTCTGCGTTCCTCCGGAATATTGTTTCAGACGTTATTGGTTTGTGCCTGTTTACAGCAGAGCTGCGATATTTGTATATTTCGGACGACACATCCGATTTCTTCAGGCCTTTGTTGGTCGGGTTACCTTCCCGAGTGTTTCGTAGGACGTTTGACTCTTACTGTTGTAGTGTTATCCCCATTCCAGGTGGCCCATTTAGAACGGCTTAAGACATCCAGAGCAGCCCTCAAGGGTAGGATGGGCAGACCATGGGTATTCCCCTCCATCCAAAGAGGCTTCCATAATTGCAGAGCCGACACACAGCGCTCTGGTACTGGGCTCACCCAATTAACCGTCAAGTCCTGCACATGGCTGATTAGCCTCACTTCCGCATATTGCGCCTTCCGTTCACCATAGGCTGTTCCTCCGGAAACCAGAATAATGCATCTGCAGGTAACATCCACACAGTGAGCTTTCGATTCGGACTTTCCACGTAATGGATTTGCTATCCCAGCAATATTCCATTTCGGTAGGTCGTAGTCTTTTGTCTAGAATTTTGCAGAATATTTTTCCAGTATGACTCAAAAGGGAAATGCCTATGAGTTGTGTGCAGTCTCTTTTACTACCGTTGTTTTTCCAAATTGAGATAATTATGGCGCTTTCCCAGTCTCGCGATGTCTGTTGTTATACCTAAACAGTCTATGCAGCCATGCTGTTCCTACTACTCTTGCTGCTTTAATTGGTATTTCATCGTGTCCTGGTGAATTATTCAATGTGGCTTCTCTAGTTTCTTCTTTCAGTATGTCGTTTCTAGTTCTTCGATGACATCTGTGTCAGTTTCTTGCAAATTAGAGTATGGGAACTTAATGTAGAATAACATAAATTATGATCATAATCAAGCGTAGAGCCGACTGGCATGGGCGATCGTGCTTCTCAACATCATGCGAACTCAATGAGCATATATCAGTTTGTGCGCTAACACCTGCAGTGTCATGTCAAAGGTTATCATGAATCTATGACAGATTTTATTGTTATGTTTACCATTCTTGCGAAAGACAAACTTTGACGTTTCGATTTCGGTTCAAATTTCAACAATGCATCTTCTATCAAATGTTATGATTGTTCCAAAGTATGTGTGCCGGTTCATTTGTTTCAGAAATTCTCCAACAATATTGTTTATTATTCCTTCGCTTTGAACTTCAGCGTAGTCCATACACGTGCTGTTACTTCTAGTGCACTGGGCTGATTTTTACGTGTGATTTAGCTTTATTAGAAAGCAGCAAGTCAAATGGTTTGGCCATGCAAGTAGGTTACCAGTCAGCAGCATACCACAACAAGCAATGATGTACAGACCAGATGGAAACAGAGGAAGAGGCCGACTACGTAAACGTTGGACGGAGGGAATAGCAGAGTCCATGGGAATATCGATATCTGAAGCCCATAATTGGGCACTCTCACGATGTTTATACTTCACCTCGACACCGCAAGGTACAAGAGGAACATGATGAGATGAGATGATGATTAGATTTAACTATTACCAGTGTCCCTCACCATCAGGTTAGCCCATTTCCGACTTCTGAGGTGCTTGTCATTTACATCCCCAAGTCAAGGGCGAGAGGTTAACATTTTAGTCCACTTGATCGATGCAGGGATTAAACCTGCCACGGCATCAGCAGCAATTTCTTTCTTTCTTTCTTTATTTCTTTGTTTTTAATTAAATTCTAACCCTAATTTCTCGCTGTGTGTAATCACCAAATCTACTAATTGGTGCAGATCCTATTCATTGTCTGCAATCTTCGTCTTCTTCTTCTTCGTTCATCCGGAGTTTTTTTTTCTTCGGATGTGATTGCGTTGTGCCTGTTTACAGCAGAGCTGCGTTCTTGCGCCGTTAGGCCGACACATCCGACTTCTGCGGGCATTTGTTGACCGGATTAACCTTCCCGGGGGTCTGCAATCAATAGTGTACCATTTGCCTATCTTATTCTGGTGGTGCAATGGCCTTCGAAGTAAATTCCTTTCATATCTTCTAAATTCATGAAAATATTTTCAATGTATAGGAAAACAAGGTCTGGAAACATTACACATTCCTGTCGCACAACTCTTTTGATTGGCTGGTATTGACCAGCTTCGTTATCACGTTTTTTATGATACGTTGTTGTTTCCAATTTATGTTATTTACAAGTCTAAGGTCTATATTTTAGCATCACATCACACTAGTTAGTTAGTTAGTTAGTTAGTTAGTTAGTTAGTTAGTTAGTTAGTCGACAAATCATCCTCATTGCACATCGAACCATTCAGTCCATAAGTGCTCGGATCCCCTCCTCAGCAAATCCCGCAGCGTGTAGCGGCTAACGACGCCAGTTCTGTGTTGGTTTATCAATCTTCTTTGGCTTCCTGCGTAGTGTTCTTGTTTCGCCACCCCTCTTTTAATTTGCTGTTCTCGCAGTCTGGCCATGGTTGTAGATTCACAGTCATCACTTGGTTCACGCAAGAGTCTTACTTCTCGTAGAGCATTCAGAATGTCAGCCTGGTCCATGGCGCGTCCGCCCTCCACAGTAGCCTCACCTGCGAGCTTGTCAGCCCGCTCATTTCCTTGTACTCCTGCATGCACTGGCACGAAGATGAAACTAATCTTTGTCAGCCGAGACCGCTCCAGAGGCAGCAACCATTCTCTTCGGATCGACCCCTCCTCTATCCTCTTGATCATGTTCATTGAGTCGCTAAGGAAACATGCCCTAGTGAATGTCTGTGTCTCGGGCCATGTTATTGCTTTACTTACTGTCATGACTTCCATGGTCAGGCTACTTGTGGTTTCAGTGAAAGCACCAGAGTCCTCCTTCACAATTCTCCCTCCGGCCCGAGCTGTAAAGGCCCATGAGCTTCTCACATGTCGGACGACCGACCCATCTGTGTAGATGACCGCATCACCGTCTAGCGAATTCTCGAAAATCAACGCTTGTACTTCAGCCTCCACAGCAGCCGGATTTTCTTGTCTGCATTTTCTATCTAGTTGGATGCAAACTGAAAAGGATGTGCAGAAATCTGTTGGCACTTGCACCCACTCCTCGCCAGGTTCTAAGTCCTCAAGTGAACACACCTGTTGAAGAATGTCTTCGGCTTGACCCATCCATAACCGTCCTCTTTTTAACCTGCTGCCATTCACCTTCATAATTTCACTATGCAGTGGATGTTGTGTGTTTGCGTTAACTCTGAGGTAGGCGTGTGCCCTGCAATCACACTAACATACAACTAACCATGTGATTATTATTTATATGTGATTTTGAAGTGATATTTCAGTTTTCTAGTTAAGTATTATTGTTTCATGTTCAATGATAAAGACTTTATGAAATAGGTCGCAAGTATCTTTATGTGATATTCGATTCGTCGATCTTTCTAGCTCTAGGGTGTGATTGTTCATTGTGGTTTCAGTATCAGCTCGGCAGCAGTCAACACCCATTATGGATACTAACTGATAAACAATCTTTTCCCTTGGTGAATTTAAACAATGAATCCACAAACAATATGCTGCATCATTTATTGCCTGACATATTTCGCGTTAGGTGTTACTGATTTATATATCTCATAAAGTGAGTAAAGGTCGGAGATCTCGAGACTTCTGCTTAATAAAGTTAAGAAAGAAAATGCGTTGTATATATTGCATTCGACAAACAATACGCGATTGGTCAAATGCATCGTGGCATTAGCAATTATGCGTTTCCAGCCAATTTTGTGCACGCAGAAAGATTTCATTTTAAATTTGCAATTACCATGGGAATAACTAATGCTGCACATTCAAACAATACCAGTGACTGTGATTTAAGTTTTTAAGTCAAAATATAATTCATGTAGTCACTTCATATTTAGTCACTCTGCAGTATGCACCTGATGAGATGCAATGAAATGTGTCAGGCAATAAATCGTGCAACATACTGTTTGTGGCTTATGTTTTTAGATACTAGTTTCGATTTTTATGGGAAGAAAAAACAAGGATCTTGTGATCACACGTCTTAAAATAGCAAATCCTATCACGTCACATATCTGCGACAGTTTACCAATAACGAGGTTGCGTTCGTGGGCCAACATCTTCAGAAGCAGACTCATCTACAAGTCGCCCATGACAGTCGCGCTTACCAGGACATCAGGATAACGGTGATATATGCTCTCACTGACATGGGCCATAAAGTGTGGTCATCCATCATGACAGCCAGAGCTTCTTGCATCGTGTTGTCAAGATTATACGTAGGGAATTTTTTCCACGAGCAGTGTTACACAATTTTAATGTTCCGCCATTTTGTGCAAACAATTGTATGCGTTTTTCTTCCAATATGTCGCTAAATTTATACACCAGACTTGAGAAAACTGTCGTGCTGGTGTGTGCGACGTTACTCACACACGCTGGTCCAAATACCCAAGGTAAGACATCTTTACTCATCTAACTTGTTAATAATAATAGTTTTTAATAAACACTGTTGTTTTAAATGGCATTAACTTCATGGCAGGCAACATGACACGTATTCGCAAGATGAACACGCACATTCAACACATACTTGTATGTTACAGATGTTTAGTAGTAAAGTCAGTGGTAATACATTGTTGAGCTACTCCTTTATTGTGATATAGTAGACTTAAGTAGACCATATGTGCTATTGTATATGAGCGCAAAATGCACAGGGCCTTCGTAATCAATGTAAGTGAGAGTAAGTCAGTCAATCAGTAAGTAAGTTGTAAATAAGTCAGTCAGTCAATCTGTAAATATGTAGGTAAGTAAATAGGTAGGTAAATAAGTAGGTCTATGAGGCAGACAGTCGGTCAGTAAGTCAGTCACTCAATAAGTGGACAAGTAAGTAAGTCAGTAAGTTAATAAATCAGTCAGTCAGTCACTCATTCACTCAATAAGTAGATACGTCAGCCAGTCAGTATGCAAGTAAGTAAGTAGGTAAATAAGTGTGATGTACTGCGGTGTGTGCATATTGTTACATCCATGTTATATGTTCTGTAGTGTGTACGTATTGTGACAACCAAGTTATATGTGCTGTCACATAATCAGGCTATATGTACTGTCACATAACCAGGTTATATGTACTGTCACACATTTTGACAATCCATGTTATATGTACTGCAGTGTATGCATACTGTGACAACCATGTTATATGTAATGTAGTGTGTACATACTGTGACAACCATGTTATATGTAATGTAGTGTGTACATATTGTGACAAAAATGTTATATGTGCTATAGTGTGTACATATTGTGACAACCATGTTATGTCAGTAAAGTGTATACATACTGTGACAACCATGTTATATGTAATGTAGTGTGTACATATTGTGACAACCATGTTATATGTAATGTAGTGTGTACATATTGTGACAACCATTTTTATGTGTAGCAGAGTGTGTACATATTGTGACAACCATGTTATGTTAGTAGAGTGTGTACATATTGTGACAACCATGTTATGTTAGTAAAGTGTGTACATATTGTGACAACCATGTTATGTTAGTAGAGTGTGTACATATTGTGACAACCATGTTATGTTAGTAGGGTGTGTACATATTGTGACAACCATGTTTATGTATGTAGAGTGTGTACATATTGTGACAACCATGTTATGTCAGTAGAGTGTGTACATATTGTGACAACCATGTTATGTCTAGTAAGAGTGTGTACATATTGTGACAACCATGTTATGTTAGTAGAGTGTGTACATATTGTGACAACCATGTATGTAGTAGAGTGTGTACATACTGTGACAACCATGTTATATGTAATGTAGTGTGTACATACTGTGACAACCATGTTATATGTTAGTAGTAGTGTGTACATATTGTGACAACCATGTTATATGTTAGCTATAGTGTGTACATATTGTGACAACCATGTTATGTTCAGTAGAGTGTAGTACATACTGTGACAACCATGTTATATGTAATGTAGTGTGTACATATTGTGACAACCATGTTATATGTAATGTAGTGTGTACATATTGTGACAACCATTTTTATGTGTAGCAGAGTGTGTACATATTGTGACAACCATGTTATGTTAGTAGAGTGTGTACATATTGTGACAACCATGTTATGTTAGTAAAGTGTGTACATATTGTGACAACCATGTTATGTTAGTAGAGTGTGTACATATTGTGACAACCATGTTATGTTAGTAGGGTGTGTACATATTGTGACAACCATGTTATGTTAGTAGAGTGTGTACATATTGTGACAACCATATTATGTTAGTAGAGTGTGTACATATTGTGACAACCATGTATGTTAGTAGAGTGTGTACATACTGTGCCAACCATGTTATATGTAATGTAGTGTGTACATACTGTGACAACCATGTTATATGTAATGTAGTGTGTACATATTGTGACAAAAATGTTATATGTGCTATAGTGTGTGCATATTGTGACAACCATGTTATGTCAGTAAAGTGTATACATACTGTGACAACCATGTTATATGTAATGTAGTGTGTACATATTGTGACAACCATGTTATATGTAATGTAGTGTGTACATATTGTGACAACCATTTTTATGTGTAGCAGAGTGTGTAACATATTGTGACAACCATGTTATGTTAGTAGAGTGTGACATATTGTGACAACCATGTTATGTAAGTAAAGTGTGTACATATTGTGACAACCATGTTATGTTAGTAGAGTGTGTACATATTGTGACAACCATGTTATGTTAGTAGAGTGTGTACATATTGTGACAACCATGTTATGTTAGTAGAGTGTGTACATATTGTGACAACCATGTTATGTTAGTAGAGTGTGTACATATTGTGACAACCATGTATGTTAGTAGAGTGTGTACATACTGTGACAACCATGTTATATGTAATGTAGTGTGTACATACTGTGACAACCATGTTATATGTAATGTAGTGTGTACATATTGTGACAAAAATGTTATATGTGCTATAGTGTGTACATATTGTGACAACCATGTTATGTCAGTAAAGTGTATACATACTGTGACAACCATGTTATATGTAATGTAGTGTGTACATATTGTGACAACCATGTTATATGTAATGTAGTGTGTACATATTGTGACAACCATTTTTATGTGTAGCAGAGTGTGTACATATTGTGACAACCATGTTATGTTAGTAGAGTGTGTACATATTGTGACAACCATGTTATGTTAGTAGAGTGTGTACATATTGTGATAACCATTTTTATGTGTAGCAGAGTGTGTACATACTGTGACAACCATGTTATATGTAATGTAGTGTGTACATATTGTGACAACCATGTTATATGTAATGTAGTGTGTACATATTGTGACAACCATGTTACGTCAGTAAAGTGTGTACATATTGTGACAACCATGTTATGCCAGTAAAGTGTGTACATATTGTGACAACCATGTTATATGTAATGAAGTGTGTACATATTGTGACAACCATGTTATATGTAATGTAGTGTGTACATATTGTGACAACAATGTTATGTTAGTAGAGTGTGTACATATTGTGACAACCATGTTATGTTAGTAGAGTGTGTACATATTGTGACAACCATGTTATGTTAGTAGAGTGTGTACATATTGTGACAACCATTTTATGTTAGTAGAGTGTGTACATATTGTGACAACCATGTTATGTTAGTAGAGTGTGTACATATTGTGACAACCATGTTATGTTAGTAAAGTGTGTACATATTGTGACACCCATGTTATGTTAGTAGAGTGTGTACATATTGTGACAACCATGTTATGTTAGTAGAGTGTGTACATATTGTGACAACCATGTTATGTTAGTAGAGTGTGTACATATTGTGACAACCATGTTATGTTAGTAGAGTGTGTACATATTGTGACAACCATGTTATGTTAGTAGAGTGTGTACATATTGTGACAACCATGTTATGTTAGTAGAGTGTGTACATATTGTGACAACCATGTTTTGTTAGCTGAGTGTGTATATATTGTGACAACCATGTTATATGTAGCAGAGTGTGTACATATTGTGAAAACCATCTTAAATGTCCTGTGGTGTGAACACACTGTCACATCCATCTTACATGTGCTGCTGTGTGTACACACTATCACATTGTACACGTATTTCAGAATAAAAAGAAGTATGTACCAAATTTTAAAGGACATTATGGAAAATAAACGATTACTGAACATCATGCAACATTCGGAGCAAGTGAAAAAATAAGACGTCCTGGGAAAAAAAAAAACTACAATATAAAATAACACAAAGTAATGCAGCTTTACAGAACAGAATTACAAAAAATACAGAACGGAGCGGCGACTAGCCTTCATCAGTAAACACATACACACACAAAACATAATATATAATCACAGAGAAAATACGGCAAAAACTATAACACAGAAGCATGGGAGCATGCTGGTGGGCAAGCTGATGCTGAACGGACATGAGTTGCTGAGTGTTGGTGACACTGCCGGGACATGAGCAGATGACTTTAATTAAATTGATGTTGAGGATGATGATGATGTTGATGATGATTGTGTTAATTATGATGATTTTGATGATGATGATATTGATGATGATGTTGATGATTTTGATGATGATGGTGATGATGATGATGTTGATGATGATGATGATGATGATGATGATGTTGATGTTGATGATGATGATGATGTTGATGGTTGTCGTGTCCTCCTTTAAAGTGTCGTCCCTGGAGTGAGGAGATCCGACACCCACATTATAATATTTTTTTCCCTCTCAATATTCTGGAGAATCCACCAGCTTCCGTCCAACACACTCCATCAGCCTATGGACACCTTTTCCTATCACTCTCACACTGTCGTACTATGCCCCCTTCTCATACTTCCCCAACGCAACATACTTAACAACTCTTGCTTCTAGAAATTAATAAAGAGTAATTTATTAAAATAAAAGTGTAACGTATATGAGACGTGTATGTGAAGAAAATGTGTGACGTGTTCTATAAAGTGTGTAGACTCTGACTCTCAGACAGCAACCCAGTCAGCTGATCCCAGCAAAGATAGACCACAGCACGGTACGTCAGAACATGTACTTCTCACCCGTTGCCGAAACCATCTTGCCGGATACTGCTTTGCCTCTGTAGACCTCTGGTAATCCAATTTCATGAACATCCGAAATAGACACCGGTGGTATTAACAGTTAATCATGGACCGGTTGCACTCTACACAATGTCCGTTCCTAACGTTCCTTAACAAACTGCACAAGTCTTTTGTAGTGTGTACGCAGTTAGTTAGTTAGTTAGTTAGTCGACAGATCATCCTCGTTGCACATCGAACCATTCAGTCCATAAGTGCTAATTACTAATGTTAATTGTTACTGTACTAACACTAGGTACTCTTAGCCGGTTCTCGGTTCGTTACTACTGTCTGATGCTGTGTGGTGCATCAGTATGCATCACTCTCTTTGATGAATCAATTTCCTTCTAGCGTAAGTTACGTTTCTGTATGCAACTTTATTGACTCTTGAACTGGTGTTCTTCAGAATGGGTTTTTTAATTCTTTCCCAAAACTTGTAGAGTTTCCTTGGATCTGGTAGGGAACCTTAAATGGCACTACTGCAGTCCTATCAATCATATCTACATCTGCCATTATAGGCACGTGCAAAATTAAGTCACTAATTAACACACGGTAGATATTATTTCCACTAAGCACTGCAGTGCCCTGGCACTCTGACTAGAGCATTTTTCAAGTCCCCCCTAGTTGATCCCAACTCGGGTTTATATGGCAAACTACCAAAGTTGGCCACGTGACGTTATCCTTTATGCCCCCACACAGGTGGCACAGTGGCAGATCATCCCTTGTCAAGAATCCATTTTCCTGGCTTTAGTCCTGTCAAAGTTGTCAGTAATAGTTTAGATTCTCAAACAAGCCAGCGAGTTTCTGTCGAGTTACAACAAAGAGTTGCAAATAACCCCGTCAATCCTCTCGATGTGCCGGAAACCAAGAATTGACAGATGCACTGTTTTCTCCCTAGTCGGGCACTTCCGACCTGTTGATAAACTGTCAATCTTCTGTTCCGTGGTGACAATCCCAGCAGCCATTTCCGTCTGATGTCCGGCAGTATAGATGACAAACGGAACCATTCCATATCCTAAGCCGACAATCATATGTGATTCTAACTGTTAATGAACTGCCAACTCGATGTATCCATTCCTTCTCACTCACCACCAAATGTGTTTATGGGCTGACACGATGTAACCTGTGCAGCTGTGTTTACTCTGTTAGTACGACTGTTGTGGCCTAGAAAATATACGCCACGCAAACGTCGGTATTATTATCTGGTTAACTCATGGCGAGCTCGTGACATAGGCCCCCTCTTAAGAGAGTAGTCCATCTCACTCTTCTCCACCATGAGTTAAATCCAGATGATTCATTCCTCTTCTTCAGGAGCTGGGTGTCTTGACAAGAAGTCCGCTCCAACATTTTCCTTCCCAGGAATGTACTCTACTGTGAAATTATACGGTTGAAGTAACAACGACCACCGCATCAAACGTGCGTTGAGCTTCTGAGAAGTAGCCAGGAACATCAGGGGCTGATGATCCGACTGGACCCGAAACTTAACTCCATACAAATATGGCTGAAATTTTTGCACTGCCCATACAAGGGACAAGCACTCTCTCTCGACGGTTGAATAATTCCTCTCCGCCTGTAGAAGTTTCTTACTTGCGTATGCTACAGGTTTCAAAACCGAAGCATCGTCTTTTCCTTCCTGTAACAAAGCGGCTCCAATTCCAATCGCACTCGCATCCGTTCTCAACACAAATGGTTTGGAAAGGTCAGGGAGCTGTAATACAGGTTTGCTGACCAAGGCCTCCTTTAACTGACTATAGGCATTCTCACATTCTGGTGTCCAAATGATTTGATCCGGTAATCCCTTTTTCAAGGTTTCCGTCAACGGAGCTCCCAGTTCAGTGAAATGTGGGATAAATTTGTGGTAGAACCCACACAACGAGAGAAAAGATCGCACATCCTTCTTCGTTTTTGGCCTTGGTGCATTTCTGATTTTCTCCAGGTTCTTCTCTTCTGGACAATGTGTCCTGGAGTGATGGTGTGACCTAGAAATTCCAGAGTCTGGTAACCAATCATGCACTTGGTTGGACGAGCAGTAAGCCCTGCTTCCTTGAGTCTATTAAACACTCTCTCCAAGGATTGTAAGTGGTCATCCAAGGCTGTCACTGGAAATCAGAATATCATCCATGAATGAGATGATGGACGGATCCTGTAACGGATCTAGTAAAGTCCTCATCATGCGTGTAAACACACTAGGGTGCATTGCTGAGTCCAAAGGGCATGACCTTGAATTCGTAGTGTCCACTGGGTGTACTGAAAGCTAACAGTGGTCGAATCTCCGGTTTGACTGGTATCTGATAGTACCCCCGACTCAGATCCACCTTTGAAAAGTACCGAGCCTTATGGAGCCTAGCGAATAACTGAGTTGGATTCGGCAAAGGTTCCACCTGAAACTGTGTATGACTGTTCAGAAGTCGGTAATCTATACACAACCTGTGTTCTCCACTTGGTTTGCGTAACAAAACTACCCCCGCATTGTATGGGGATGTGGATGGTGCAATCACGTCATCCTCCAGCAGTTTTTGTATTTCCTCCTCCAGGGCCTTTTCTTTAGAGAATGGCACTGGGTAAACCTTTTGGCGAACAGGCTCCTGTGTGGTCAAAGTCATCTCGAACTCAACCAACCTCGTTCGTCCTGGTTTATCAGTCAGTATCTCCTTATGAGACTTGAGAACCTGGGTTATCCTTTCCCTCTCCTGGGAGGTCAGATCAGGGTTCACTTGCACATCCCTATAAGTTTCCTGGTGTACTAAGGGATATTCCCTGCCCTCGCTGGTTCCCACTTCTGTCTCCACTGCAACTGCCATTGCCATGAGGTGAGCTGCCTTGTCTCCGGGTCTCTCTTCGTATTTCCGCAAGAGATTGATATGGAAAATCTTCGACTTTCCCCGGATCCGTATTTGATAGTTGGTTCTGGATATCACCCTTTCCACGGGAAATGGTCCTTGCCAACCTATCTCCAGTTTGTTGTTTCCCGTTGGGAGTAGCAACAAGACTTTATCTCCCACCTCTAGAGATCTTTCTTTAGACCTACGGTTGTAGTAAGCCGCATGTCTTTTCCTGGCCTTTTTCAAGTTTTGATTTGCCAGAGTCCATCCCTTGTGGAGTTTTTCTTTCAGTTCCTCCACGTATTGATAGGATGAGATCACTTCTTCTGACGTCCCCTCTTCAGTCCAACTCCTCAACATGGCTTCCAACGGTCCTTTGATTGGACGACCAAACAGCAACGTAGCGGGTGGTAGTCCTGTTGAGCCATGAGGAACTTCCCGATAGGCAAAGAGTGCTGCTGGGATATATTCATCCCACCTATCAGGTTTTTCCTGCGCTAGTTTCCTGAGCATTGTCATCAACGTGCCGTTGAAACGCTCTACTTGTCCATTGGCTTGAGGGTGGTAAGGGCTGGTATGTATGTGGTTAGAGTGAAACACCCTAAATACCTCCTCCATGAGTTTTCCACAAAACTGAGATCCATTGTCCGTCAGAATTTGATCCGGAAAGCCTAATCTGGTAAAGGCCTCCATCAGTGCGTCCGCCACTCTTTTCGAGTCAATCGTGGTCAACGGTATAGCCTCACCCCACATTGTACAGCAATCCACCATTGTGAGTATATACATGTTCCTCTTCCTAGTCCTGGGAAGTGGACCCACGATATCGATGGCTACCCTCTCGAAAGGAGAGTTCATGATGGGCATCTCACCCAACATCACCGGTGCTGTCCAGTGTTTCGGTGCCACCCTCTGGCACTCAGGGCATGACTTCACATACCGACGCACATCATCTGTCATTCCCGGCCAATAGTAGTGGCAGGAAATCCGCTGCATGGTGGCGGCAATACCCATGTGTCCACTAAAGGAGATGGTATGCCCCATATGAAGAATCTGGGACCGGTGAGCTTTCGGGACGACCAACTGACCGTATAGGTTGTCTCCCCTTCCTGCTCTCCTGTAGAGTATCCTATTCTTCATGTAGTACTGCCCCCGTCCTGGTGGATCAGCACTTTTCTGCAGCTTTTTGTAGCAAGGACGTAAAGTATCATCCTCACTCTGGGCAGTTCGTAGCTCCCCCGGCATTGGGTTAGTCACAATTGCGTCTGCCTCTTCCGTTTTCGTCTGAGAGCGAGTCTGCATTGCTCCCATATGAATTGGCTCCCTGGGCATTCCCAGAAAGACATACCGGCAACCTAGGATGACTGGAAAAATGGGATCGGTCAATACAGCGGCCTTGATGGTGCCGGTGACGTACCTTGACCGAATCTCCACATTAGCAATGGGCAACTTCATGACTACAGCACTCTTCTGTGCAGGCTGTATATCCAAGGTTTCACCTGTGAATTGTTCTGGATGTACCAGATCCGCAGAAATCACGGCCTCCCCGTCCAGTCCTGTGTCGTATAAACACTCCACTTGACGACCGTTAACCTCTACCAATTCCACTACAGGTGGTTTTTCCTGGTCTGGAGTCTCTTCCTCGGCCTCGACCTGTTCGGTGGGCTCCACCTTAGGTTTCCCTGAGCACACGACGAATTGAGTGTCTCCTGACTTTCCCCTGCAGTCAATAGCATTGTGCGTGTTTGACTGACATTGGTTGCACCATTTCCCTGTCCTAGATTTTCTATTGTCGGACTTGAATGAGCTCTCCTGGTGGCGAGCTTCCTTGTTGACCTTGGCATTTTCCGTGACAACCTCCTTGGAATGTCACTTGACATGCTGCAAAGTGAGGGTTCTTAGCCTTCGATTTGCAGTCCCTCGTATTGTGAGAGGGTGACTTACAAATTGAACACCACTTCTCCGACCACGGTCGTTTAGGTGTAGAGCTTGAAGTGCTCTTGCTTCCCTCCTTCTTCTTCTCTGAACTATCCTCTGATTTTTGCACATAAGGTTCCCACTTTTTTGTTCCTGAGTTTTTGGCTTTCTTCTTGTCATGTTTCTCTTGACTTTTGGAGTTGGTGGAAAGGTTTTCCCCTGCCTCCCCATGTACCTCGACGAACCGTTCTGCTAATTTAGTCACGAGGTCAATACGTTCCGCTCCTTGTTCTCCCAGGAACGTCCTGAGAGGTTTAGACATTTGCTTCTTCAGCTGGTCGACCACCATGAGCTCTTCCAGACTCTCATAGTCATGTGCGAACCCAGCCAAATCCATCCACTTATGGAGATAAGATTTAAGACGCAAACTGTAGGCGGCAAACAACTCTCCGGTTCTCGTTTCGCTGCTCGAAATTTTTTCCGGTAGGTATGTGACGTAACCTCGAATCGTTTCAGCAGAGCCGTCTTTAACTCATCATAATTGTTCTCATGTCCTGGTGGCAGGCGAGTATAAACCTCGTATCCCGTCCCGCGTAATCCCTGGGATAGCTTAAGATTCCATTTGTTACGCTCCAGACCCATAGCAACATGACATAGCCTCGAAGCGTTGAAGGTACTGGTCAATCTTCTCTTTGTCCTCCTCGTAGACCGCTAAAGGAAACTTCATAGCATGGTACCCATGTCCACCTACTGGTGTTGATCCTGGGATGGAGGAACCTCCAACTGCTCCCTCAGTTTCTCCATTAGATTGACTCTTCAGCTCGAGTTCCCTCATCCGGTACTCGTGCTCCCTTTCTGTGCTTCCTTGTTCAGCTTCTAATTTCCTAGCTGCTTGTTCAGCTTCAAATTTCCTAGCTGCTTGCTCAGCTTCCAATTTCCTAGCTGCTTGCTCAGCTTCCAATTTCTTAGCTGCTTGCTCAGCTTCCAATTCTAGCTGCTTGTTCCAACTCCATCCTTCTCAATTCCAGCTCGGCCTTTCGATCTTCCCTTTCTGCTTGACGATACTCTCTCTCCACTTCCTGTATGTAATCCGTTAGAGCAGACCCCGCCAATCCCATTTCTTCCCCCTTGCCTTTAATTCTGCTGTGCTAAGTTTAGGGGTGGCCATTATACAGAGAGGTAAGCTAGCAGGTCTAGTACAATATAACTGCAAATTACTATACAGATATATGAACAAGTACTATAAATCTAGATATTACCACACACAGCACATTCACTCAGTGACAAGAGTAGAATCAGGACCACAGACCTATGCAGACGTGTGAAGTGTGAACAGGTAAGATATTAGTCCTAACCCCTATCCACATTCACTCTAGCTGGATTCTCCAAAATGATATCTCCCTCTTATAACTAAGGATCCCGTGTCAAAAGACCCCGTTGTCAGAAGATCCCACTGTCAAAGGTTCCTGCTTGCAGGAGATCTCGCTGTCCAAGGATTCCGTTTACGGGAGATCCCGCTGTCCAAGGATTCCGTTTACGAGAGATCCCGCTGTCCAAGGATCACGTTTACGAGAGATCCCGCTGTCCAAAGATCACGTTTACGAGAGATCCCGCTGTCCAAAGATCACGTTTACGAGCCCCCAATAATGTCGTGTCCTCCTTTAAAGTGTCGTCCCTGGAGTGAGGAGATCCGACACCCACATTATAATATTTTTTTTCCTCTCAATATTCTGGAGAATCCACCAGCTTCCGTCCAACACACTCCATCAGCCTATGGACACCTTTTCCTATCACTCTCACACTGTCGTACTATGCCCCCTTCTCATACTTCCCCAACGCAACATACTCAACAACTCTTGCTTCTAGAAATTAATAAAGAGTAATTTATTAAAATAAAAGTGTAACGTATATGAGACGTGTATGTGAAGAAAATGTGTGACGTGTTCTATAAAGTGTGTAGACTCTGACTCTCAGACAGCAACCCAGTCAGCTGATCCCAGCAAAGATAGACCACAGCACGGTACGTCAGAACATGTACTTCTCACCCGTTGCCGAAACCATCTTGCCGGATACTGCTTTGCCTCTGTAGACCTCTGGTAATCCAATTTCATGAACATCCGAAATAGACACCGGTGGTATTAACAGTTAATCATGGACCGGTTGCACTCTAAACAATGTCCGTTCCTAACGTTCCTTAACAAACTGCACAAGTCTTTTGTAGTGTGTATGCAGTTAGTTAGTTAGTTAGTTAGTCGACAGATCATCCTCGTTGCACATCGAACCATTCAGTCCATAAGTGCTAATTACTAATGTTAATTGTTACTGTACTAACACTAGGTACTCTTAGCCGGTTCTCGGTTCGTTACTACTGTCTGATGCTGTGTGGTGCATCAGTATGCATCACTCTCTTTGATGAATCAATTTCCTTCTAGCGTAAGTTACGTTTCTGTATGCAACTTTATTGACTCTTGAACTGGTGTTCTTCAGAATGGGTTTTTTAATTCTTTCCCAAAACTTGTAGAGTTTCCTTGGATCTGGTAGGGAACCTTAAATGGCACTACTGCAGTCCTATCAATCATATCTACATCTGCCATTATAGGCACGTGCAAAATTAAGTCACTAATTAACACACGGTAGATATTATTTCCACTAAGCACTGCAGTGCCCTGGCACTCTGACTAGAGCATTTTTCAAGTCCCCCCTAGTTGATCCCAACTCGGGTTTATATGGCAAACTACCAAAGTTGGCCACGTGACGTTATCCTTTATGCCCCCACACAGGTGGCACAGTGGCAGATCATCCCTTGTCAAGAATCCATTTTCCTGGCTTTAGTCCTGTCAAAGTTGTCAGTAATAGTTTAGATTCTCAAACAAGCCAGCGAGTTTCTGTCGAGTTACAACAAAGAGTTGCAAATAACCCCGTCAATCCTCTCGATGTGCCGGAAACCAAGAATTGACAGATGCACTGTTTTCTCCCTAGTCGGGCACTTCCGACCTGTTGATAAACTGTCAATCTTCTGTTCCGTGGTGACAATCCCAGCAGCCATTTCCGTCTGATGTCCGGCAGTATAGATGACAAACGGAACCATTCCATATCCTAAGCCGATAATCATATGTGATTCTAACTGTTAATGAACTGCCAACTCGATGTATCCATTCCTTCTCACTCACCACCAAATGTGTTTATGGGCTGACACGATGTAACCTGTGCAGCTGTGTTTACTCTGTTAGTACGACTGTTGTGGCCTAGAAAATATACGCCAAGCAAACGTCGGTATTATTATCTGGTTAACTCATGGCGAGCTCGTGACAATGGTGATGATGAAACTGAAGCTACACTATCTAGCGCAGTGTTTCCCAACCTTTTTTGTGACATGCCCCACCTAAGCCTTTCTAAAGTTCTTATGCCCTCCCGCACCACCCCAACATATGCATAATTTTTAAAATTCAAAAATTGAAAAACTAAAGAAACTTGAATTTTTTATTTTTGTTTAGAAGGGCTCACGGTTCCCAGAGGGGCCAAAGACCCCCCCCCCCCTCCCCCTGTCCCGCGTCCCTGTGTGTCGGTTGTGTTGGGTGAATTTTTTTTTTGTTTGGTTTGGCGGTTACCCCAGACAAGCTGGTTCCCCCGCCTCCCCCTTTTTTTGTGTGGACCCTTAGTCTCACTGTGAGCTATTGCCCACATTTGTCCACTAGGCCCACATCTAAGGTGAAGATATGTGATGGGATTTTATTTGATCATCCCGGCCCCAACCAGACCAGGCGCACTACTGGGGGGGGGGGGGGGGGAAGCAGCAGTTGCACCCGATTCTAGCCAAAGGACCGATAAGCTTTAGGAAGAAATCCCTAGGAAATTATTGAGCAAGCACAGTAAGTAAATTTTCAAAACATATAATGGAGAACTGAAATTCAAAGTACAACATAATTTTAATGAAATATTTTTCTATATTATTTTAATTATTAGTAATTGTTTAAATTTAGTGAGATCCTTGCGCTTGATGCTTGCTGCAAATACATTTTATGTCAGGTTCCAATTTAGTTAACTTCAGTCTCAAGTCTCCCCATTTTGTTATATCCAGCCGATTTCTTCCATTTTCGAATTGCCCCCTTTAACAATCGAATTGCCCCCCTGTGGGGCGTGGGCCCCACGTTGAGAAACACTAATCTAGCGGAATGTTGGTATGGATACAGAAACTGAGATGGATGGTGGTTTTAATGAAAGAGTTGACCAGGTCATTTATGAGGTATTCTAGCTAATATCATTGCCTCACTGACTGTCTTTACCCTGTCCAGAGGCAGTTGAGTACTTTTACTATTTTGTTTGTTAGTGCGATTTAACGCCTGGGTACGAATCAATCTAGATAACGTAGCCAAAACAACAAAACTTATTAAATAAACCCTCCTCCATCCGGCACAGGTCAAATTTAGCGTTCGCTTATACGAATTAAAAACTTCTCAGTTTCAAAATACAAAGCTTATAAGACAACACACAAGTAGGTAGATTACAATGACGGCTGGCTTCAAATTAATTAGTCGATAGATTATCCTCTCTACACCCCGAACGATTCAGTCAACGTCAAATAGTTAAATAGTAGATAGATTATTCTCTCTGTACATTGAACCCTTCAGTTAACGTCAAATAGTAAGATAGTCGACAGATCATCCTCTCTGCACCCCGAACCATTCAGTCAACGTCAAATAGGTAGATAGTCGACATATCATATGCACTGCACCTTGAACCATTCAAGAAAGTTGTTATAAAAATTCTCCAAAGAAATATTTCATGCGTATAAAATATCCGATAGCCCTCCATGTATCTCTCTTGCGTGATTCAACACTAACACACATGAATGTAAACGCTAAGATATATTATTATAGGAACCTTAGAGTACTTTATTTCACTACCAGAATATGTCAATATAATAAGCGCGCCATAAAGATGTCCGCTAGGAATATGCCAGACAAGAAATCGTGCAATATGTTGTTTATGACGTCTTTGTTTACATTCATTTCGGGAATACATTATTTAGAATTTCTCCTAAATGACAAATCGTCCACAAATAAACCGTCTGGTGGAAATAACATCAGTGCTTAACTAAGTTTTAAAGTTCTCCTAAATGACAAATAGTCTATGAATGAATAGTCTGGTGGAAATAACACCAGTGCTTAACTAAGTGTTACATTTCTCCTCAATGACAAATAGTCTATGAATGAACAGTCTGGTGGAAATAACATCAGTGCTTAACTAAGTTTTAAATTTATACTAAATGACAAATAGTCTATGAATGAACAGTCTGGTGGAAATAACATCAGTGCTTAACTAAGTTTTAAATTTATCCTAAATGACAAATAGTCTATGAATGAATAGTCTGGTGGAAATAACACCAGTGCTTAACTAAGTGTTAAATTTCTCCTCAATGACAAATAGTCTATGAATGAACAGTCTGGTGGAAATAACATCAGTGCTTAACTAAGTTTTAAATTTATCCTAAATGACAAATATTCTATGAATGAACAGTCTGGTGGAAATAACATCAGTGCTTAACTAAGTTTTAAATTTATCCTAAATGACAAATAGTCTATGAATAAACAGTCTGGTTGAAATAACATCAGTGCTTAACTAAGTGTTAAATTTATCCTAAATGACAAATAGTCTATGAATGAACAGTCTGGTTGAAATAACATCAGTGCTTAACTAAGTTTTAAATTTATTCTAAATGACAAATAGTCTATGAATGAACAGTCTGGTGGAATAACATCAGTGCTTAACTAAGTTTTAAATTTATCCTAAATGACAAATAGTCTATGAATGAACAGTCTGGTTGAAATAACATCAGTGCTTAACTAAGTTTTAAATTTATTCTAAATGACAAATAGTCTATGAATGAACAGTCTGGTGGAAATAACATCAGTGCTTAACTAAGTTTTAAATTTATCCTAAATGACAAATAGTCTATGAATGAACAGTCTGGTTGAAATAACATCAGTGCTTAACTAAGTTTTAAATTTATTCTAAATGACAAATAGTCTATGAATGAACAGTCTGGTTGAAATAACATCAGTGCTTAACTAAGTTTTAAATTTATCCTAAATGACAAATAGTCTATGAATGAACAGTCTGGTGGAAATAACATCAGTGCTTAACTAAGTTTTAAATTTATCCTAAATGACAAATAGTCTATGAATGAACAGTCTGGTGGAAATAACATCAGTGCTTAACTAAGTTTTTAAGTTCTCCTAAATGACAAATAGTCTATGAATGAACAGTCTGGTGGAAATAACATCAGTGCTTAAATAAGTCAGTGCCGAAGGATAATATATCGCCAAATAAGACCTCCCATTTGAACAGGACTCTACATCGCCATACGATAGTCATCGGGTTGTTTGTTTTGTTTGTTGGTATCTTCCGCAGTTTCAATGTCCAGTGAATGCACATTTACACTATAATACTTGCTCATTTGATTGTGTACCATGTTTGGTTCAAACCCCCTTTTTGTTTGTCTCTGAATCAGTTAAATATAGACACCGAGTTGTCATATAACACAGAGTTCGTAAATAACATGACCTCGCTAGCAAACGTGGGCTGTGGAATGTTGCATTAAACCGCACTGACAAGTACACGGTAAAAGGTGAAGTGTGTGAGAAAACTGGGCAGACGTCAGACAACTAAACTTGCATTAACATACGCAGGTTTAACTGGAAAATGCAATTAATTCATTTTAAGTGGACAACAGTCATTTGTCACTGTACTGCCTTGGCCGAGTGTCTGTCCTATTTATAATTAGGTGAAAATACTACTAAATAAAGAACCCGTTGATATCGTTTAGCTTAAACACACACACACACACACACACACACACACACACACACACACACACCACCCACACACACACACACACACACACACACACACACTTACACACACATACACACGCCAAATAGTCACAGATCTTTTTGACTGCACTTTTACATTCAGCCGACGTCAAATAGCTAGATCTTCCTAACTACACCTCGAACACTCTAGTCTAGCCGACGTCATTTAGTCGACAGATCCTTCCCACCTCACATCGAACAGCTCAGCCGAAGTCAAATAGTTAGTTATTCGACAGATCTTTCTCTCTGCACATCGAAACATGTTTAAGAACAGTTGCTCTGAGGTTAATAGAATTGCCCAGAATAAGAACAGCGGATTAGCTTCATCAACACAACTTCAACACTAACCTTCTAAATGAGCCTGACGATGTCTGTGCTAGTATTCCGTGTTTTGGAAGCCAGAAATGCCAGCCATATAAAGTGGCATGTGGTCATAGTTATGGTGAGGATAAGAGAACTGCTCAGTATAGAGACAATGGTCTTGATCAGACGACACCAACAAAAGTTACCTGTCTGATGTAGTTATTTCTTGTGTGTCTGTGTGATGTAGTTGTTTCTTGCATGTCTCTGTGATATGGTTATTTTTTGCATGACTGTGTGATATAGATATGTCTTGAATCTATGTGTGATATAGATATGATTTTCATGTCTGTATGATATAGATATGTTATGCATGTCTGTGTGATGTAATTGTTTCTTGCATGTCTGTGTGATATAGATAGTTCTTGTATGTCTGTGTGATGTAGTATTTTTCTTGCATGTCTCTGTGTTTGATATCACGCTCTGTTTGTTGTACATCACCTCAGTTTATAACTGCTTGGTCCATACTTAGTAAATATGAATTTCCAAGTACATGTATCATATTTCCGTTGTGTTCATTCCTAACCAATTTCAGAAATGGATGTAGTCGAGAATTTTGTGTGTTTCAGGTGCACCCCTTCCACCAGCTACAGATCCGTTCGCACCACCTCCCAATTTTGGCCAACCACCGCCGAATGCTGGGCCTCCCGTCTTTGGACCACCTCCAACTATGGACCACCGCCACCTAACTATGGACCACCACCACCTCCAAATTATGGACCACCACCACCTCCAAATTATGGACCACCACCACCTCCAAATTATGGACCACCACCGCCAAATTATCGACCACCACCTCCAAATTATGGACCACCACCTCCACCAAATTACGGCCCGCCTCCACCAAATTACGCCCCGCCTCCACCAAATTATGGCCCACCTCCCAAAAGAGATTCCAACTTTGGCTTTGGAAGTTTTCCTGTGCCACCTGTGGCCCCTCCACCTCGAGCAGCCAGTACAGCTGACCTTAGTCAGCCAATGCCGATACAAGCCCAGAATGCAGCCTCTGGCTACGGCTCATCCCAGGGCACGGTAGAGCAAGAGTTTGAATCCAATGGATCATCGGCACCGGCTGATCGTAAGTGTATGATCTATTCTGTCACTCCAGTGACATTTGTCTAGTGATTTTCAGATTCTGGAACTCAGCGAGTCGACAATAACTGCGCATTACCTATTATGCATTCAACTAAATACACGGTTCTTCTTGTTGTTTTTGCTGATGTTTCTACAACAATAAAAACCACCACCACCACCACCACTACCACCACCACCACCACCACCACCACCACTACTACTACTACTACTACTACTACTACTACTACTACTACTACTACTACTACTACTACTACTACTACTACTACTACTACTGCTGCGGCTGCTACTACTACTACCATTACTACAAAAACTACTACTACCACCATATCACCACTACTATTACCATCCCTCCGCTACGACCTTTACCAAAAATAAACAAAAACAAAAAATTAAATAAACTTTTTTAATATTTATTAGAGAGATAAAAAGAGAGAAGGAAAGGGAAAAGTAGACATGGAAAGAGGCACAAAGGAATGAACTTGATTTCCAAATGGTTAAGAATTGGGCATGCACACCCGTCTGATATTCTGCCTTCTTAACTCTCTGCTTTCTTACATTATGTCATTAATACATTAACATCAGAGAGAGAGAGAGAGAGAGAGAGAGAGAGAGAGAGAGAGAGAGAGAGAGAGAGAGAGTGAGAGAGAGAGAGTGAGAGAGAGAGGAAGAAAGAAACAGACAGAGAGAGACAGAGAGAGAGAGAGAGAGAGAGAGAGAGAGAGAGATAGGGGGAGGGAGGGAGAGAAAGAGTTAAAAAGGAAAAGCATGAGAAGAAAACAGTGAGGGCGAGAGTTAAATTTACGTAAATGATAGGTGTTGGAATACGTACAAGCACAAATTTAGTACAACGCTATTTCTAACAGGAATACTAAGAATATGCTGGAAAAGAATGACAAAATAAACGAAGACACATATAAGCAGACAAATATTAAATTTGTATTTATGTATAGCGAAACTGAACATGAGCTGCCTTTTCTTGTGGACAAAATAAAATCATGATATTTATAAGAAATATGCAAATCTTCATTGTTCACGTGGTCTGGTCTGGTCACATAGCAGTAAATAGATACAGTACAACCTAAAGCACAGATACCTCAACAGATCCTCCAATCTGTACCAATAAACAAAAACATCTTATGCATTGTGGCGTTGGCGATCATGTTTGTCCACAGATATCTGTTTCGTGTGCTGCGAATAATTTTGGATACTTAATGTTCATTCACGCTGTGATGTGCAAATTGTCCAGCATCCTTTCTCTTGGTCTCCTCCTGCCTCCCTTCTCTTCTAAATTTTCCGCTGTGACAACATACTCCAGCTGTGTCCTTCTCATGGCAGGCCCAAAGGATGTGTACTGTCCTCTTCTGATGCGAGTAACCTGTTCTCTTTGTGAGTTTACTTTCTTTCTTGATATCTTCGTTACTCTTTCTATCCCTTCAAGATGCTCTAATCTTTATGTTATAAAACTCCGCAGTTTCATATAATTCTGTACTTGTATGCTAATTGTCCATGATTCGTTTCAGTACATCAAAATAACCCTAACGAACTCTTTTCCTAACCTCACCTCGACATTAACTGTTGACGGTAAAATCTAAACGGCAGACATTTTATCGTATCCTGAACCTGCAACTTTCAACCCTGCACGTAGCTAAAGTTACGGGTGAACTAGCTTGATGATCTTGAAGTAAAATGTTCAAGACCCGTTCCTCGCCATGAGGTAATTTAGGTATATGGTGCTAGCTTCATAATGTTCTAGATAAATATGTACTCGGTGTGTGATATGTGGTTTCTCATAAAATGTCACGGTACCCACTTTAGACAACACATTTTATTTACAATGGGATAGGATGTCGGGTTACTTTTCTCCCCGCCGCTACGTCCCATAAATCCTCCACAAAAATTATTAACATTGTTTGGTATCTATTTTATGAGATTGAATCGACCTTTAAGACTTTATCACCATCAAGTGCCGTGCTGATTGGTACGGGCGGTCAGGATTCTCCACATCTTGCGGGCTACAATGGCATGTATCAATTCGTGTGTCGACTCCCTTCCATGACCTGACACAAGAACTGACTCTCTCAGTGGTTCTCGCACAAATCTTTCCAGTTGTTACAACATGTTCCAGTTTTTGTTTTCTCATGATGCGACCACAAAACTACGATTGCCTCTTTCTAATGTTCGTGATAAGTAGTCTTTGTGACATCAATAAAATGTTTACTAATTTTGACTGTCCAAGGAATGTTCAGTATTCTTGTGTGAAACTTCACAGCTTCCATGGAATTGTCTGCCTGTTTATTTCCCCTTCTTTATTCTTTCGTGTGTAACATCTAGTTAAGCATCTCAAACAGTGACTTCGGCATGCATTTGTGTAAAATTTGCTTTCTAGTCTAGACAGATTCCATCCAAGATAACAGACTCTATCCACCCATGGGTTGGTTTTATTTTCTAACAATTTTGCCAGGGCAGCAGGCTTAAGGCCTGCTCTTTGCGATTCCTAACTGCCGTTAGTAGTATATTATGGTTTCCAGACCCCATTTTTAAGGCTGAACTGGTAGGCTGAAAGGGTTTATGAAGGAAATATGTGGAAAATGTCGACTCGGTAAAAAAATTTTTTGTGGGAACGGGTTTTTTTGGCGACGTGTGGGAACGAAATTTTTGGCGCTGCGTGGTGGGAAAATCTGTAAAAGTAATTAAGGTAAAAGTAGTTGGTGGGAATAGAAAGGTGTGAGTACGGATGAGGGGTATATATTTTAGAAAGGAGTATATGAATGTATGCGTGGTGATGTATAAACAAGGGTGTGATGGGTCATGGTTTCTACTCATGGATATATGGTGGTTACGTATATGAATGTGTATGTGTAGTAATGTATAAACAAGAGTGTGATGGGTCGTGGTTTCTACTCATGGATATATGGTGGTTACGTATATGAATGTGTCTGTTCGTGGTGTAGTGATGTATAAACAAGGGTGTGATGGGTCGTGGTTTCTACTCATGGGTTGGGTATATGGTGGTTACGTATATGAATGTATTAGTATGCGTGGTGTAGTGATGTATAAACAAGGGTGTGATGGATCGTGGTTTCTACTCATGGGTTGGGTATATGGTGGTTACGTATATGAATGTGATAGTATGCATGGTGAGTAATGCATAAACAAGGGTGTGATGGGTCGTGGTTTCTACTCATGGGTTGGGTATATGGTGGTTACGTATATGAATGTGTTCACTATGCATGGTGAGTAATGTATAAACAAGGGTGTGATGGGTCGTGGTTATACTCGATGAAGTAAGAGATGGTTACTATCATCTGAACAGTGTGATAGTAGTGAAGGTAAAGGGTGGTATATTCACTACCATCATTACAAAGGAAATCTTATAAAGTTATAATGGGTATGGTGGTAAGGGGTGGGTATTAGTGATCAAGTAGGAGTGATATAGGGGTGGTCATAAATGTAATAAGAGGTGTTCGCAGTTACACACTGGTCAACCAGTGGTCAAGCAATGGTCAAGTAAGGGTCAAGTAGTCAAGTAAGGAAATTTTAGGGAAAAGTGATTGTAATGATATGGTGGTGATTAAAGAGTGGTAAATTAGTGGTCAATCAGTGGTCAAGCAGTGGTCAAGTGGTCAAGTAAGGAAAATTTTAGGGGAAATTGGTCGTAGTGACATGGTAATGTTTAAATTAGTGGTAAATTAGTGGTCAAGTAGTGGTCAAGTAGTGGTCAAGCAGTGGTCAAGCGGTGTGTAAGTGAGGAAAATTTTAGGGAAATTTTAGGGAAAAGTGATTGTAATGAGATGGTGATGATTAAAGAGTGGTAAATTAGTGGTCAAGCAGTGGTCAAGTAAGGAAAATTTTAGGGAAAATTGGTCGTAGTGACATGGTAATGCTTAAATTAGTGGTAAATTAGTGGTCAAGTAGTGGTCAAGCAGTGGTCAAGCGGTGGTTAAGTGAGGAAAATTTTAGGAAAATTTTAGGGAAAAGTGATTGTAATGATATGGTGATGATTAAAGGGTGGTAAATTAGTGGTCAAGCAGTGGTCAAGCAGTGGTCAAGTGAATAAATTTTAGGGGGAAAGTGATTGTAGCGACATGGTGATGCTTAAAGGGTGGTAAATTAGTGGTCAAGTAGTGGTCAAGTGGTGGTCAAGTAGTGGTCAAGTGGTCGAGTGACCACTTAAATTGTAGAGGACGATGTGCCTAAGATTATGGTAGTGGTTAAAGTGATCGATGACGTGGTCAAGCAGTGGTCAAGCAGTGGTCAAGTAGTCGAGTGACCACTTAAATTGTAGGGGAAAGTACGTATAGTGCAATGGTGGTGGGTAAAGTGAGGAAGAATCAATAGTAGTGATAATACTACTACCAATATTAGCGACAAGCACAAAGACAACCAAGTACATACTTGATACACACAAATACAAAGACAACGAAACACACACACACACACACACACACACACACACACACGTACACACATACAGATACAGAAGTACAGACAAACCATACCATTACTACTGTCACAACAACAGCTATACACAAGTACACACCCATAATCAAAGACACAAAGAGGGTCACACACACACATACAAACACAAAGGCAACCATACACAGACAACCCATACCATTACTACTGTCATCACAACTATACACACACGTGTACACACATACAAGCACAAAGTCAACCACACACACCCATAAACATCCACTCAAGTACAGACACAGGAAAACAAAGAAGCAAACAAGGACAGACACACTCACCCATAATCAATTACACAAATACACACCTACAAACACAAAGACAACAACACACAGACACTATTGTACATACAGACATACACATAAAGACAGACAAGCACAAAGACAAACCATACCATTACTACTGTCACAACAACAGCTATACACAACTACACACACACTCACCCATACACAAGAACATTCAAAGACAAACACAAAGACAGCCAAGTACACACACACACATACACACCCATCGCCTAGGATTACTACTGTCATCACAACTATACTCAAGTACAGACACACCCATCGCCTAGCATTACTACTGTCATCACAACTATATACAACCACGTACAGACACGCGTACAACAACAAAGACAGACACAAAACACATACAGACACCCATACACACTTGATACACTTGTACATACAGACACATAAGTACACAAAAAACAAAGACACACCCAAAACATTACTACTGGTACCTCAACCAGTACAGATACACTTACCCATAAGACTAAACTATACAAACCACATACCCCCTTTTGGTAAAGAACGCGGATGTCCGAGACAGCCCCTACGTCATCACCGCCATGTGCAAAAGTCATTAAGTGGTAGCATGAGTCATCGGTTTGTGGGAAGCAGGCGGGCGGCGTGAGAATAGCTTGTCTTCGAAAACTCCCACATCAGCTATGTAGGGTCGTGTGCAGAACCAGTGTATAAAATAGACGGCGTCTCTTGTGAGCTCAGTACCAGTTCACGGCTGACTTGGGTATCTACAGAGTTATTTTTGTGAAACCTGTTGTTGTAAGTCGCTTAGTGTAGTAAGCAGATATTGTTCACGTACTGACTTGGCTAGCTACAGCAGTGAAACTTGGTGTGAGCCTTATTCGTTTCGTCGGCATCTGATAAAACAGTGAAATATTGTATACATCAGAACTTTTTGATGTTGTAAGAAAGCGAAAGTGTGTCTTATGACCAGTTGTCAATATGACCACCAGATCTACTTTCACGTGTTCAGTGTGCGACAAAGACTTCCGTGATGCGAATAATCTTAATCGTCACATTCGGACCATTCACGGTACGAAATCATACTTATGTCATATCTGTGGACAACTTTTCAACAGAAAAGACAATCTACAAAGACACATGCGAACACACCATCAACCACCTATGAATACATCAGAACCAGAGACGACAGCACCATATGTATATTTACAACAGCCTCGTAGTGTAAGTCAAGTACCAGACTGCCACCACTGTATCTTCAATGATAACCTTACCCGCTACAATGGGAACATTCACAATGATTATCCCTGTCAGGTACGTGACAATCTATACAATTCGAACCTACAACGTTACTTACATCACCAGACACCACGAGAAAGGATGACACCCTTAGACACCCTGGCAACAAGTCCACTCATAGTAGCAGAGGATATCCAACCAAATGATAGAGACAGCTTGGCAGCCCTTAAGGCGTACTGCAAGGACCTCTCGATTATGCTACCCAATCAAATGGTAGTATTAGAAAAAAGTGTCGACCACCGCTACCGGGTGGTTTTGGTATGATAAAAAGAAGTATTCAGATATCTTGTATGAAGGATCAACTCTCATACATGTCTTTATTCTGGATCCGAAACAAATAAGGTATGTGTGATGACTTCAACAACAACAGTGTTTTTTGATAGTCAACCAGCAGAGCCCAGAAGAATGAAGATCACTAAACCAGAACTTTTTGGTTTTTCACTAATCATGTATGTCATTGATTTTTTTCTTATGATATATATCTAAACTCTTTTTCACTAATCATGTATGTCATTGATTTTTTCTTATATATCTAAACTGTTTTTCACTAATCATGTATGTCATTGATTTTTGTCTTATGATATATCACTAAACTGTTTTTCACTAATCATGTATGTCATTGATTTTTGTCTTATGATATATCACTAAACTGTTTTGATGAATATGTTGTGAACACACATATTTTGGTGATAAAAATATTGAAATCAAGATTTTTGTTTTGTTGATTTTCTTTAGTGGTTTGTGTGCATGCTGTTGTCTTGATGAAACAGAGCTTACATTACCAGACATGAACAAAGTTGGGGGAAATGTTATGGCAAATACAGAAATATTTCAGGCAAATGTATGAAAACTAGGAGTTAACCAAAGGTGAAAAGGCCAAAATATGAAATGTCTCGGCCAAATTTATGAAAAGTATGACAATATGATTACCAAATGGGAAGAGACTTTCAATCAAATTTATAAATATTTCAACTAAACTTATAAAAACTAGGAAAATTTGTCAACCAAAAGGGAAAAGGTCAACCAAATACTGAAATATCTCAACCAAAACTTATAAAAATATCATCAATTCTTATAAAAAATAGAAAAATGCGTCAGACAAATCGAAAAACGTTGGCCAAATACAGATATAACTCGAACAAACTTATAAAAAGATAGGAAAAAATATTACCCAACACAACTAAAATGTTGACCAAAGTTATAAATAGCACATCCAAACTTATGAACAGTAGGAAACTTTGTTAACATTATAAAAAGTATGAATATTTGTCAAACAAAGCGAACCAAGTAGAGACATATTTCAATCAAACTTATAAACGTGTCATCCAAAGTGATAAAAACTAGGAAAATCTATCAATCAGTCTAAGAAATAGCTATGGAAAAGTAAGAACTATGTCGACCAAACTAAGGCAAAGGTGTTACCAAAATTAGGAAAAATATAACTTCTGTAGTTATCTCATACGTGTCTTGAACTTTTAGCTGAAAACCCGTTATCAATGTCACCACTTTCTCGATTTTACATTACCGAAACCTCCAACTTCACCGTATCTGCTACAGAAACCCTTATACAGACTAAGCACTCATCTCTCCACACTCTTGGTTTCTTTCTAACACAAACTGGTCACATCAACAAGAACTTCAAATCTCCATTGTACACGTGGTCCATTGAAACAGACATAACAACATTTATGGTAAGGTCGTGTATGGTTCCAACTAGTATAGTTTCTGTATCATCTAGGTATTCATCATCACGGAACCATTTCCCATGGCTGCCAGCTTCAACTTTCCATACCACAATGTCTGCTACACTATCCTTTCATTGTTCCAGCTTTCAACAATACAACGGTTTTTTTCTCGAAGTCTGCCTAAAATAGCATTTCTTAGGGTGTCCACTCCTAGCGCACTTTACCATTTCACATCTGCAATAACGACAAGTCTGCAAGCAACCACCACTGTCTGTTATAAACTCGGCCTTTCTTAAAAACACGCCTACCATTAGTGAACTCATGAATACCAGCTACCACATCTTCTAACCGACTTTCAATGTTTCATAACAAATAACACTAACATTCGTTTTGATTACAGAACAATATAATTTCTGGTGACTAGGCAGATTTTCCAACCTAATGGAGGTAAAGCATCTGTCCCCCTAACCTACTAAGCGCTATTCTAGACAACGAATACGGTCATCGATCAACACCCCTAAGAAGAACTTGAAAAAACAACAGAGATTGGGTTCCTGAGACGAATTATTTGAATTCGTTGGACTACCACAGTAATTAATGATGAACGCCTAAGGAAAATAGAGCATTATATACACCAAACACAACAAACTCTTTCTTACTAACCCTAACCCTAATTATACATCATTTAACCCTAACCTAACCCCTAACCCTAACGATTCACCAAACACAACAAGCTCTTTCTGTAAGAGACATAGACACAAACCACTGTTAGAAAGCGAAAAAGTTAAATTTTAATTAACACTTAAAAATAATAAATCGCAATTTTATTGCGCAAAATGTAAGCTCGATATAGTCCTATACATAACCTATACCTATACCTATACCTATACTTAGTCTATATCTGTATATTAAGTGAAGCGAAATAAAATTGCGATTTATTATTTTTAAGTGTTAATTAAAATTTAACTTTTTCGCTTTCTAACAGTGGTTTGTGTCTATGTCTCTTACAGAAAGAGCTTGTTGTGTTTGGTGAATCGTTAGGGTTAGGGGTTAGGTTAGGGTTAAATGATGTATAATTAGGGTTAGGGTTAGTAAGAAAGAGTTTGTTGTGTTTGGTGTATATAATGCTCTATTTTCCTTAGGCGTTCATCATTAATTACTGTGGTAGTCCAACGAATTCAAATAATTCGTCTCAGGAACCCAATCTCTGTTGTTTTTTCAAGTTCTTCTTAGGGGTGTTGATCGATGACCGTATTCGTTGTCTAGAATAGCGCTTAGTAGGTTAGGGGGACAGATGCTTTACCTCCATTAGGTTGGAAAATCTGCCTAGTCACCAGAAATTATATTGTTCTGTAATCAAAACGAATGTTAGTGTTATTTGTTATGAAACATTGAAAGTCGGTTAGAAGATGTGGTAGCTGGTATTCATGAGTTCACTAATGGTAGGCGTGTTTTTAAGAAAGGCCGAGTTTATAACAGACAGTGGTGGTTGCTTGCAGACTTGTCGTTATTGCAGATGTGAAATGGTAAAGTGCGCTAGGAGTGGACACCCTAAGAAATGCTATTTTAGGCAGACTTCGAGAAAAAAACCGTTGTATTGTTGAAAGCTGGAACAATGAAAGGATAGTGTAGCAGACATTGTGGTATGGAAAGTTGAAGCTGGCAGCCATGGGAAATGGTTCCGTGATGATGAATACCTAGATGATACAGAAACTATACTAGTTGGAACCATACACGACCTTACCATAAATGTTGTTATGTCTGTTTCAATGGACCACGTGTACAATGGAGATTTGAAGTTCTTGTTGATGTGACCAGTTTGTGTTAGAAAGAAACCAAGAGTGTGGAGAGATGAGTGCTTAGTCTGTATAAGGGTTTCTGTAGCAGATACGGTGAAGTTGGAGGTATCGGTAATGTAAAATCGAGAAAGTGGTGACATTGATAACGGGTTTTCAGCTAAAAGTTCAAGACACGTATGAGATAACTACAGAAGTTATATTTTTCCTAATTTTGGTAACACCTTTGCCTTAGTTTGGTCGACATAGTTCTTACTTTTCCATAGCTATTTCTTAGACTGATTGATAGATTTTCCTAGTTTTTATCACTTTGGATGACACGTTTATAAGTTTGATTGAAATATGTCTCTACTTGGTTCGCTTTGTTTGACAAATATTCATACTTTTTATAATGTTAACAAAGTTTCCTACTGTTCATAAGTTTGGATGTGCTATTTATAACTTTGGTCAACATTTTAGTTGTGTTGGGTAATATTTTTTCCTATCTTTTTATAAGTTTGTTCGAGTTATATCTGTATTTGGCCAACGTTTTTCGATTTGTCTGACGCATTTTTCTATTTTTTATAAGAATTGATGATATTTTTATAAGTTTTGGTTGAGATATTTCAGTATTTGGTTGACCTTTTCCCTTTTGGTTGACAAATTTTCCTAGTTTTTATAAGTTTAGTTGAAATATTTATAAATTTGATTGAAAGTCTCTTCCCATTTGGTAATCATATTGTCATACTTTTCATAAATTTGGCCGAGACATTTCATATTTTGGCCTTTTCACCTTTGGTTAACTCCTAGTTTTCATACATTTGCCTGAAATATTTCTGTATTTGCCATAACTTTTCCCCCAACTTTGTTCATGTCTGGTAATGTAAGCTCTGTTTCATCAAGACAACATCATGCACACAAACCACTAAAGAAAATCAACAAAACAAAAATCTTGATTTCAATATTTTTATCACCAAAATATGTGTGTTCACAACATATTCATCAAAACAGTTTAGTGATATATCATAAGACAAAAATCAATGACATACATGATTAGTGAAAAACAGTTTAGTGATATATCATAAGACAAAAATCAATGACATACATGATTAGTGAAAAACAGTTTAGATATATAAGAAAAAATCAATGACATACATGATTAGTGAAAAAGAGTTTAGATATATATCATAAGAAAAAAATCAATGACATACATGATTAGTGAAAAACCAAAAAGTTCTGGTTTAGTGATCTTCATTCTTCTGGGCTCTGCTGGTTGACTATCAAAAAACACTGTTGTTGTTGAAGTCATCACACATACCTTATTTGTTTCGGATCCAGAATAAAGACATGTATGAGAGTTGATCCTTCATACAAGATATCTGAATACTTCTTTTTATCATACCAAAACCACCCGGTAGCGGTGGTCGACACTTTTTTCTAATACTACCATTTGATTGGGTAGCATAATCGAGAGGTCCTTGCAGTACGCCTTAAGGGCTGCCAAGCTGTCTCTATCATTTGGTTGGATATCCTCTGCTACTATGAGTGGACTTGTTGCCAGGGTGTCTAAGGGTGTCATCCTTTCTCGTGGTGTCTGGTGATGTAAGTAACGTTGTAGGTTCGAATTGTATAGATTGTCACGTACCTGACAGGGATAATCATTGTGAATGTTCCCATTGTAGCGGGTAAGGTTATCATTGAAGATACAGTGGTGGCAGTCTGGTACTTGACTTACACTACGAGGCTGTTGTAAATATACATATGGTGCTGTCGTCTCTGGTTCTGATGTATTCATAGGTGGTTGATGGTGTGTTCGCATGTGTCTTTGTAGATTGTCTTTTCTGTTGAAAAGTTGTCCACAGATATGACATAAGTATGATTTCGTACCGTGAATGGTCCGAATGTGACGATTAAGATTATTCGCATCACGGAAGTCTTTGTCGCACACTGAACACGTGAAAGTAGATCTGGTGGTCATATTGACAACTGGTCATAAGACACACTTTCGCTTTCTTACAACATCAAAAAGTTCTGATGTATACAATATATGTTTCACTGTTTTATCAGATGCCGACGAAACGAATAAGGCTCACACCAAGTTTCACTGCTGTAGCTAGCCAAGTCAGTACGTGAACAATATCTGCTTACTACACTAAGCGACTTACAACAACAGGTTTCACAAAAATAACTCTGTAGATACCCAAGTCAGCCGTGAACTGGTACTGAGCTCACAAGAGACGCCGTCTATTTTATACACTGGTTCTGCACACGACCCTACATAGCTGATGTGGGAGTTTTCGAAGACAAGCTATTCTCACGCCGCCCGCCTGCTTCCCACAAACCGATGACTCATGCTACCACTTAATGACTTTTGCACATGGCGGTGATGACGTAGGGGCTGTCTCGGACATCCGCGTTCTTTACCAAAAGGGGGTATGTGGTTTGTATAGTTTAGTCTTATGGGTAAGTGTATCTGTACTGGTTGAGGTACCAGTAGTAATGTTTTGGGTGTGTCTTTGTTTTTTGTGTACTTATGTGTCTGTATGTACAAGTGTATCAAGTGTGTATGGGTGTCTGTATGTGTTTTGTGTCTGTCTTTGTTGTTGTACGCGTGTCTGTACGTGGTTGTATATAGTTGTGATGACAGTAGTAATGCTAGGCGATGGGTGTGTCTGTACTTGAGTATAGTTGTGATGACAGTAGTAATCCTAGGCGATGGGTGTGTATGTGTGTGTGTACTTGGCTGTCTTTGTGTTTGTCTTTGAATGTTCTTGTGTATGGGTGAGTGTGTGTGTAGTTGTGTATAGCTGTTGTTGTGACAGTAGTAATGGTATGGTTTGTCTTTGTGCTTGTCTGTCTTTATGTGTATGTCTGTATGTACAAATGTGTCTGTGTGTGGTTGTCTTTGTGTTTGTAGGTGTGTATTTGTGTAATTGATTATGGGTGAGTGTGTCTGTCCTTGGTTGTCTTTGTTTTCCTGTGTCTGTACTTGAGTGGATGTTTATGGGTGTGTGTGGTTGACTTTGTGCTTGTATGTGTGTACACGTGTGTGTATAGTTGTGATGACAGTAGTAATGGTATGGGTTGTCTGTGTATGGTTGCCTTTGTGTTTGTATGTGTGTGTGTGACCCTCTTTGTGTCTTTGATTATGGGTGTGTACTTGTGTATAGCTGTTGTTGTGACAGTAGTAATGGTATGGTTTGTCTGTACTTCTGTATCTGTATGTGTGTACGTGTGTGTGTGTGTGTGTGTTTCGTTGTCTTTGTATTTGTGTGTATCAAGTATGTACTTGGTTGTCTTTGTGCTTGTCGCTAATATTGGTAGTAGTATTATCACTACTATTGATTCTTCCTCACTTTACCCACCACCATTGCACTATACGTACTTTCCCCTACAATTTAAGTGGTCACTCGACTACTTGACCACTGCTTGACCACTGCTTGACCACGTCATCGATCACTTTAACCACTACCATAATCTTAGGCACATCGTCCTCTACAATTTAAGTGGTCACTCGACCACTTGACCACTACTTGACCACCACTTGACCACTACTTGACCACTAATTTACCACCCTTTAAGCATCACCATGTCGCTACAATCACTTTCCCCCTAAAATTTATTCACTTGACCACTTGACCACTGCTTGACCACTAATTTACCACCCTTTAATCATCACCATATCATTACAATCACTTTTCCCTAAAATTTTCCTAAAATTTTCCTCACTTAACCACCGCTTGACCACTGCTTGACCACTACTTGACCACTAATTTACCACTAATTTAAGCATTACCATGTCACTACGACCAATTTTCCCTAAAATTTTCCTTACTTGACCACTGCTTGACCACTAATTTACCACCCTTTAAGCATCACCATCTCATTACAATCACTTTTCCCTAAAATTTCCCTAAAATTTTCCTCACTTACACACCGCTTGACCACTGCTTGACCACTTGACCACTACTTGACCACTAATTTACCACATATTTTAGCATTACCATGTCACTACGACCAATTTTCCCTAAAATGTTCCTTACTTGACCACTTGACCACTGCTTGACCACTGCTTGACCTCTAATTTACCACTCTTTAATTATCACCATCTCATTACAATCACTTTTCCCTAAAATTTCCATTACTTGACTACTTGACCCTTACTTGACCATTGCTTGACCACTGGTTGACCAGTGTGTAACTGCGAACACCTCTTATTACATTTATGACCACCCCTATATCACTCCTACTTGATCACTAATACCCACCCCTTACCACCATACCCATTATAACTTTATAAGATTTCCTTTGTAATGATGGTAGTGAATATACCACCCTTTACCTTCACTACTATCACACTGTTCAGATGATAGTAACCATCTACACCTCTACCCATGAGTCGTCGAGTATAACCACGACCCATCACACCCTTGTTTATACATCACTACACCACGCATAGTGAACACATTCATATACGTAACCACCATATACCCAACCCATGAGTAGAAACCACGATCCATCACACCCTTGTTTATACATCACTACACCACGCATACTAATACATTCATATACGTAACCACCATATACCCAACCCATGAGTAGAAACCACGACCCATCACACCCTTGTTTATGCATTACTCACCATGCATACTAACACATTCATATACGTAACCACCATATATCCAACCCATGAGTAGAAACCACGACCCATCACACCCTTGTTTATACATCACTACCCATACTAATATACCCTACTGTAACCAAAATAACTTTCCCCTTCACACCCTCTCTTTCCACTACAGAACCAACCAACTAAAATACTTTTACCTTAATTACTTTCACAGACACCCGTCAAAAAACCGTTCCCACCCAAAATTTTTTTTACCGAGTCGACATTTTCCCAAAAAAAATACCCATATTTCCTTCATAAACCCTATCAGCCTCCAGATTCTGGAGCCGAGTCGACAATTTTCCCCATATTTCCTTCATAAACCCTATCAGCCTTCAGCCTCCAAAAAAAATGGTGTCTGGAAACCATGATCTACTACTTACATTCGAGTAAATATAGGGTGTAATTGTAATGACTGTGCAGTGTTTCAAAATATTGCCGGTCTAAGTTTTGTATTTACCTACTATGTTGCATGAACATTACAGAGGGTTAATACAAAACTTGGATCGGCAATATTTTCAAACACTGCACAGTCATTAAAAATACACCATATTCTTGTAATTATGTAAGTAAAATGTAAAGGACATTTTCGCACGCCTTAATGCGCATTTGGGCATACAGTACCAGACCTATCAGTTTTAGACCAATCGGCACTCGGTTTGTGATGAGATCAGTATCACGCCGGCCGCCTTTACTTACTGAGACATGTCAAAGCACCCATTGCAGGCTGGAGCGACCTGGAAGCACAGGTCACTATTATAAATGAACCCCATGAGCATTGGGAGACATGACCGGCAAGGGAGCCTATAACATCCATCTGCTACCGTGACTCTCTTATAATTTACTTACAGAAAAAAAGAAGAAGAAAAACAAAATGGACATAAACTGTTATAATTGACACCGCAGTAAAACTACTTTTTCTTCCTTACTGTGTCAATCAGGTATTCACTTCATTGTAATCATTTGAAAGACGTGTCCAGCCCACAACAAGGGTACAGATAAGTAACTTTTATATTCATATTTTCATGTAGTCTTCTTCATGTAGTTATGTCGGTTTGTGTTTGTTTATTCTGTGCTGACGAAGACTTTAGCCGCAACGTCCATTTTAGTTACTTGTAATCTGTTCTAGTAAAGCTCACTGTCTGCTTCTTGTTTCTTGTGTGATTCAATCGTGTATTGGTAAAAGGACAAGTGATACAAACGCTATATATGCCCTTGCATGTAAGTGGCACAAACCGATGATTCCCTGATTACTTCCTAACTAACGTCCTGGTGCGAACCACTCTAGTACGTTAATTCCACACTCGAATGCTTCCATTTCGGATTACATTATAAATCCGACAAATATAAAACAATAAACCGCAAGAATTATAATTTTAGAATACATTTGAAGCAACATTGCGGGTCTTTTCATCCTTTTTAGCGAAAAAGACAAGTAGTCTGGGAACATAATGTAAATGCTTATATAGCAAACAATTCCATTAGAGAATATTGAACGCGCCGTTGAATTGATTCTATGGCAGGTGGAAGTGAAAGAACCGCTGTGTTGATTGGATGTGGAGTATTAAATTACTGTTTTTCAGATTCGTTGAGTCGATATGAAGTATGAGAAAATGGCGCATGGTTATCCAAAGTAAAGTTGTAATGAGGTACAAGGTCTGCCGAAGATTGCAAGTTATTTAAACACGATGCCACAAATAATATATTGCAGGATTCCTTGCCTGACACATTTCGCTGCATCTCGTTAGGCGCAAACTGCAGAGTTACATATCACATGGAGTGAATAAATGAAGTTTACTTTGACTTAAATACTTCAAACACATGGTCACTGATATTGTTCAAATAAGGGGCTTGTTATCCTCACGGCAATCTCAGACTAAAAGTGAAGTTCTGATTGATCAAAACAAATATGGGGCTTGCACTATATGCCTAATAATGTCAAGCGTGGCGAAGTGGATGCTATAAGGCAAATCAACTCATTGGACATATGACACCAATACTAAACAACAAACATGTATCAATAACTACCAAGAAAGCACTTTACAATACAATCTTCCTACCAATCTATGCTGCCAATGCCAAACCTGGACAATGACAGAAAAAGAGAAAAGAAAAATCACAATAACATAAATGAGATTCCTGAGAAGAATACTTAACGTATAAAGAGGAGATAAGATCAGAAATGAAACAATCAGGTCTCAAGTGGGGGTTATAGCAGCACTAGGTTTTATTAGAAAGCATCAAGTCAAATGGTTTGACCATGCAAGTAGGTTACCATTCAACAGCATACCACAACAAGCAATGATGTACAGCCAGATGGAAATAGAGGAAGAGGCCGGCCACGTAAACGTTGCACGGAGGGAATAGCAGAGTCCATAGAGGAATATCGATATATGAAGCCCATAATCGGGCACTTTCACGATGTTTATACTTCACCCGACACCTCAAGGTCAAGAGGAACATGATGAGATGAGATGAGTGGCGAAGTGGTCAAGCCGTTTGACTCGGGCTCCAAAGGTTGTGAGTTCGATTCCGGGCCGTGTCCTTCGTTTCACGAGTGACATTTTTTGGAGACTCCTGTGGGTTGTCGCTAGAGCTACGGAGTTCGTGCTTTGTGAGACGCTTTCCGCGCTGCGGAAAGAGACCGAATCATATGGGATAAAACCCGATGCAATGAAGTCGACCCTGTCGGCTTTTAAGCGACTTTAATGGCAAGCGTGTAAAAAGTGTCCTCGAATTTTTGCCAGCACTAAAGTGGTGCATTTTAATCGCGAGACGCCTATGAACCACGACCGGGTTATGGATTGTCGTGATATATATTTAATTAATAGGCAGTAGACCAGAGGTTCTCAAAGCACGGCCCGCGGGTCAATTGTGACCCGCCAGCTGTAAGAAAGTGGCACGCGAGGCCTCATTGTTAAATATAATATGTTTTAATAATTTTTAAAAATGCAGCCAGAGCGTGCGATAATTTACTCTCCTCGTGGTTGTTATTGCAATGCGCCTGTTTAGTTCACAACGAAGCATTATGAAGTGCCCATATATCCCAGCCTTGTCGACCAATCAGAGTGCGCAAGGCGCCATGTTGTCGTCTGTTACAACTGTGTAGCACAGTCGGTAGTATTGTGTTTTGAAATTAGATTTTTTTAAAATAAAAATTTACCGTTGAAGCCTATAAACATGAGTGTGGAAAATCTAAAATCAAACAATGGTAAAAAGCGAAAATGTGAAGATGTTGCTTGTTTTGAATTCAACGAAGATTTGACGGAGAAATTTATGTTTATGCCTAGCCGTTGTGGTAAACCAGTTTGCTTAATCTGCGCATTTTGTAGTTTCTGTTATTAAAAAAAAAAACATTTAATCCTGGAACGGACACTTCACGACCACACATTCAGACATAAATGCTCAATATCCGATCATATCGGAAGTTAAGAAAAGATTTCATAGAGAAAGTTCTCATGACCGAGCAGCAGTCGTTTTCACCAAGGCTAACGAACAGAGCAAGAGTGCTGTTGTTGCGTCATACGAAGTCTCTCTTCTGTTGGCTCGCAAAAGAAGTCGTTCACCAATGCAGAAGAAGTAATTAAGCCTTCTCATAAAATTGCTGCTAGAATGCTTGGCGATAAAAAGTGTGAAACAAAATTTGATCAGATTCCTTTGTCTAATAATACTATGGCCAGGCGAGTTGAAGACTTAGCCAACGATGTTCATCGTCAAGGAGCAGCACATATCAAAATTGTAAATTTTTCTTTCATTGGCAGTGGATGAATCCACTGACAATTCTGACACAGCTCCGATGGCAGTTTTTGTTCGAGCAATAAACGATACTTTTGAAGTCATTGAAGAACTTGAATTAATGTATGCAACTACCAAAGGGACTGATCTGTTTGAAACTCTGAAGTTGTGTGTAGAGAAAAACAACGTAGAATGGACCAAATTGGACAGTGCATGTACTGACTGTGCTCCGGATTTGACGGGTAAAAAGTTGGATGTCTAGCATTATTGGAACAGTTCCTTGGCAGCACTATATATAATATCGTTGTATCATTCACCAAGAAGCTCTGTGTGGAACGACATTAACTCTGAAACATGTCATGGATGTTGTTCTGAGATGTGTGAACAAAATTCGAAGAAAGGCGCTGAACAGGCGTTAGTTCAGATAGTTTCTATCAGACCTGAACGAGGAATGCGGTGAGCTACTGTTACACTGTGATGTCAGATGGCTATCTAAAGGGAAAGTTCTGTCCCGTTTCTGGGCACTGAAAAATAGTGTCTATCTGTTTCTGTCTGAAAAAAAAAATGCATTGCCTACAGAACGGGGATGTCTACTGAACGATGACTGGCTTAATGACCTGGGATTTTTGGTGGATATCCATTCACCATATGCCATGCCGATTAAGCGTGGGCGGTCATGTTCTGCCATCTCACTCGATCTCCAGAGTCGTGGATCAGCTCCGTGTTTCTGTCTCGACCATGCGTCTCAATTTAAACTCTTTAAATGCGAGGATCCAGGAAAAAGAAAACAAAAACTATTCACAAATTTGTGCGATGACATTTCTTCATTTAAAATGAGGCTACGACTGTTTATCGGACAGCTGACTGAAGGGACTTTAGAAGCGTTTCCAACTTGTGGTGAAAAAGAAATATGACTTGTTACAGTACAAAGTAAAAGTTGAAAGTCTTCTAGATATCTGTCAGCGAGATTTCAAGATTTCACAATAGAGGAGGATAATGTTGTCCTCTTCATAAATCCGTTCGTATTTCCCATTGCCAAGCTCTGTGAATTACAGCAAAACCTTCAGCAGCGAAGTAATTATTTGAAATGCAATTCTGCACCTGAGACGTAAATTTCTGGATCTGTCTGCTTCACCTTCAGCTGATATGATTTCATTCCGGCGACTATTTCCTGTCGAACAATTTGAAACTTGCAGTTCATTCGCCCAGAGATACATTTGTCGTTTTGGTTCGACTTAACAGATGCCAGCAGTCATTTTCCCCAATGACCGTTATAAAAACAAGCAACGTTCCAGACTACCCGACAGTAACCTAGCTGCGCTTATGACTTTGGCACAACATATTTTTTGCCCAGACATTGATAAACTGGCATCTGAACTTAAGTAACTGGTTATGAAGAACAGTTACAATTGTTAATTAATTACATTGATAGCCATTTTCGAAATTGATTAAATATTTATTGTTAAATGAAATATTGATTGTAAACAAAACAAAAAACAAAAACAAGCACGTAAAAAAAAAAAAATGACCGCAGTGTAGTACTGATACTGACTGCCTTTAAAAGTTTTAGAATTTTGTTGACCAAATGTGTAGAAATGGTGTTAATTTTGTATTTGATATTTAATATTTGACATGTATCGGTTCTTGGTATTCTTGGGCAATTCTGTTGATGATATTTCTCCATACCACTGCCTTAGACCATCCAGTAACATTTCTTACCTCTGACTCTTCTGCCGTGAACTTTCTGTTATCGTGATGTTCTACAATGTCTCTTTCCCCAATATATGACCAAAGGACACCGTCGTTTTCTCACAGTTCCGAACAATGTTCTGCTTCCATTTGCCTCTTCAAGTCAGTCGTTGTAAACTTCTCTGTCTGTTCAAGGTGTTCAGAACATTCATCCCAGAAACCGCTGCCCCCAAGCTTTTCCTTATTTCATCGCCCACAATGCAAGATTCATAGGGCATACGGTAGAACAGATTCGATATTACCGCTGATTGCTCTCTTTATTACATTCAATAAACGTGGCTTAGTACATTACAGGAACACTGAGCTGATCCACGACTCTGGTGATCGAGTGAAATGGCGAATCATGACCGCCCACGCTTTCCGGCATGGCACATGATTGATTGATTGATTGAGTACATTACATGATTTGCACCTTCTGCAATACAGCTTTTGCTTGATCTATTCTGCTCTTAATCTATGTCACCATTATCAATTTATTAACTTATTGAATAAATTATCCTTCTATTGAAATATCACATTTTTGGTATTATCTTTCTCTTTGATATAACTATTGTTTCTTTTCTTTTAATATCCATTATTTCCACTATAGTTTGCTACAATGTCCAACGATTGTTGCCGATCTTTTGTATTTGTAGTTATTAATACTGTCCACACACTAGAAAAGACAACTGACTTTCTCACAATACTAGATAAACGTCACTTTCTTGCTACGTTATGATTGATTGATTGATTTAGGAACCGACATCACATCATTCGGGACATTCCCATAAGCGCTCCGTCCCCATCCTCAGCAGTTATGAGAGTTTGCTACGTTATGAGAAAAGATAGAAGTGGTGGCATTATAGAAAAGTGAATGGTGTTAGGTTCTGGGCTGATTGATCGATGGGTTAGAAAGCCAAACATCGGTTTGATGTATTGTGAACACTGCGTTACTAAAAAGATGACGATGCCAATAAAGACAAACTGATGCTTAGGTATAGGTTTACTTTTGCTCTCTTGCTCTCTCTCTCTCTCTCTCTCTCTCTCTCTCTCTCTCTCTCTCCTCTCTCTCTCTCTCTCTCTCTCTCTCCCTCTTGTGTGCATGGTTTGGGGATGTGTGAGTGGATGTGCGATGTGTGAGGTGGTGGGGGATGTGTTTGCGTGGGTGGGAATATGTGGTCGATGGAGGTGTGGATGGGGGATGGTTGGTAGGCGCGGGATGTGTTGGTTGTTGGGGGATGTTTGTGGGTGGCGAGTGTGTTTGGGTTGGGGGAACAGGTGAGGGCAGTGTGTGTGGGTGGGTGGGGGATGTGCTTGAGGGGGATGTGTCGGTTGGTGGGGTATGTATGTGTCCCTGGGTGTGTGTGTGTGGGTAGGTGTGTGTGTTGGTGGGGTGATGTGTGGGTAAGTGGGAGATGTGCCTCATAACATGGTAATTTGCCTTGTTTATGTTTACAACATTCATTTCACAATGTTTATTGTTCTTCCTATGTGAATGAACAATGCTCTTGATGAACGAAAGATGAGTGATTGGAAGGGCCGAATGTAAGACGGGTAAGCCCATGTAAGCCCAATTTGTGACCCTTTTAAAATAAAGTTGATTTGATTTGATTTGATTTGATTTGATTTGATCTCTCTCTCTCTCTCTCTCTCTCTCTCTCTCTCTCTCTCTCTCTCTCTCTCTCTCTCTCTCTCTCTCTCTCTCTCTCTCTTCTCTCTCTCTCTCTCTCTCTCTCTATCGATAGACAGAAGGTCAGACTGGTCGGTGTGCCCAATTCTTAGCCTATGAAAATAAAATTTGCCCTTCCGTTCGTTCATTTTTTCTCTGGCATATTAACTCAGATTGTTTTGGAAGTAATTTTAGTTGTTGATTGCAAGACAATCTCGATTTAATGTCTTTAATCTTCTTCTAACAGCTTTCAAACATTTTTAAGTGCAGTTTTATGTGGTTATCTTTTCCCAGTAATTTATCGAGCGTTACTAAGGACCCTTTTACTCCTTCGTCTGGGTCGGTTTCAAGTGCCAGTCTGGAGCAGATACTGGACATCATGAACCTTGAACTGACTTTGTCTTTTGGCATTTTAATAAATATCATGGTGCCAGAGTCACTAACAACGCCGGTTTGATAAAAAAAAAAAAAGCTAATGAAAGTAGAAACGGATATACCAACATAAGAAGTCAAACAGCTTTCTTTGGTTGTGAGAAAAAAAAAAAAGACTTGTAAAACATCATGAAAGCGGGTAAGATCAACTGAGAAGAGGCAGAGGCAGATCGAGAAAAAATATGCTGGAAGGAATATCATCAACATAAGTGATCCAGAACATCAAGGAGCACGATCTGTAGAGATGAAGATTGTACATCTACACCAATTGAAAAAAGCACATGATGATGCTGTTACTTATATTATTTTTTTTCCTGGGTTTCTTTCAACAAGCATTTTACTCTATATGTGCCACGAAAATTAAGCATATCTCAGGCCTGTCACCACAACTTGAAAATTCACGACCCCTCTGGGCCTCCACCACCAGGGATCACGCCAAGTTTGTGATGTAAATAATTGTTGTGGCACGTAATCTATACCGTCTTTTCTGTGATATATGTGATTGGAAAAAAAAGATCCCAGTTTCCCCTTGAACCAGGAAAAATATGTGGCTCTAAAGACAGTTCTTGAGAACTCAAAAAAAATAAAAAAATCCGTGTGTGAACTTCGAGGGATGTGAATAATCGCTCGGTAAATACGAAACTTCTTGGGGCTTTGTAAGGAGTTGATGTTTGATTCAGATGCAACGTCTGAACCACAGTTTGAAGGGAAACAAACAATTGATGCCTCTACCTTGGAGAAGTCGGGTGTAAAGTAAGTATGCTGCTCCCCTTAACCCTGGAGCATTTCTACACATAGACCCACGGCGCATCCATTACAGTGTTGAAGTATTTACCGTTTGATTCATACCATCATCAAGTGTTCATAGTCCAGACAGAGAGAGAGAGAGAGAGAGAGAGAGAGAGAGAGAGAGAGAGAGAGAGAGAGAGAGAGAGAGAAAGAGAGAGAGGCAGGCAGGCAGGCAGGCAGGCAGAAGATTGCTTCGAAAGAAATCAAATGAGTCGAATCTCAGAAGACACCAGAGAGAGAGAGAGAGAGAGAGAGAGAAAGAGAGAGAGAGAGAGAGAGAGAGAGAGAGAGAGAGAGAGAGAGAGAGAGAGAGAGAGAGAGAGACGGGGGGGGGGGGCGAGAAGATTGCTTCGAAAGAAATCAAATGAGTCGAATCTCAGAAGACATCATTAACTCGTAGTAGCCTCCATCCAGGGCAAAGTCAACAGGCACCGATATACTCAAGCTGAGTCAGTAAAGAAGCACAACTTTATTGACGACCGTCAAGCACCCAGGCAGGAGTTCTTCATCAATCAGGTGACCTCCTACTCAGACTGGGACAAGGGTGTATCTAACCATCCGGACATTACTGACACTGCTTCCCAGTGGTTTTCATGATAAGCCTAGACTGCTCTCACTTGTCACTGTGTCATCTGCTATGCTGCTTGTATAGACGCTAGTTCTATCATTAAAAGTATTCTTTTGTTCCTTTGAAGAATTGTTAGATTAAATAATTAGTTGTGTAACTATGATTAGAGATGGTATCTGAAGAGTTCGTAGTCTTTTTTACATTGTCTCGGGTGGAATGACTCCCAACTAAGAGGTGGGACGGAAGTAGAGTACACTTTTTTTTTGCATATCCTAATTACTGGACATTGCAGTCAACACCAGCATTTTTCAGTTGCTGTTGATGTAGTTTTACGTTCAGTAGTTTGCCATTGCTGTCTGAACGACCGGCTCATATACCTTTCCGTAAGAAACCCACGCGACGCGATCCGCAGCCGAATCTCGCGCAGCTGTGTTTTGTACGTAGGTATACGGGATTACGAACATCGTCCTTAACTCCTTCGCCAGAGAGACTGGTAGAGTACACTAGAACCCAGAAATAACGACAAGTGACGGTGAACCCACTTGCGTGAGTAACTTTTTCGGAGATATCTGCGATCATTCGACTCGCGAGAGTGACTTTTCTGAGACATCTGAGATCGTTCGACTAGTGAGAGTAGATGTTTCGGAGACATCTGGGATCATTCGATTGGCGAAAGTATCTTTTCGGCGATATCTGAGGTCATTCGACTAGCGAATGTAACTTGAGTTAGTGCTCTGTGCGACGCTTTCGGCTGTCGGTTAGCTTTTTCACGAGAGACAATCAGCTATATGGCGAAAACCCATGCCATGGAGACCAAACCTCTTAATCTTGCCTTTTTTAATGGCAGAGAGGACTGGACAGTCTTGATCGCCATTGATCTTCTTCGGACGCGTGAAGAGGAGGAGTATTTTACCGGTTAAACATGACAGTGGTTTCAGATTGGACCTCTAGCAGTGGGAAGATGGTTGTCTATTCTTCAGCTGTTGGACTATCGGATAAACTCAGTCTCATATCACCGTTCCCATAGAAACATCCAGGAACGTAAAGATGACAAACATCACACATCTCAACCAATATGTCTTTATGTAAGTTAGCAAAGGACACTTTTACTCGCCCAAGGCGTATTGAGTATATGGTAGATCCATCATGTACCATACCGATAAGCGTGGGCTGTCATTTTTCACTATCTCACTCGATCACCAAAGTCGTGGACCAGCACCATGTTTCTGTCTCGACCAGGCCACGTGGCCAAGCCATCCAGGTATTTACTTCTCGGTCTTCCTCCTCGTCTCTCCCCTTCGATCTTGTCAATTGTCACCAAGTTCTCCAATTCATTTCTTCTCATAACGTGCTAAAAAATGTTGACTTGTCTACGTCTAATGCCTCTAATCAGTTTACGATCTTCATTTGTTTCTTGACGGACTTGTTCATTGGGTTTTCTGTCTGTCCATGGCATATGGTGCTTGTCATTTATTTGTATAAATTGTCACTAGTAGGGTGATGCAGTCAGTATCACACCGGCTGACTTTACTTCCCAAGACATATTCTGGTACCAATTTTAGCCCAGGTCAACCTGTAAGCCCAGCTCAATGTTGAAAAGTCAAATCCGCGGATTGAACTCATTTCTGCCGAACGAGAAGGCTAACGTCTATCTACCATGTTCTCGCGACTCCCGTGTCTTAATGGCTTATAGTAAATAAAAACAACACAGTGGTGAGGGTCATGTGACAGAAAAGATGCTGCGGCTAGAAAACCTTCTGTAGCATATAAGTTAGTTGGATATCCTTTACACGACGTTGCAGTCAACTACAGCATTTCTAAGCTGTTGTGATTCATGGGTATGTTTAGTTCAGTAGTTTGCCATTGCTTTCTGAACGATCGGCACTCATTCCATTCTATGAAAATACCAACGCATGGCTGTCTACATTCGTAACCCTGTCGTCACATGGCTTGTCACAGAGCATATAAACACATGGTATTACAACTACGTTGAGACACCACAAAGAAATCACTTAGTCGAAGGCCTAAATGTGTCTGAATCAAAGGGCATATAAATATAACCGTATATTCTTAATGACACACGAACAAATTTACTTTACTTGAAAACTGACACGCATAAAACCAACAACAACAACAGCATATAAGGCTAACAACATAAAGCAAAGGCAACTAATATTCGTAATAATAAAACACCAGTGTATTGTATTCAGTAATTCCCGCACATATATGTCATTTTCAGAGATGAGTATTCAACAATCATCATTGTGACAGTACGCTAGAGTACATGGCATCAACAGATTATGATACATTTAGCACAGCTGTATTAATAAACATAATTTTAGTTTCGTCAACTTTACATGAAGGCTTTTAACAACAAACAGTAAAATAGGTTAAAACAAATTAAATATTTAATGTAAAACAAAAGTCATCACCGAGTTTATATGCCAATGCTAGGTCACAAGAATTATAGTAATTTATGTGACAGGAGGTCAGTATGGCCGAATGGATATGAGATCTGGTTCTTAAACATCTTGTGTTGATGAGGAGGTAACGAATTTAGTTTCTACACCGGTCAGTTGGACTAAAATGTTGACTTATTGTCCTTGTCTTGGTGTCATAAATTATAAGTATGGCAGAAATCGGAGTGGGTTCGCCTGAATGCGAGGAACACTGGCAATAGGTCAAGCTAATCCACACGCAAACAACAGTCCAGTGCACTAGAAGTAGTTGCACGCGTATGGATTACGCTTGCGTTCAAAGCGAGGGAACGAAAAATAAAGTATGACCACTTGCAATAGCAGTAGTCACGTGGTTAGACGGACGGCTTCCGGTGGTCAAGGGTTTCAACCAAATATTTTTAATTGCCCAGGATCCGGGGTCGACCCAGCCTTAAGTAGATTCCAGAAAATATCTTGGGAAATAAAGCTTGTCGGTGACATACTAGCCACATTTACCTCTGAATGTCGATTGGTTTATAAAATTATGGGTCTAACATATAATTAGTTAATCCACAGATCACCCCCATTGTACATGAACCGTTCAGTTCATACGTAATCTGATCCCCTCCTCGGTAAATGCCGCAGAGTGTAGCGTGACTCAAGACATCAGTTCTGTGGTTTATTAATCTTCTTTGGCTTCCTGCATAATGCTATTGTCTGGCCACATCTCTTTTGAGGTTTTATTGACTTTTCTACGAGGCCCAAATGCTGGACTGCTGTGATGGAAAACCAAGTACATGTCGCAGTATCGGCAAACACACACACTAAAAGATAAACTCAAGGATGGTTTCGCTCAGACGCACGAACTCCGTGACACTGACGAAAACCTTGAGAAAAAAGAAAACTCTTGGATTATATCTTGGCACAAATAATTACACGCAAGTGATGAAACTATCC